>JAVLUZ010000156.1:1100686-1459917 GCA_036768485.1 Mermis nigrescens | reverse complement strand
ATATTGCACACAAATGTTGCGGCAAATAAGTGTACCAAGATGTAGTCTATATCACATGTTTATGCGTTTCCTACTGCTTTAAACCAACAAAATTTTTTATAGTCTTCAAATGCATCGATGTTTGCTATTTTATTCAATTGGTATACAAAGTCGTTCCTAGTTTACTTCATCTACTTTCTCATAGGTACTGCATAGCTGAATCCGCTGCTTTTGAAATCGTTTTTGGTTAATAGTTTTTCAGTCTGCAGGCTGCAGAATATACTTCGATTTTTAGCGTTGCTTAGAGAAAGTCTGATTTTTAACAGACGGCGATTTTAGGCATATGCATAGGTAGCTTTTTCCTAGTTCCCTCCATTTACATCCTTAATAGTTCGTAATCCCAAGTATATTTGTCTTTTTTGTTCCATCGGAGCATTTTTCTTTGCTAGACTTCTTTGCTAGGACTATACATATATGCTTACTTACTAAATTACAACTCAACCACTCAAAATTATATCATTTTTAAATATACCCCATTTCATTTTCTTCGCCATTTCAAAATGAACCTACTACCTCATTTTTCTTTTTCTCTTTTCTTTTTAACTCACTTTTTATGACTGAAATAAATATTTATTTACTCCCCCTATCTACTCATTTTTCACTCCTAAATTCTTTTTCATTTTCTTTAGAGGCGCATCCCACATTCGGAACATAGGTGCACAAAATTAGGGTCTTGCGTAGGAGGAGGGTGAAATCTCAGAATCCAAAACAGCAAAATTTGATGTGCACGAATTTTTTGTACGTATATACGTCGTGAAAATGGCCAAAATAACTTATAAAAATGTCTTTTGTGATACTTTGCATTATTATAGCATTTTTAGTCCATTTTGACTGCATTATATCATTTTTAACACTGAAAAATACATGAATTGATCAATTTATGGCGCTTTTTGGGCAAAAGGTACACAGAAGTTCTAATCTGGCGTAGAGCGCCGGAAAATTTTGAAATTTTTGCTGCTTTTGACTCAAAAGTAATGCAAAAAACGTTTTGTCAGCTCTCGCCACAGTACCTGTCTGGCTGGCCCTTAAGCGGGGGCTAGCGCATCCATGGTGGAATTGCCTCCTATCCTCATGCCACCTCGGGGTTTAAGTACATCCAACCATTGAACCATTTGGAAATTTCCTCTTTTTCTATCCCAAATATTTTCCAAAAGGAGAGGGCAGTGTAAGGTACTGTTGTTCTTTCACGTCTCTTTAGACTTGTAAGGATTGTCGGAATACCGTTATCCCAAAGCAGTATCCAATTGGAACATTCATTTGCCATAATTGTAACATGAATCAACAAAATTTCCATCTATTATGTTTCAACATGTGTTGAATTTGTTAGTGCTGTCATTAGCTGCCTAAGAGAAGCAGCCTCCATCCACCCCTACAGGCGTTGCGTACTCAATGCTTTTAATTACTGCTAAATCATCACCCTATAGCTAGTGTATGCTTAGACATGAATGGCAGCTTTATCTGTAGTGAAGCCTAGTGACCACACGTTGGCGTGGGGGGGGTTTTGCACCGCAGAAGTTGAAAACCACCCACATATTTCTGCAGACCCTACAGAATTCTATTTTTTACTAACATTTTTGGCAACATTTTTCGGCGAGTTTCACCCAACCAGACCCCCAGAATTTTCTTGCTCCCTATGTATGCTCGTTGACCTCTTTTTTTGTCACATGTCACCTATTGTGTGTAATTATCTTAGTTTTTCATGCTGAGCTTATTTGAATTGATCTGTCGGTAGCGTAACTTGCAGGCGTTTCGTGAAGTTTTCAGAAATTAAAAGCTTATGAGAAAATCGATTGAGTTGTCATTTCGCCCAAAGTCTTTTTTTTTCTGAAAATAATCTAGAATTTCTCAAATTACAAAAGTTGCTCCATAGTTGCCAAGCTCTCTGCGTTGTTGCTCACAAGTCCACAAATTAGGACCCACTTCAAATTAGGCAGGTACTCACAATTCTAGATCTGAAGTCATGAGTCTCGATGAGGGACTCCGACCAGCAACAGTAAACACGGTCTGTAGGTAACCTAAGCTCATCCTAAGAGCAGGTACACTGCTTTGCTCGGCCGATAAAATTGTACCTTAGATTCCACGTGGCCTAATGCATGCAACATAGTACCTTGTACAATCTGTTCAGTAGAAACGCAGGCTTCCTCCATCACTTGGAAAAGGAGCCCTACTTTGCAAATAAGCCAGCAACCTCAGACGGGCCAAAGTTTCAATTATCTGCAGTCTTACCTTCCTGTTTAGAATTTATAATTTTAAAATTGAGGTCGCCATGTTCGAGTTTTCTATTTCTATTCTAGGCTCACTTAACTCAAAATAATGGGACCTTCGGAAACAATCTTCCCGCCACCGTTTTTCGAGAGACGAAATGGCAAGACAATCAATTTGCAGGTGTACATCAGGCAAGAAGTCATTTGAAAGCGAAATTAGTTGTAAAAATACGTTAAATGGCAGCAAAATGAACGTATCATGATATGCTGCTATGGATCGGCTAAAAAACGGTGGCGGGGAAATTGTTCAAAAGGTCCAAATAATGTAACAGCATGCACTTAAAAGATGATCTTGCACATGATATATGCATTGGCACTATTCTCTCTCATTTTTTTATAAGTATGCGCATTGACCCAGGCATATTCGGCGCTGGGATTTTCTTGTATTTTTCAGGTGTTTACCAGAAGGCTTGTTGAGTGTCACATTGAGCATCGAGTTTTATCTGTTGCTCATCATCTAATATAATCGTCGCACCTATTATCGTGTGCCATCACTTACGTACTCTAAATACTGTAATTAAAGCGAACGGTTGGACTTAGCCTCAACGAATTATAATAATTTAGCTGGAACGTTAACAGTGAGTTAATAGCAATTTCTAGCTTTATTTATCACAGGGCAATAGCGACAACTCCAAGCAAACACTTGTTTTATTACATGGCAACTGCGCCAGATTAAGGCTCTTAAATTGTTTTATCTACAATAAGAAAATGCATGATGCTCATAGGTGGGCAGGTCAAAAATGGTCGTAAAAATGGTGGTATGGCGATAAAAAACCATTTTTCAACGTTTCTCATCGAGCACTATCCATTGGCATCAAAAAATCGCGAACAAACAAAAAATTTCATGAAGTAAACTCTGGGGTGTATTTTGCTTTTGGAGGGGGTTTTCGGCCTTCTAGGGATGCATACCCCTAACCCCCACGCCCACGGGTGACGATGCTCCATTTCAACACTCACTAAGCTTTAACAGGAATGTTAGTTCACGACCCTTGAAATATAGTCTGGAAGATAAACAGCCAAATCACACCTGTCAATGTACTTACAATTTTTCTATTGACGTCATTACTACAACACAACTCAATTTTGCTGAACTTTGTATGGAATGGTAGCAGTACCAAGCATACCTACATCCTTTCATGCATTATCAGTCAACTGGCGAGGACTAAATTTTTTTTGTTTAATTTTATAATTTGTTATCAATCTAAGTCTCTGATTTTACTTGACAAATATCTTAGCATTGCATCAATATCGGACAGCTTATCATATCTATTGTAACTCTAATAATTTCAGTCTGGTTCTCTCTCTCCCCCGCTATATACATATGATCATTATTAATTTTTCTAGCCTATGGTTTGGAGGTCTTTCTTGGCAAAAATAATGCTGTTGAGTGGCTCTCTAGCAGCAATCCGTGGTCCAGAATGCAAAAAAATTATACAAGGCCACATCATAATCTATTCTGATTTGCAGTACCGGCGAGACCAAACTATACCTCAATTGCTCAGAAAATTTATATCTCAGACATTTACTGATTTATTCGATTTAGCGACGATCCATCTTACTTCATTCAATGTTGGTTATCATATCAGTTGGTGTACAAACTCATGGTGCATAAATAATGCATTTAGAAACGTTGAAGATTATTTCTTATCTGGACTTGACAAAAAAGAACCTGGGGAACATATTCTGTGGCTTCAACGCGCGTTTAGCAATGAAACCATTTACCGTCAACCTACAAACTTTGCAGAAGCTGTGAACATAAGTAAGGCACCTATTATGTCAATTTCGACTTAATTAAAAGCATGCAAGAGTACTAAATTATTGTCTAAAAAGCGTGTTTGTAGATGCTACAACATCCACACCTGAGCATGGGGGTATGCACCCCCAGGGCCCAGTTGCATCAACGACTTGTAACAGATAACAAGTTGCATGTCCAACTAAAATCAGTTACTAGCGTTGCAATGACTTTTTAACATAGCTAAATTTTTCACTACTAGTGAATTGGGTTGCAACAAATTTTCTGCCAGCTCCGTTTTTCTACTTGGATACTTGTGAATCCGGTTGCAATGACTTTTTTACAAGTTGATTTTTCAACTTGTTACAAGTGCTCATAATCATAAACAAGTCATTTTTCTGCTAATTTATGAGCTCCGGTTGCACCAAAATTTTTCATTACTCTTTTTCCACAAGCTTGTTAATAAAAAAGCGCTTTTTTCTACAAGTCGTGAGAGGACGGTGTAAGATAAGTTGGCCATTCCTTCTTTACGCCAAACGTATGAAAATGAGAATAAATATAAAACACTATTTTATTTTGCCCTTTATAAAGTGATCATCAAAATAAAGTTTAAAGGCTCTCAAGATTATTTTAACCGAAATCGACCTTTGATTTGGACGTGTTTGGAGCGGGTTAGATTTCTAAAAAATTATTGATTGAAATCGAACAATGATTGAAATTGCGCACTATAATTAAGAGAGCCGTTTGAAAGCTAATATCCAGGATAAACATACAACATTGTAAATTATAATAAGTGTATTTTTTCTTCAATTTTGCCTATAAATATCCCATTTTAGTCAATTTATGTATCATCTCATAATCAATACTCTAGAGCACAAGCGCTTGCTTGATAAATTATATGTGTTTTTCTATCGAATTATGTACTGTAGGCTTTCATACTCAATTCCCTTTGATTCAACGATTAACAATTCAATTTTTGCAAGTATTCAACTCTTTCGTTAATATTTGAAAATCCCTATTTATTTCCTTAAGTTTTTTCATCTGTTCTTGTTGACAATCGATGCCTTCAAAACATTAGATCTAACAATATTGCTAATGTAAGAAAAATTTGATTTAGCGGAGCCGCACTTGGACATTACTCTATTTGTTTGATTTCGCTGTGCCAGCATTGACGTCTTTGACCGCCAGCAGTTTGTTAATTTTTCTGCCGTATTAATTGTTTAATTTTTTGTGTAAATTTTCTTTTTGTAATTACTAATTAATTTTTTGCAGCCAAACAATTTTTTCTCTCTCTTTTAGGACATTTTCTAAGATCTTTTTACATATTATTTTCATTCAAAATTCTCCTAAAATGCTCCGATGGAACAAAAAAGATGAATATACTCGGAATTGTGGATTGTTAAGGATGTAAAAGTAGGGGACTAGGAAAAAGCTACCTAAAGTCGCAAAAACTGATAAAAATCACACTTTCTCTAAGCAACGCAAAACATCAAAGTATATTCTGGGGCCTCTAAAAAGTGTCTTTTTTTAAAATAATTTTCAAAGTTTCAGATAACAGTGTATAAACGAAATCTATAATTTTTACTTTTTTAAATTCCTGGCAAGTAGCGACGCTGGCTGCTTCGTATTCTGATTGATAGAAAACTAAGTGGTATAGTATTTAAAGTTGTTTTATTTTGTTATGAGCATTATAGCAAGCAAAGCAGGGGCCGATTGATTAGTGCACACAATCGTTACGAGCATGCTAGTGTACCTATATTTAGTTTGTTTGAAGTCAATTCACGCGTTTCCTACTGATTTAAATCAAAGATTTCTTAAATTGTTTTGGATGCATCGATGTTTGCTATTTCATTCAATTGGCTTAGAAAAACTGTCACTCAATATCAATTACCATAGCTACTGCATAGTTAATGTGCTGCTTTTTCAATCATTTTTATGGTTAAATATTTATTTTAATGTGTTGGCTGCAGAATATACTTCGATTTTTTGCGTTGCTTAGAGATAGTGTGATTTTTGTTATATATATATATATATATATATATATATATATATATATATATATATATATATATATATATATATATATATATATATATATATATATATATGAAGCAAAGAAAAATACTCCGATGGAACAAAAAGGGGAATATACTTGGGATTGTGAATTATCGACGAGGATGTGAAAGGAGAGGACTAGGAAAAATCTCCTATGTTATATGCCAAGAATCGCAGAATATGTAAAAAATCAGACCTTCTCTAAACAATGCAAAAAATCGAAGTATATTCTGCGGTCTCTGAAAAAACGTATTATTTTAAAATAATTTTTTCTGATTGACATAATATCTTAAAAGCATATTACGTAATGCAACTTTTTGCAGACTTAATTCAACTTTGAGTTGCTTAATAATGTGACTGGAAAGTGAAATGCTGTTAACAAATCATAATTAAGTTGTTCGTATTTCATTATTACTAAGCATGTCACTTAGCAGATACAGCCATTCTAAGTGTCAAAATGCAAGCAATATTCAAATTACCAAAAAATTGATTGAAAAAAGCAGCGAATTAGCAATGCAGTAGCTAAGCGAGTTGAATGAAATAGTACATATCGATGCATTCAAGACAATCGATGATATTGTTGGTTCAAAGCAGTAGGAAACACGGTAGCTGACGTGCAACAGACCTTATGTAGATACTCTTTTACACATGTCTACAGCAATTGTTTACTAAACTTTTACATTTTTCAAAGGCCGCAGAATATACTTCGATTTTTTGCATTGTTTAGAGAAAGTCTGATTTTTTACATATTTTGCGATTCTTGGCATATAACATAGGGAGATTTTTCCTACTCCCCTCCTTTTACATCCTCGATAATTCACAATCCAAAGTATATTCCCCTTTTTTGTTCCATCGGAGCATTTTTCTTTGCTAGCACCCCACTTTCTAATTAGCAAGATTTGGAAATACAATACTAGATTTCATTTACTGTGCGGTTCTTCTAATAATTGAATGGTTTAAACTTTACAACGCCACTAGTTGTAGAAGAAACAAACATTCTGATTAGTAATTCTTATGTTACGTAGAACATCCTGTAAAGAAATGTGCTTCCAAAACTTTCTAGACCTCAACTTAATTTACATTTTAAACTTTACACAAGAGTGTAAAGAATTTTAGTGTGATTAATAATTTCGATATTGCTCTGATATAACGATGAGCATTTATTAAGAAATGAAACCTCTATAATGTTCCAAGAACAAATTAACATTAGGTGTTAATCACTTTACACTACTGCTTCATGCGCCCCTAGCAGACGTATCACATCAGTTTCCATATATATTTTACGACTGTAGAGAAAAAATAAGTTACCGTGAGGCTCTAGAATGAAGCTTATTATATCGTGTAAACTTTACATTAGCAACGAGTGTAAAGAAGATTTTAGTCGGATTTGTAAATTCGATATTACTCGGATATTACGATCAACATTCATGAAAAAATTACGTCTCCATAACGGTTTAATGACAAATAGACACAGATGTAAACCACTTTACATCACTTTGAGTGTAAAGAAACGCGCCCATGCGGACGTCCCTTATTTGATTCCATGTAAATTTTCAGATTTCGGCAAAAAATTCAGGTTTTCGCAAAGCTCTAGAACGAAGATTAATTAGCAGTGTAAACTTTACACAACCACCTAGTGTAAAGAGGATTTTATTCCGATTTGCCAAATCTGATATTACTCGGATATTATTATCAACATTTATGAAAAAATGTGCATGTCTACAATGGTCTGAGGACAAATCAAACAATGAGTGTTAACTACTTTACATCACTGTTGGATGTAAACAAACGCGCCTACGTGACGTCTCACATTCGATTCTTTGAAAATTTCTAGACTCCAGGAAAAATTAGGTTTCTGGAATGCTCAAAAACGAAGATAAATACATATGTAGTGTAAACTTCATGTAAACACCTAGTGTAAAGAAGATTTTGGTCAGATTCGTAATTTTGATATGGTTCCGATATTACGATTAATATTTATGAAAAAATTAAGTCTCCATAATGTTCTTTGGGCAAACTAACAATAGGTGTAAACCACTTTACAACACTGTAGAGTGTAAACATATGCGCCAGACTGGCATATCAAATTTGGTTCCTGGTCCATTTCTAGACTTTGATAATCATGTGCCCTGACTCATAACCGGAGAAGCAGGCAGAAAAAACAAGACAGAAACGCATTTTAAACACCAAATTTTTGACTTTACACTCGCTAAATATTAATGTATAGACAATTTGCTTTGACATGCACCCGATATAAAGCACTTTATTTTTATTCTATTGGACTTATCCCGACTTCTGGATGGAGAAAGTGGCGAACAAAAAACGCAACAAAAACGTATTTTCCATCATTTAGAACACTGTAAACTTTAAAATTCCGTACCGAACTCTCCATTAAGTTTAAAGAAATTCGGTTTGGTACAATTTGTAGCTTTTAAATCGTAGTACATTCCTGTGTGCCAAAATTCTCTTGCAAAAATTATTTGGTATGATTCATTAATCAAAATTCGGAAAAAACGTGTTTTTTCGCCTATTTTTTACCTCTGATTTCGAACTTTACACCCCATAAATAACTCAATATTGCGTTTTTTAAATGCGGTTTGCTGCGATGTGTAGCCCCTGAGAGGCACTTTATTACTGCTGTATTCAATTTACCCTGACTCATAAGCGGAAAAAATTTGCCAGAGAAATCTTAATTAAAATCCGTTTTTTTGCACCATCCACTAGAGTGTAAACTTTAAACCCCAGGATCTAACTCACCATAGAGTGTAGAAGACTTTGCTTATATGCAGAATGTAGCCCTTGATCCGCTCTACATTTCTGTCAGAAAACATTTTGAAAAACTCAAAATCGGAGTTAGTATCAGACATAAGCAGGTTGTTAAAACTCGATTAAAAGTGCTTTAACACAACCAGATTGTTCGCAACCTATACACTGCCATTCGAAAACTAATGCGAATTTCAAAAAACAAAAAATGGTCATCTGTAGAATTCATCCCTCTATAATCCTATGCTGTTCAATTGTTCGAGTCATCAATACTCAGTTGTCCACATGCCGTGATAAAAAGGTCCCAAAATTTGTCCTATATTATAACGTTACACAAAAACTTTACACCTTCTTTACAGAGTCAGTTTTAAGTTTCAAGAAAAACAAAATAACATGGGCAGCGAATTTTTTTATTATCTTTCTTTAAAAAAAATCGCACCTTCCAGAAGTGTCCCGTTATAGCTGTAGGGGTGCACAGGTGTTAGGGTACCTAAGTATATTATAGGTACGCGTTAACGCGCTACCTATAATATATCAGGGATGCAACGGGTACCCGACCCCGAATACTCGGTACCCGAACAAAATTCAGGACCCGAACCCGAACCCGAACCCGAAAATAAACTGAACTTGACTACCCGAACCCGAACCCGAATAAACTGAACTTGACTACCCGAACCCGAACCCGAATAAAATTATTATAACTACCCGAACCCGAACCCGAATGTTTATGGATTTTATTCCGGGTTTATTCAATATTTTTAAGCTCACAAATCCCACAATTGTTTGTCAAAGATTAAAAAATTTTTCGGCTTTTTGCGCCGTTTTCAGTTTGCCCGACCCTAAAACGCTGAATTTCATGTAGTTATCAAGGGTACATTAATGGCTGTGTAATTAAGTGGTGTGTTTCAATCGATTCACGTGAATTTTTAATCTTTTCATTTCACAAAACGATTGCCAAATGATATCGTATAAAATGCTGAACACTGCTTCTTTGGTCGTAATCACACATGGGCGTGGGGTATACACCCCCCCAAGTTAATGCCCCCCCCAGAAATCAAAATACCCCCCCCCCCAGAAAAATTTTTTTTCTGCTTTTTTAACAATTTTTTGATGCCATTGGATAGAGCTTGATGAGAAACGTCGAAAAAAGGTGTTTTTTTGCCATACGACCACTTTTAAGACCAATTTTTGACCTTTAAAAATTTTTTCACCCCCAGAAATTTTTCACCCC
Source organism: Mermis nigrescens (assembly GCA_036768485.1). Taxonomy (NCBI): domain Eukaryota; kingdom Metazoa; phylum Nematoda; class Enoplea; order Mermithida; family Mermithidae; genus Mermis; species Mermis nigrescens. Next base: position 1,449,833 of record JAVLUZ010000156.1, on the reverse strand, counting down.
CCCCCCCAGAATTTCGGTGCTGCCCACCTATGGTCGTAATTAAACTTGGTTTCTATCAAATTAAACTTCACGAATAAAAAGTTTTCGGCAGCACACACTCCATAGGGGGGGTGAGGGGAGTATTACTCCCCATAGGGTCAAGACTCAAGTCACTAACAGACTTTATTTGGTGAAAACCTTTTGAATTTTTCGGGCTTAGTTTCTTTTATGGAAAAAGTGCACTTAACTATTAGAATTTCAAGAAGTGATACAGTATTTTGGAATGAAAGCAAGAGTAAATAGACATTGGCATACATGTAACGCTTGGAAATTTTGGGTGGGGTCCCTGACCATTTTTAGAAGAAGGGGAGGGGTTTGCGACTCCAATTTTAGGCCAAAAATGGCAAAAACACCTAAGAATAGCCAAAAAACGCAAGTTTTCGCAAAAATGGGGAGATTGGGTCAAAATTTTCTGACGTGGGGGCTGTAGGGAGGCCGTCCAACCTGGGGTGGGGGAATTCCCAAGCACCCTGTTACACGTCTGGGGATCTAGTATACAATTTACCCACCACCGTTTTTTGTGTAGTGGTAATATGTAATGTGTTATGTGTATATGTGTATTGCGTAATGTGTCATGTGTAGTGTGTAATGTGTAATGTGTAAGGTGTACATATTACACATTATACATTACACTGACACATTACTACATTATGGATCGGCTGAAAAACGCTGGTGGGTAAATTGTATACTAGATCCCACGTCTGGTTTTCGGCCATTTTAGAGGGGTAAATGATACATTTTTGGCCGCAAATCGCAAAAAAGGCACCTAAAAATGCCCAAAAAATGCGGGTTTTTCGCCAAAAATCGATTTTCGGCTCACGCATTTATTTTTGGAGCCATCTTTATACAATGTTAAAATACTTTCTTGGGCAAAGTGATAGTAATTTTAACCTTTTTTCAGTATTTTTAGAAATTTCAAAAATTTTGGGTGCTTCGCGCAAAATATCACTAATATATTGTATTTAGCTTCAAAGGGGCATTAAATACTTCAAAATCAATCTTTGTGTTATATAGGCATCTTTATGCAGATTCAAATATCTTTTGTAATCTATTTCTACTGTTTTTAAACATTTTATGCAAAAATAAGTACTGTTTAATATTTTTGCACATTTCTCCTTCAATGATAAAATTGACTAATTTATCTTGATGTTACATTGGATTAATAAGTGCAGTGATGATTATTATAAGATCTAATTGGCATGTTACAATTTCTGTAACATTTCTGATTTTGTGGTACAAGTTGTTTTAGCTTTCTCAGTAGAGTTTTATGTGTAAATTCCATCAAAAGCTTCGAAAAAAATTTCGGCGCTTGGCGCCGAAGCTAATATTAAGAACTAAATTCAGGCCGAATTATTACATTCAGGACTGCATGCGGGTCGCAGGTCACACACTGATAGTTTATAAAAATGTGTATTTAATAATATATCTACACAAAATGTGTCCGCTCATTCAAAGACTTTTTCAAAGATCTTTGTACATGCACAAAGAAGCTCGTACAAAAACAGTGTCGTTTGCTAATAATAATACACCACTTAATTTACTGGTCCCCCATTTTGGGATTTTACCCATCCCTCAACTCTGGACCTTGGGAAACTATGTTCGGTAGTTTCTCCAAGCAAGCGATTTCGCGTGGGCTCATATATCAAAAGTAGTTGTTAATGTTATTTGTTGATGTATATCAGACACAATACACACAGCGCTACCTCTAATTTACATTAGCGTTCTTGCACATTGAGAGTAGGAAGGAAAATCACTGGATACTTGAGTGAAACATATTAAATAATTAGGCACGAGGCATCTAATAATAATAAAAATTGTAAGAATTCTCAGAGCTATTAAAATATGTAACCACCTACCTTTTTGAGATATCGATCCAGTCGAAAGCCAGGTGTAGTCCCAACATTGCCACCGTCCCAACGGTGGCAATGTTAGGACTGTGGTGGCAATGTTGCGACCACACATGGGCGTGGGGTTTGGGGGTATGCACCCCCCAGAAGTTGAAATACCCTCCCCCAGAAATCAAAATACCCCCCTCCCCCCGAATTCAAATTTTGAAATTTTTTTGCTTTTTAGCGATTTTTTGATGCCATTGGATAGTGCTCGATGAGAAACGTCGAAAAATGGTGTTTTTTCGCCATACGACCACTTTTAAGACCATTTTTTGACCTTTGAAAATTTTTCACCCCCCCCTAGAATTTGGTGCTGCCCACCTATGGTTGCGACTCGGTGGCAATTTTGGGACTGATGGCACTGTTGGGATGTTGGCAATGTTGGGACAGTGGCCATGTTGGGAGACGACCACAGGTGGGCAGCACCAAAATTCTCGAGGGGTTGCAAGATATTTCAAAAGAAACGTTTCTCATCGAGCACGAAGAAACAGAAAAAATTGAAAATTTAATTGTGGGGAGGGTTTCTTTTGGTTTCTGGGAGATATTCGGCCTTCCAGGGTTGCATACTCCCCAAACACCCCTCGCGCCCACGTGTGGATACAACCGAAAGCCATAGGCCTTTAGTGAAACCCCCTTTTTTGATTGTTATACTTTGCACGTGTCCAATTTTCATTATTGAAATCTTTAATCTAAAAGTACGAGGTCTAGATTATAGAAGACTTAATATAAAAAATGTTCCTAGAAAGAAAATGGACAAATTTTAATAATCTGCAAATTTTTGACGTTTTTAGCTGTTTTTCGGCCGTCGCAAAGTGGCTTCGTTGACAAATAGTGCCGGGAGAAATGATGAAAAATGAAGGCCAAAGACGGATGAAAATTGGAAGTTTTCTTCAAATGTGCTTAAAATTGACTAGAAACTGTAGAATAACATATATTTAGCGCAATTTCAGCATGTATACCACTTTCTGAGGTCATTTCGGATCGAAAAAAACTGAATTTTTGACCCACTCCGCCGATCGGTCATGCTCATAGGTGGGCAGCACCGAAATCCTGGCGGGTGAAAAAATTTTCAAAGGTCAAAAAAATAGTCTTAAAAGTGATCATATGGCGAAAAAACACCATTTTTCGACGTTTCTCATCAAGCACTATCCAATGGCATCAAAAAATTGCTAAAAGCAAAAAAAATTTGGGGGGGGTATTTTGATTTCTGGGGGGTTTTTCAACTTCAGGGGGGGTGCATACCAACAAACACCCCACGCCCATGTGTGGTCATGCTGTGCATCCATAATCATTACTATAAAAAAGGCGTTTCCACTTGGCATAAGCGACTCTGACGTCACTAAATTACCTTCAAAAGTCGCTGTCTTGCTACTAAAATTTATAAATATTACTTACTACGATTTACAACAACTGAGTAAAAATTTTAAATTAAGCTGAAAACTTTGCCTATTATTTAAGACTTCAGAACGGGAAAAAAGCATACAGAGTTGGTCAGGACCACACCTGGGCGTGGGGGTTTGGGGGTATGCACTCCTCGAGAAACCGAAATACCCCCCCCCACCAAATCAAAATATTCCCCCCCCAGAATTCAATGTTTGAAAATTTTTTTTTCGTTTTTTCGCAATTTTAGATGTCAATGGATAGTGCTTCGATGAGAAATGTCGAAAAATTGTGTTTTTTCGCCATACCACAATTTTGGAATCCGGACAATTGGTAGGAAAACAATTCGTAGGAGGACAACTGGTAGGATGACAATTCGTAGGAAGACAATTTGTCGTATAGGTCAATTGGTAGGATACCAACTAGTAGGTATCGTATGCACATAATCGTAGGTGGCAAAAAGTGCAGTAAAGTAAACAAGAGGTAAAAATGGGTTGATTTCGGTCAAAATGTCACAGTGGTCAAAATCATTTACGGTTAAATGTCAGGAGAGTTGTGGTCGCTATTTTTCATGATTTCGTTGACTTGTTGCTAAATGACCGAATTTTACTTGACTGAGCGTGGAAAAAGAAAGCTATGTTTTGACGGATATGCTTACAATCGAGAAGCTGATAGCAATGATAAAACTTACTGGACTTGCGAAAAACGTACGACATGCAAAGCTAGGGCACATACTGACTTTGATGCCGAGCATGGCGACAGAGTAACAATCCGAGGAAATCATTCCCATGCACAGCAATTTTTTTGAGTAGCGAAAGCTTGGACTACTTTGAAATCAATTGACCACACATGTAACCGGGGGATGGGGCATCGCCCCACCTAAGATGGGTCCGTCTCCCCCACTCCCAACCGTCCGGACCACACCTGGGCGTGGGGGGTTTGGGGGGTATGCACCCTCCGAGAAACAAAAATACCCCCAGAATTCAATTTTTAAAAATTTTTTTCGTTTTTTTCGCAATTTTTTGATGCCAATGGATAATGCTCGATGAGAAACGTCGAAAAATGGTGTTTTTCGCCATACCACCATTTTTAAGGCAATTTTTTGACCTTTGGAAAATCTTGTACCCCCAGAATTTTCTTGCTGCCCATGTATGGTCCGGGCTCGAGAAAAAACATGAAATTTTTAGCGATTTTTCGCAATTTTTGGGCCAAAATCGCACAATAATAAAAAATATCCCCCAGAAGCCCATAGCTCTGGTCGCATTGACCCTCTCCTTCATCTGAGCATGATTTTTGTGCTGTTCGTGTGTGATTAAGCTTCATATAATTTGATTTCATTTATCGTGGTAGTGCATCCTACGAATTGTCCTCCGACCAATTGTCCTATCCTACAAATTGTCATCCTACCAATTGTCCTCCTACCAGTTGTCGTTCTACGAATTGTCTTCCTACGAATTGTCCTAAACCCCACAATTTTTTAGGCCATTTTTCGACCTTTGAAAAATCTTGCACCCCCAGAATTTTCTTGCTGCCCATGTATGGTCAGGACTTAAAAATTTTGAAAAAATAAGTTTACAGGTAAGAAAACTGACAAAAAAAGATGAATCATCAATTGTTAACAAATCTTAGGAGAGAGCAACCTACATAGAGATGGCTAGATGGAATGACGAAACTTTTACTAATTTTTTGTGGTTCCGCAGAGATATGTTATATTCTGAATTTTGAAGATAGGGAAAGAATAACTTACATATGCTTCTCAGTTTTCACGACTGGTTTCAAGAACAGCTCAGCCATAGCAAGGACACAACAAAGTGATGGGAAATATGACGAATTTCATGATTTTGCTCAATGAAGATGGTGAGTGTTTGCAGAATAAATTATTTGATACATATGTAAGATTTCATGTACCGCAAAAATGAGTGTTGGAGTATAAGACAAAAAAATCTTATTTTTTCCTTTACCGGTATGCATCTTGCACCAAATCGTTTAGGAAACCATACCACGTAACATTTTGAGAATTTCATCTGGCAACAGACTTATAGAAAATAACGAGAATTTTTCATGTACTCCATACCTGGTGCACATGTACATACATTTACGATGAATGATTTAACCAAGTTTAGGCTATCATGCAAAATAGGCACCTCAGAATCACAAGTGGGCGTGGGGGGTTTTGGGGTACGCATGCACCCTCAAAAAGTTGGAATACCCCCCCAGAAATTTGGAATACCCCCTCCCCAGAAATCGAAAATACCTTCGAAATTCAATTTTGAAATTTTTTACTTTTTTGCTGATTTTTTGATGCCATTGGATAGTGCTCGATGAAATCGAAAAATGGTGTTTTTCACCATACGACACTTTTAAGACCATGTTTTGACCTTTGAAAATTTTTTCACCCCCCCTACCCAGAAATTTTTCACCCCCCCCTCCAGAATTGATTTTTCGCCACCTGCTCAGAATAGATAAAATGAATTGATGAAAAATGTTGAATAAATATATTTTTCTCATATGAATAATATGTGAATAGGTACATATATTAATATAGTAATAGCTTTCCAAAGATTCGTTAATAACTTTTCAGGCAAATAACGAATCAATCTCGATGACTTCCTGTTAAAAGAAAAATGGGTGTTTCAGCCGCCCTATGACAGACTGAAGAATGTCAGTGGCATAATGGAAATCATATGCCAAAAAGATGCGTTTCTGCCAGTTTGTTAATATAACTGGATCGTGCGTTTGGACCGGGCAGAAATGTCAGCAACACCGTTCGTTCAATATTGTAAAGCCTGGCTTGCATTGTCCGGCTGAGCACTTCATTCACTGTATCAGTTGTACACCACCTACGACTGCAACATCAACAACCACAACGTCCTCAACGTCGACCACAACCCCAACGACATCGACAACGACATCGACGACGTCAACATCGACAAAGACGTCGACGACGTCAACGTCAACGACGTCAACGTCAACGACGTCGACGTCAACGTCAACGACGTCAACGTCGACGACGACGACATCGACGTCGACGATGACGACATCGACGACAACAACTAGTACCACAACATCGACATCACCAGTACATCATTGTCAACGACCATATCAACGCCTACTACCGCAACATCAATTACCGTCGAAACATCGTCGCCTACAATCGCCATAAAATCTGCGCTCGAAACCATCGACGTGATGACATTCTATTAGCCAATAAATATTAGAAGCTAATATCCTAATATTGTGTATTCAGAATTTGCTGACGGGGAGCAAATCACCAACCTTCCTAAAATCTATCAAAAATAGTTCGAAAATCCGTTTGTTATGTGTTAAATAGCGTTGTTTGCTGTCTTTTGATATGTTCTGGAACCCGTTGCACCAATTCAATGGTCAGTAGTTCAATAGTATCCGATTGCAGCACACACTATTAATTTTAGTGCCTAAAGGCCCTTCTGTTACTATTCTCATTGTCCTACTACTCTAATATCCATGAGTGTAATTGATGCTTTAGTAGTTTTACTATTGAACTGGCCAGTAGTATCGATAGTCAATATGCAACTGGGCCGGACGTGGAATAATTTTAAAATATCGACATTTTTTAAATAACGAGCGTATTTATTGCCTAAAATTCGCTAAAAAAATTAAATGCTAAAATCCGGCCTGCGCAAAGCGTCGGGAAACTTAATTAATTGTAGCTGACGGTAAAATCATTAAAATCTTTGCAGCTCTTTTCGTTTTAATGCTTGAAGTCAAGCAGAACGCTGCTAAATGACGAGCGATACGCATTTTTTAGAATTTGCACAAAAATCAGATGGAATGAATGGTTGAAATTAATAAATGTCATTAACTTGGCTACTGTCCGACGCAAAGCGCCGGAAACGAATTGGTAAATCGTGAAGAAAAACTGAAACACATGAATCATTAAAAAATTGCATATTCATTGTTTTTGTCGCCAACTATGATGGACTGACGTAGGCGACCCTTCTTCTCCCCTCTGAATCCATCACTTGTGCTATCTTCCAAATAAGTGCTCAATCAACTAAACTGTTTGCATTATAAGTAATCTGAATTTTGCGCTTTTCGAAAATTAATAAAATGAGTATTTTATTCGAGACAATATTTGTTATAGGAAAAACAGGGCGGTGGCCTTGTAATAATTATCGTCGTGGTCAGTGTGATAATATTGATAATTTTGGCGGTAGTTGCGTTGCTGCTCCTCAGAAAAAAGAAGCCGTCGCCGAAAATCATTTTTGCCCGCTGCTAAAACCGACAAAAAAACCAAAACATCTTTAAGTTGCATAAGTTACTTTTCTCATATTCATATTTACTTATTTCAAGTAGAAATGCTACTCAACGCTAAATCTATTTTCTGCTAGAATTTAAGGGAAAATATCCAAAGAATTACATATTTAAGAGGCACTAGAGTCGCATTTTAATTTCTCAAGAAAATATAAGAAAGTACGTTTCGCCTCTGGAGAAGTATCTAGATGTTTTGTAACAATTCAGTCATCCTTCAACCATTATGTACCTACATACTTAATGTTTCCTACATCTGATAACACATTTATTCTGCAAATATACCTACATAGTATAAGCAAGCTTCCTGGAGCTGATGACGATTGAGCAAACTGCATTTCACACAAATTTGGGCATAAATTTTAAAAACTATGTCAAACAATATGCCGACAGGTTGCGATTATAGCATTGATTTGATATATAATTATCGTAATTATAATAATGAAATTCTTTTAATTAATTTCGAAAAAAATTCCTAAAACTCATGCTTAAAATTACATTAAACAGACTACAATCATGTGTAAGTTAGCCCGCAAAAATTATTAGATAATAGGCCTTACTAACTAGTCAAGTTGACTCCATAAATGATCTTAGTCTGTTTCACTTACGTAAATTGCGATTTCCTCTTCCACACAAATTGAGCTACGAAAGTGGCCTAGAAGTTTGATGCAGTAAGCCGCTAAGTGGAAAAGAACGACATATAACCACACTTGGGCGTGGGGGATTTGGGGATGTAAACCTCAGAAGGTTGATTACCCCCTCCCCAGAAACCAAAATACTAATTCCCCCAGAATTCAATTTTTGAAAATTTTTTTGTTGCTTTTTTCGCAATTTTTTCATGCCAATGGATAGTTTTCGATGAGAAACGTTGAAAAATATTTTTCGCCGTGCCACCATTTTTAAGACCATTTTTCGACATTTAAAAAATCTTGCACGCCCCCTTCTCCCCACCAGAATTTTGGTGCTGCCCACGTATGCCTATAACTCGACATCCTCTAGAATATCACTCCGATCGTATGAATTTGGCTCACTTTTGTAGTCATTTAAAAGTTTTTAAATTCACAAGGTTATATGACATAGACTATATAAAATCGATATCCCTTATCATTATTACCGAATTTAAACCTTTTTGTGGGTCTGAATGTGGCAAAACTGACAAAATCGCAAAAAACATGCCGAAAATTTAATTCTGGGGGTTAACCATAATTCTACGGGGGGATTCTTGGTGGGGGTCTATTTATTTCTACCCGCCCGAGTATGATTAATAACTCGAAAATATAGTGGCACAGATTTTCTGCTTCTTCCCTCGAACCATGCGTAAGTCTTAAACTGAATGCGGACATCGCATTACACTTTTTTTGCTATATACTCGAAATCTAAGTCTACTGAAAATGCCTGTTTTTGGGGCTCAAGCATGGGTACACGTCAAACCACCATATTCTGACGTTCTTCTGACGATGTTCTCTAATCTTGTAGAAGATTTTTTCGAAAAATCTAATTGAAATAAATAAAATGTAGGATAATAGGGTTATTTGGCGCTAAGCGCCACAAAAATCGATATATTTTAGCAAAAAGATTTGCTAATAAGGTTAAAGGCATATTCTCTAAGGTTTTTCAGTACCAAAATTCTTGAGGTCAGCAGCATTTCGCGGGTGAGGTGTTAAAATCCTCCCGAAGCGCCTAAGAAAATTATGCGTGATAATGACTAATAATAAATTTAAATTAGCAAGATCTTAACGGAATGAGTAATTGTTATCTTCTTTTTTAATGTCATTTATCCTATATTAGTATATATTTATATTCGAGCAACGCGGTTAATAGGGAGATGAGATACTGCGGACCTAAATCTGATCTCATAAAGGAGTAAACCATAAAAAAATTTTGGGGCGGTATTATGTCGCTCACAATTTTCCACGCCCCGGTTTCAGAAGTATTCAAATCTGTTGATTAAATCATGTACATTGTATTGTCGGTTTCATACAAACACGGGCGTGGAGGTTCTGGATCTCTCCGATAATCTTAAGGACCCTTCAGGAGTGAATTTTTCGTGCTATTTTTGGCGATTTCGCACCATCGACCCCAGAATTTTGTTGCTTCCCATGTATGGTTACATACGGCTTTTACATCATAAGGTTTCATAACTTTAGTTGCTGGATAAATAAGTGATCATGAAACATAATGCTTTAAAATGAAATAATGTATCGACTTTTCCTGATGAATGATGAGATGAAAATTTTAAAGGACGTCAATTTCGATTTATGATCGTAATATTAGCTGACAATGGGTTTTAATCTGCATTTTTAACTTGAGCGAAAATTCTCTACCTCAATATTTGAAGAATATAAAGATTCATAAAGAAAGTAATACATACTGAAAATGCTTTTAAAAAATTAACGATTATTTAAGGTGAACGTTTGGCAATGATAACTTATTTTGAAGACGTAGCGCATTCTTTTTTAAGGGGCACTGGTTTGGTTCAAGCTCACTTAAAATTTAAAGGGAAAAGTTCGAACTTCCTTGTAGAAATACCAAGTTAAAAGGAAAAGCCAAAATTTGATGAAAATCAAAATTTTTCTTCAAAAATTGCTTGAAAATTATCGGAAACTCTGAATTAACATAATTTATACGCTATTTTAGCATTACTTGTTTTTAAGGCCGTTTTTTACTCAAAAACTTCCCTGGCTGGACTGACCCCTCAAACCGGTCTTACTGTGCATCTATGTTCAAGCTGTTCAGTAGAACCATGGGGTTGGGGAAAGGGTCGAATCCTTAGAATCGAACGACTCTTCGAATTCGACAGATACTTACATTTAAATTAAATTTTCAATTTTTTGCTTTTGTACCGAATTTATGACGTTAATGAATAAAGTTTGATGGGAAACGTAACAAAAATGGTATTTTGCGCCCTCCTATCAATTTTTAGGCGTTTTTACTACTAAAAATTTTTTGGACCCCATTGATAATTCGGTCGCTGTCTATGTATATGGTTATTAATCACTCTATTTTGTTGATTAATGATTAACAAATTAATTTATTCGTCATGCGCGGGAGTTAAGCGTGATCGTGATATCAACGCATCTTTAATGCAATACCTAGCAGAGTTAAAATCAGCGGCTCAACTAAGGGAGAACAGGTTGCCGCTAAAGTCGGTCTTGAGTCGAAAGCCGCTAAGTCTGGGGCAAAAAGTGAAACAAAGCCAGCCATAGCTGCACAAAAAGGTGTCAAAGCTCCGATATCAAAATCCCCGAAAATATCTAAATCACAGTCACCGAGCTCGTATATGTCTGCGCCTGCGATACAGAAGTATCAAGCATCCAAGTCGGTCGCAGCTGCCAAAAAGACAAAGAAGTAACAACATAGGTCGAATAGAACTCTTCATTCGGATCCATTTATATGAAGTTCCTTTGCATTTTTCTAATGTCGCCTGCTGTTTTACTTTGCCTAAATCGATTTTGCATCGTTTTTGCTGTAATGCTACTGACCGTATGTAGTTGTCTTAAAAATATCGTGCAATAAAAAGCGAGTAGTTTTCAGCTAAATATTAGCGGCTTGACTGAGTGACACGATCTTGCGGTTTTCGTTAAAAAAATTTACCGTCGTAACCTAGCATTGTATGTTCAATGTTCATTTCGATAAGCAAAAAATGTGTGCCACTTACTAGTTTTTCCTATTACTTGTGCAATGTTTTATAAATTCTTATTTTCGTTATTATAAATATGTACATACCCTACAAATTTGTATTTTCATTAGCTTAGCGCGCTCTCATATTGAATTTATCTCTGCGCGATGCTCTTAAAGGCTGAGGAATGTAGCAGGTGACTATGAATCAATGTGGCATGGATATTTTGGTGTTAAACTCTTGGGTTGATGTTGTACCTTTCCGAAATGAATACATATGTTGCGCAGAAATGAGCAAAAGCTCCGAACAGTCGCAGGCTTAGGTGGGCAGCACTAAAAAGTCTAAAGGGTGCACGATTTTCGAAGGTCAAAAAATGGTCTTATAATGGTGGTATGGCGAAAAAACGCTATTTTTAACCGTCCTCATCGAGCACTTTGGAAGCAAAAAAATTTCTAAAATTGAATTCTATGGGGTTATCTCGGTTTTTTTCTGGGGTTGGAGGTTTTGGCCTTCTGGGTAGCGCTACCTCCACGCCCACGTGTGGTCGCAGGTCCTTAGCCAAGATTTTTTAACCGGAAGTGCGAGCACAGCTTAGAATGTAACCCTTAAAGCATATGTTGGTACAAACCTCGTATACAGCTTTAGAAAAATCAAAAATAACTGAAGCATCTAAATTTCTCATGAGATAGCATATGTAAGCTTAATATATTTCTAGCGTTTTTGCATAATTTTAAAGCTTGTTTTTTGGAGCCATTTTTCTAACTTTAACTTGCGGGGAATGGGGATGCGGCCTTGCTTACCATCTGCACCCCTGGCTGCGGGCCTGAGTTAGCTATAGTAACACACATGCGTCAGAGTGTAGATCGGAGAACCTGTGCCGGAGTGCGATTTTGCGTTTACATATCGATAGGTGAAAACGCCTCTAAGTGGATGAAAAAACCCCTCAAGATCATGCACATATGGCTAGTCCTAGGTCTGGTCACTAAAAAACGGACCTAAATGCCTTAGAACTGATCTGACCAGAGTACCTGGCCAATCCCTGCTGGTGCTATACCCCAGAGAAGTGAATGTGAAATTTTCGAATCACTGACAATTTTATTTCAAGCACAACACACTTCATCAATATTGACAATGCACGGTAATTGCAATATAGCTAATGCAATGTTAAATACCAATGTTTTTATTTAGAAATTAAGAAACAGTCGACAATATCATTGTCGAATCATTTACGAAGTTAAATGGACATTTAAATGTCTTCTAACTGACTTCGAATCCGATCGATTCGCCATATGCTTATTAGTCCAGGGGCCTAAGCTATCATTGGCGTAAAAATCATAGGATATCGATTTTGCCATTCAATTTGCTTAAGCAGCACAGCCGCCTCGTAGGGCGTTAATATTGGAGTGTCAAAATGGAAGCCCCAATCGATTGACAATCGGGGACAGGCTACTTGAATCCAGCAATCAATTTTTTGGTGACCTTCGCCGATAGAATTCAACTTGGAAGGAAAAATTTCGGACAAAACCACGAAAACAACGCATTTGCCAGACCCTGTTAACTTTTCGCATAACCACGAGAATATTTTCGGATTGCCTTGCCGACCTAATGCACCTGATAAAAACGATTGATGTAGATTTTGTGGAAAACGGAGTAGCCCTAGTAATTCAAAAATAATAAACACACAATGCACATAGCGGGTGAGGGGGTACGACCATACGTGGGCAGCAAGAAAATTCTAGGGGTGCAAAGATTTTTTGAAGGTCAAAAAATGGCCTTAAAAATGATGGTATGGCGATAAAAACACCATTTTTCGACGTTTCTCATCAAGCACTATCCATTGGCATCAAAAAATTGCGAAAAAAACGAAAAAATTTTCAAAAATTGAATTCTGGGGGGGGTATTTTGATTTCTGGGGGTATTTTGGTTTCTGGGGGGTGACACCTTAAATCCCCACGCTCCAGGTATGGGTACGACTATACCTGGGCGTTGGGGGAGGGTTTGGGGCATGAACCAGGGAACGACCGAAGCTTCGGCCGAAGCTGGGGTGTTTTCGCTTCGGCCGAAGGCCAAAGCAAGAAGGAAAAAAGGCCGAAGGCCGTAGCTTTTTTTTCGAGGCAGTTTTTTGTTCGCATTAAAGTTAAGATAATGTGCAATATAACTAACCCAAGACGACGCCATTTAGCTCAATTTATCTTCTAGTCACCTTAAGTTTTGTTAAAATACACTCACAATAGTAACTTCGACTATATAAACAGCAAGCAATCATGTACTAATAGCAAAAGCTGACTCATCTAAGCATTATATCCGCTCCGCATCTGATTCCATTTTAGAAAAGTTCGACTATGAATGAATCAATAGTGATCGCGAAAATGATGAGACACTAACGGGAAAAGCCACTCCTTCATTCCTACATGTCTCACATTTGAAGAAGGCATAGTCTTTGTTTACTCGAAATTCCAACGCCATCTTTGTACTTGTTGTACCGTGTCTACTGTGTAACAGTGTTTTTTTTAACAATGTCCGTTTGTACATGCATGTACAAGGATGGTCCCAAAAGCCTTTGTGTACATTTTGTACACGCAAATTTTTGTGTACTATATTATAGTACAGTTGCGATTTTAGTGTGGTAAAACAGGGTTTTCGATCTTTGATAGTGTATTTTAGCTAATTTATGGGTTTCTGACTCCAAAAATTACTAAAAATTGTCTCAAAATGGCGCGGAGCGCCGTAAAAATTTGACCTTTTTTCATTCTAAATGCAAATTCTGCCATTTTAAAGATATGTAGGACAATTAATTACTCATTTTCGGAGCAAAGCGCTGAAAATTTTCGGTAATTTTACACCTTTTTACAGTTTTAGTCTTCCCAAAAATTATTTGTATATTTTGTACACACAAATTTTTGGGTACTAGAATATGGTACAGTAGCGATTTTAGTGTGGTAAAAACAGAGTTGTTCGACTTTTGGTAGTGTATTTTAGCTAATTTATGGGTCTCTAAGGGCAAATATTACCAAGGATCGTCTTAAAACGGCGCGAAGCGCCGATAAATTTGACGTATTTCCTTTTGAAATGCAATTTCTGTCATTATAAAGATATGTAGAACACGCAATTACTCATTTCGCGCGTAGCGCCGAAAATTTTTGCGAATTTCAGACCTTTTTTGCAATTTTTATCTTCCCGAAAAATCTTTGTACATGTACAAAGACAGATAGTCCCAAAAATCTTTGTACATCGGCAAAAATCTGCCGAGTATAAAAAACACTTCTGTGTACCATTCTGTTTTGTATTAAATATTTGCTTCATGGTCGACGTGTTAACTTTCTTAAACTTCTGCATCTAATAATGGGAAGAAATCTCTATTTGCTTTTATGTCTACCTTACTTTTACAAATTTAAGTATCAGCATGAAAATTAGGAATTAATCAATTGATTGTTTTCATAATTCTCAAGAATTCCAGGCTTTATTCCTAATAATACATTATATTTTTTATATATTCAGGATACTGAATCTGATAGGGACTGCTGCGGGTGCACATTTTTTGGAATAGCGGGTGCGGGTATCCGCTACATCCCTAGAATCTGATGATGATCAATACGTATTAGCTGCTGATATAGATGAAATGTCTAATAATGAAATCAGTGCTAATGAAGAGAATTAATTACGCTTTTGAATAAAATTTTTGCAATTAATGATCACTGTTTTATTACTTCATATTCACTCCTGAAACATAATCAAGCTTAACTTTCTTATTCATGACTCAATTCGCAATTCATTCTTCATACTAATCAGAATTAGACTGAAGAATTTGCACAGATTCGGCCTTCGGCCTTCGGCCGAAGCCGAAGCAAGAGCTGGCCGAAGTTTCGGCTTCGGCCGAAGCAAAATTTTGGAGCTTCGGTCGTTCACTGGTATGAACCCCACCCAGAAACCAAAATGCCTCGAAATTGAAAATTTTTGTTTTTTTTCTCGCAATTTTTGATGTCAATGGAAAGTGCGCACGATGAGAAACGTTGAAAAATGGTGTTTTCTTCGTCATACCAACATTTTTAGGGTCATTTTTTGACCTTTGAAAAAACTTTTGCACCCCACCCCCCAAAACTTTGGTGGCGCCCACCTATGGGTACGACCATACATGCACAGTATGGGAATTCTGGGGGGTGAAAACCTAAAGTGCCTTCTTTGGGCCCAAAAATGGCCGGTACGCGTTAAAAAGCATCGTTTTTTGGCGTGTCTGACGATACTCTATCCTTCTAGAGCATGAAATCATGAAAAAAATTTCGGAAAAAGTCGAATAAATTGACCAATATATCGCTTAAAAAACATGAATATATGGCGAGAAGCGCCTGAAAATTTGGCGATTTTGAGCAAATAGATAGCCAAAAACCCTTAAAAAGACACTTTTTCCACCAATTTTCAGGTAAGTTTAGGAAACTTTCGAAAAATCGCCAATTCTGGTGGGGTGAAAAATTTTTTGCGGGGGTTGAAAATGATTCTGCGGTGGAGTGAAACCCCCCCCCCAAGATCATGTATGGGTATCGACCCCAGCTCGTCAAGGGTCAGCCAGACAGGTACTGTCCGACAATTTTGAGCTGAAGGAACATTTTTTTGCACCGCTTAGGTCAAAAGCAGTGAGAATTTCTGCCGCACTTTTCACTCGAAGGCGACCGAAATGGATCAATTTCGGTATTTTTTAGTGTTAAAAGTGATATAATGCAGTCAAAAATGGACTAAAAATGCGATAAAACCACGAAGAAAACGTGTTATAGGCTATTTGGACCATTTTGATCGTTAAAACGGCAAAAAAATCGTGAACGTTAAATTTACTATTCTGGATTTCTGTGATTTTACCCCCCCCTGCCAACCCTGACCTTGTGCATCTATGGCACATGCCTATGTACATCAAATGAAATTGCCAAGACAATCCATCTACGTGCTTCCCCTGCTTATCAAATCATACATGCAAGACGGTAATTAGGGGCAGTCCCTGACCGAAAAAAATATTTTAAAGGTAAGATAATGCACGGTAAGATGGAAAAATTATATCTCAATGTTAAAAAAATATTCAAATTTTGAGTGAAGTATTTCCATAATTTTGCCTTAAATGCGGACCAAAAACGACACTTAGCAGAGCCTATAAGAAAAAAATTGTTTAACAGACACTCTAAATTTTATTATCTTAACACATTACTCAATAGAAATTAGAAATAAATAAAAAAACTGACGCGTCATTATTGTTAAGCAATGGCTTTCTATTGGAATAAAGCATAAGCAATAAGAAATTAAGTTTTAGCTAAAAAGTTTTAAAAAAGATTTAAAACGCCGGAAAAGGCTGGCTTTGATGCAGGTAGTCAGTGCGGATGTAAAGAAGACTCTTAAATGTTTAAATTCCGTGGCGAGAGCCGTTCATTGGAATTAATTAGCTTTTTTCGATAGTATAAAAGCTTGTTTTTTGCAGGAAATGCACTTTTGTACTTGGTGAAGATTTCATCATTCTTCTAGAAAGATTTTCTGAACAAAAGCATAGTAATTTTAACTTGTAACTCATTCTTGAGGTGAAAATCTAAAGAATTTTCCGATTGTTTGATAGATTTACATATCGTTTCAAGCATAAGATTGAACGCAATAGGGCTGCCGCGATTTCAATTAGTATCTTTGAAGATATAATTTGACGGCCCACCGCAGTGACTTTATGCATTGAAAGTTATATAATGACATTTAGATGCGGGCTTGTTTTTCAAACAAAATTCCAGAAATTTCGAAAGCTTAAAGAAAAATTTTGCATGAAAAATTATGCTAGGCTAGGCACAACAAAACGGCGAAAAACACTATTTTGCGCATAACATTCCGAAGCATCACTCAAAACTTTACAAATATGTACCCAATTAAGACATATGCATAACCATACATGGTAACGCGCTCAAAATTTTGGGTGGGGGTATACCTAGGCATGGGGGAGGGTTCGGAGGGTATGCAACCCCAGAAAACAAAAACACTCCCAGAATTCAATTTTTGAATTTTTTCGCAATTTTTTGATGCCGATAGATAGTGCTCGATGGAAAACGTTGAAAAATTGTGTTTTTTCGCCATACCAATATTTTTAAGGCCATTTCTTGACCTTTGAAAAAATCTTGCACCCCCCAGAACTTTGGTGGCGCCCACCTATGGTGGGGGTCCCCGGCCATTTTTAGGGAAAGGGTGAACGACCTTAACTTTTGGCCAAAACAGCTAAAAACGCCTAAAACCGACCAAAAAATTCAATTTTTTAAAAAATCGACGATGGGGGGCAAAATTTTTTGACTTCGGAGGGATGGGGGGACGGACGGACGGCCGACATCGGATGGGAGATCCCCATTATCCTCTAACAAGCATGTGCATAACCCGATTTTTACCCAATATGAGGCCAAAATTTTGGGCCTCCTTCGCTCTTTCGATACTCAACGACCTAAATTGCATCATCTTATCATGATCGTAATACTCGCGTGTTATTTCTTTTGAATAAGGATCGTATCGGTAAGCTTTCAATGTCGGATTAGCTATCATGACCGATTCGAGATGGAATCGTCCATCTCCAACGTAAATCAACGAATCGGGTACAGTCGCAGCATTCTGTGACGTCATCAATGAGGAGGATTTATCTAATTTGGGCGCAGTGCAACCCAAGATTTCACCGGGCGACAAGGGTTTGGCTTGCGGTACGGTCACGTGATCGAAACCCCTGCAGCACTTATCACGTTTTACTTATTAATTTCGTCCAAATATAAAAAGAAAACATACGTAATCAAAAGGCTAAAGATAGAGCCATTTACCGGTCGTTTTCAGTAAATTGTTTCTGACTAAAAACCCACTAACTTTAGTCTCTTCTCTATATTCCTGAAATAATCAGATTTTTCTTTATTTAAAAAATACAAATAAAAAGCGTGAAAAAAGTGGAAAAAGACCGATTCGATGAAATCCTTGGAGCTGAAAATTCTTATTTTTAGCAGGCACGTAGCTGGCCGTCCTATTTAGGGGGCCAACACATAATTTTGGGGGGAACAATCCCAAAAAGGCTAAAAAATAGCACAAAATAACGTTTAAAAAGTCCTATTTTCCGATTTTTTGAATTGGGGGGTCCGGACCCCATTCCCCCCAGAGCTACGTGCCTGTTCTTGAGATTCATAAACTATAATTATCCCCGATTATGCATAATTGTTAAAATTTGGCAAGTAAGATATCTCGAAGCGCTGTATTGGTTTTTCTGACCAAATTTATATTTTTACAAATTTTCTGCAGCAACATAGTTTTTATCTTCGACAGAATGTCTTTCAATTCGAGTAAAATGTTCTCGAACTACATGAGCAGAATGAGCATGCCAGAAATCTATCACAGGATAGACCTGCCAGTCTCGTCTAATTTTGAATGCGCAAAAATTATTCAAGACATCATTCAACGCTTTCTGCTGTGTAAACCGTGCTCACTATGCAAAAACATCACACAGTGACGCCATGCCATGACACCCCGTGAATTATAATGGATGGTGTACAGAGCGCGCGTTACGCCCATCATGCGCCACTCATCTCTTTTCCGACGAGCGCCATTAACTCCATCCAGCATCTGGCGATTTGCGGACGGCGCAATTTAGCTTATTAATAGCACCAACAAGAAGGAGTTGTGCCAGCATTCACGTGCGCGCTTCCTTGTTGGCGCTATTAATAGCTAAATTGCGCCGTCCGCATCGCCAGATTAACGGGATGATGGAGGTTAATGGCGCTGAATAGAAAAAGAGATGATGGCGCATGATGGACGTAATCGCGGCGCTCGCAACGCACCATCCATTATAATTCTGAGGGTGATGGCGCTCATCTTTCATGGCGACCACTGTAGAATATTCGACATGAAAATAACTAATTTCAAATTTCTTAAGAATAACTAGGTTACGAACAAAAAATGCATTCACTGATCGTTTACGGAAAAAAAGCCTAAAATCCGATAGTTTAAGGAAGTCCTCGACCTATTAGGAAAGCAAATCAAATCGGGTTTGATAAGGCAATCAACAATAGTTGTAATTTTGAAGTAATATTGAATTATAATTTTTGTAAAGTTACTTATCAACGTTATCAAAGCTAGAAAATTATGTATGTGAATCGGTGTTTTTCGTATTCGGCAAAGATTTTTCGATGCACAAAGACTTTTGGGGACCGTCTTTGTATATAAATGCACAAAGATTTGTGGGAAGACAAAAACGGCAAAAAAGGTTTGAGATTCCCAAAAAATAGTGATTGTGTGTTCTATATATCTTTATAATGTAAGAAATTGCATTTTGAAAGGAAAAATGTTAAATTATTCTGACGCTTCTCGCCGTTTTGAAGACGATTATTAGTTGTGTTTGCCATCAGAAACCCATAAATCAGCTAAAATACTTTACCAAAGGTCAAACAACTCTGTTTTTTCCACACTAAATCGCTACTGTACCATATTATAGTACCCAAAAATGTGTGTGTACAAAATGAACAGACTTTTAGGGACCATCTTTGTACATGTAGAAACGGACCTTGTACAAAAAAACACTGATGTGAATATTCCAATTCACTCTGCCTTAAATTTCTTCCTAAAAATCATCAGATCGTTTAAAATGGTGGTGTAAACGCGATTATGATTATAAGGAGCAAACGCTCGATGTGATCTTTTAAACGATCGTAGCGGAATAGGCAAATGTAGGTATACATAATGTACATTCAACAAAGTATAGTAAGAAAAGATAATTCATATAAATATGTATTCCTAATAAAATTACGTCGCTTCTTCAGCTCAGCATTGCTCATTGTTGAAAATAAGTACTTGCCAGCATACTGTGCCGAACACATAATTAAAAATTTTTGCTCTGTTTCATTGCAGCTTATTTTACATATCGATTCTATATTACCTCGCTTTTAATTCTTTTGACAACGTCTGCAAAGATCCGACGAATTGAATCGTGCTGATTAAGGCAATATTATTATCGGGAGTAAAATTTGCCGCTATTGTATCGATAAGATGCGAAGTATCGAACTTTATATCGACGAAAACGTACAGCATTTGTATACCTAAAGTGACGAAATGCCATATTATAATTTATTAACTAATTAAATAAATTCAAATGATTCAATTTAACGCTAAGCAGGCACGAAGTATCATGTGACTCATAGAAGCACAAGATCAGGATCGGCAGGGGCGGGCAAAATACCAGAAAATTGTCAAACCTACAAAACGCTTTTTTCCAGGTAATACCGTATCTTTAAATCATTTTAAGTCCATTTTGACTTCATTATATCGCTTTTAATGCTAAAAAATATATGGTCGATCAATTAGGTGCGAAATTGGTATTTCCAATACAATCCAGACACAATTTTGTGCGCTTTTTGAGTAAACAGCACATAAAAATATTAATCCGAAAAATGATGACATTATTACTGCTTTTGTCTTCAAAAATGATGCAGAAAGCCTTCCGTCAGCTCACAGCCGCCGAATAGTACACATACCTGAGCAATATTCAATGGTTCTCCCCGTCCAACCTTCAAAAAAAGCTTGTTGTTCTGGTTCAAAAAGTAGTTGTCCAATTAACATCTTGAAAATTGCCCGTCCAGCATACAAGAGCATGGGGGTGAGAGCAGGCACGTAGCTCTGGGGGGGAATAGGCGTCCGACCCCCCAGTTAATAAAAATCGGAAAAACATGACTTTTTAAACGTTAATTCGGGCTATTTTTGGCCTTTAGTCCCCCCAAAATTGGTGTTGGTCCCCCCAAAATAGGACGGCCAGCTACGTGCCTGGCTGAGAGAGAGAGAGGTATTACCCCGAGCTCTGAAAAAGTAATAGCTGTACAGCCATTTTGGTCGAGAAAAGCATTGCTTATAGCCTTTTTAGGGCTCAAGTCCTATTACTAATACACATACAACATCCGAATGCTTAAAAAATGACTGTGTAGCTATGTTTGTGAGTCCAAAAAGACTGTAAAGTTAATTTTCTGAGCCAAATTCTGAGCCCAAAAAGTTTATATAACCGTTTTTACAAAGCATTTAGATATCTATCAATTTTTGGTTTTCACCCCCCTCTGAAAGTTAGACCTTGAGCACCTATGCCGACCAGCTTATAAAGCTGGCCTTCCTGGTTTAAAAAACGGTTATCCAGCCATAAAAGGTTGTTGGTTTTGCCCAGCAAAAGGTTAACCAAGTCCAATAATGATGAAAATTTCAAGCTTTACTATTATACAAAACATATTCCCGTCCAAATGACCACTTCTTCCCATCCAACTTTTGGCTCTCCTCGTCCTGTGAAAGGGCAGAAACATGTTATTGCCCGAGCGACAGTACGTGTATGGGGGCAATCATCCTAAACCCCTATGTGCATGTATGTAGCGTGACTTTTGTCTCAGTGAAATATGACTGCTGGTAAAAGGAATGCAATCGTGCTTGACACTTAATCAGGAAGCTCGACTCCCGGCTAACCATACTTCTCGTTATCCGTGAAATCGCCCCATCCAAGTTCAGTCGTCCATGCGTCGCCTATCAAAAGTTAATAATTTCAAACCCTCCGACTTTTGGACGGAAAACTTGTTTTTTCGATCATTCGTAGGTGCTTCTCTGTAATTTTTGACCAAAAATAGGTCATGCACACCCGGCCTCCTCCAAAAACTGGACGACTAACTCCAAACAAAATTTTAAATTTCTATTCGGCGCAAGTGTTAGTCATACGTACATTACAAAATTCGGAGAATGGTGGCTATTTTTGAATTACCACTCTTTTATTTTAGTGGGAAAAATTTAGAAAGTTTAAATATAGTCTATTTCACGAAAGCTCGTGCATGAATAGCAATTTTAAAGCATCGTAAATAGATTACAAAAGCGATTTAAACTGAAGCAACAATAATGACATTGTTCATAGCGATTGACGAGCAGGCACGTAGCTCTGGGGAGTGGGGGGTCCGGACCGGACCCCAAATCCAGAAAAATCGGAAAAGTAGGACTTTTAAACGTTATTTTGTGCTATTTCTGGCCTTTTTGGCCTTCGACCCCCTCAAAATTGGTGTTGGTCCCCAAAAAATAGGACGGCCAGCTACGTGCCTATTGACGAGCTTCTGAAGTTTTACTAGACAAAATAGCATCACTTCAGGCTGCCCATAAACCACGTTTGTACATAGCTACTCGCTTAAGTGTTATAAATTGATTTGCCATGTAAAAAAGTTTCGTGAAACAGACTAAAGAATCTTGTTTAAGAAAAGAGATGGAACAATACATGATTCATGGAGTTTCTTCAATGCCACGTCACAAATCAAGCTGATTTGTCAAAAGAATATATTTAAATAAATATACATTTTTATATTTTGCGGTCGAACTGATCAGGTTCCATTTGTTAAACATATGCGACAAATCAAAAGAATGTAGACTGAAAACAATCAATTATTTTAGTCTAAACAAAAAAGACATCTTTGACTACCTCATTAGCAGCTCCATCTCCTAACAACATGCTCAGGTATTCAAGAGTCAAAAGCAATCCAGTCATACACGATCTCGAGGAGTTTAAGGGGAGAATTGACCCTCCCAAAATGTTCAGCCCCCACAAAATTTTTCCACCCCCTAGATCTCGCAATTTTCAGAACTTTTTGAAAATCCAAAGAAAAGGTGCTCTTTTAAGCATTTTAGCTATACACTTGTTAAAAAGAGTCAGAGTTTTCGGCGTTCTCGCGCGATATACCTGCGCTGTTTTTTGACCCATACTCGTATATTGTATAATTTCTTCGACTTTTTTTGACTTTTTAGAAATTTATCATCTTTTAATGCTCTGGGAAGAAAGTGCATCGTCAGAAATGCTGAAAATGATCTTTTTGACGCGTACGCGCACGCGTGAATCCCACCATTTCTGGGCCCGAAATGCGCTTTAAAAATTTCACACCCTCCAGAATTCCCATGTTATGCATGTATGGATCCAATCCAAAGCAGTCTATCAATAATTTTTAGAAAAAAACATTTTCAGTCTTTGCAAACGTTTTTGGCAATTTTTCACAGATAGCTATGCCAGCTTATCGATTTTTGTTTTTAGTACGAGACTTTCAAATCAGTCAGCAGAACGAGCACATTTTTTTCAGTGGGTAACAAATTCCAAATTAATAAAAGTCCATTATATTGTCCGAAAAATTCTGCAAAAAATTCACATATCACGGTTTTTTTTGTCTTTTCGGCAAAGATATTTTTCCCGATGTACAAAGACTTTTCGAACCGTCTTTGTACATGTACAAAGATTTTTGGGAAGACAAAAATTTCAAAACAAAGTCTAAAATTGGCGTGACATTCTCGGGCGCTTCGCGCCAAAATGAGTAATTGTGCGTACTATATAACTTTATGATGGCAGAAACTGCATTTGAAAAGCATGAAAATGTCAAATTTTTCGGCGCTTCGCGCCCTTTTAAGATAATTCTTAGTGATTTTTGCCCTCAGAAACCCAAAAAATTAGCTAAAATACACTACCTCAAAAGGTCGAATAACTCTGTTTTTATCACACTAAAATCGC
Organism: Mermis nigrescens; assembly: GCA_036768485.1. Classification (NCBI taxonomy): domain Eukaryota; kingdom Metazoa; phylum Nematoda; class Enoplea; order Mermithida; family Mermithidae; genus Mermis; species Mermis nigrescens. The sequence continues at coordinate 1,426,096 of JAVLUZ010000156.1, read as the reverse complement.
TACCGTACCATATTATAGTACCCAAAAATTTGTGTGCACAAAATGTCCAAAGACTTCGAGGGACCATCTTTTGTACATGTACAAACGGACCTTGTACAAAAAACACTGCATGTAGTAGCCTGAGACTCCGAGGATATAAGACTTTTCGGCTTATAAGAAATTCCCATGCCGTGCATGCGTCTGCCAGAGACCCTGCTATAAATCTGTAGCCAATATGTACATATATATGGGGTAATAAATAAATATAAACAGATATGCGCACGAATTAAACAACAAAATGAATAAGTGTGCACCTTTAGTTTCCTGAATGGGCACCAAACAGCTATGGCCATAATGAACCATAAGGTCACAGTTTAGCGCACGGGCAGTAAAATCATCAACGCAGCATGCACCGTATGTGACATCGGCCAATATGACTATGTCGCATCCAGCAAACTGCTCCAATATGTCAGCTATGAGGCAAGCGTACATAAGCAAACCCTCGGGAAATTGCAAAAAATTAAGCAAAATTATGTGAAAAAACTTATACGAGGGCTACAATCATCAGACATAAATGTAGCAGAAGATGGAGAAATCGCAAAACTAAAGTCAGCATTACCTCCGTCCCCCCTAAAATTGCGTTCCTAAGCCATTTTCGGACCACTTCTTTCTGAAAAAATGGCCATTAAATTTTGAACTATACTGTTATATGTATGTAGGTAATACAGGCTACATGGACGAACATACTTGAAGCATAAGCAAACAAAATGTTACAGTAATAGTAGCACACGTGGTACAGTAAGCACGCATATAACAGGTGGTAGCAGGGGCATAAAATTGACGACCCTACATTTCGGATTATGTTCGCCAGATCACAAAATAAAGTGCATTTCAAAATAAAGTACACTGAATAGACTATGAAAAATGACGTTTTTTTACCTCGCCTGAGACAAAATTATGAAAAATAATTATTCTACGGCTCGAAGCGCCGAAAATTTTGAGATTTTTCGATGAAAAGATGCCAATTTCCATTATTTTTCGAGCATTATCTCACCTTTCCAAGCGTAACGCCCATGGGCGGTAGGAATCTCTCAGCCCAGAAGAATGCTATGCCTACCGATATCACACCAAAATTAAATTTTTGTATGTATCCTCATCGTATTTATTTAAAAAGGTTTAAATTCGTCTCTTAGAGTTTCCTTTAAAAAGCATTATTTTACTACTAGCATATTAATTTGAAGAAAATCAGGTTGCTTATCTTTTTTTAATCAACCACTAGACTAGAGATAACTCAGCTACAAACTTACCTTAAATAAAATTCATAAATTTTATAGGGTGTCAGCGTCATATGTACATGTAACGGCTCGAAATTTCGGGTGGGGAGGGGTCCCCAACAATTTACAGAGCGGCAGGGGGAGGGGGTTAATGACCTCCAATTTTTGGCCAAATACAGTCAGAAAAGGCGGGGTATGGAAGGATAGCAAACTTTGGGTGGATGGATCAGTGATCGACCGGGTACCCGGGCCCGGACCGGGCCCGGCCGGTCATACAGGCCAGGCCCGGGCCCGGCTGAAAACCACCGGGCCTCAACCGGGCCTCAAATAATTATCGTTAATATTTTAGACGTTTACTATTTCAGCTATTGTCCGTACTTCTTATGAATTTGCTATAGCCTGTGATTCCATTTAAATCCATTTGCCTTACTTCTGCCCACCTGTTCATTATCTTCTGCCCACCTGCTCATTATCTTTTGCATTGAATGTTAGTAACGTTATGTACCTATAATAAAACTGAGTTTTTCGACCTTTAGTAGTGTAGCCAAGCTAATTCATGGGTTTCTGAATATCAGAAATACAAAAATGTTAATCAGCGCGAAACGCCGAAAATTTTTGAAATTTTTGCCGTTTTCATTTAGAATTTACGGTCTTTTAATTGACAAACAGTTCGGAAATCATAAGTGGTGCAAAGCACCAAGGAATTTAGTAATCTTTTACTGTCCTTAACATTTTGTAGCCTGTGAATACTAATATTCTGTGATATTTTGCCAGATTTAGGCTATTAAACGCAATGCTGAAGCTTTACAAAAAGAAGAAACAATAAGCAGCGGTGCTATGCGCCGGAAAATTTTGACGTTTTAGCTCTTTAAACTCAATTTATACCGCTTAAATCATACAGAACAGACAAATTTATTCCAGCAAACCCTTTTTCCTTTTCGTCCTCCCAAAAATCTCGTTGCACATGTACAACGAGATTTTACGGCGGGGGGGTCTGCGGTGGCGCGCTCAATCGCCCCCTAGAAAATTTTGTAAAAAAAGCACTTTAATGTTTAATACTATCGCTAAAATTTTCGCAAAATCGGCCAAATCTCGGTTCTGAATTAAGCCCAAAACACTTAAAATTGATGAACTCCTACATTGTACAAGATTTCTGAGCTGAAATGCGCTTTTAGACCTCTGCTAAGTATAAAGCGCAGCAAAGGGTGCTGCCAATAAGATATAAAAAAGATGTATCAATGACAATTTTGTTCTTATCGTTTTCAGGCCCATTTGTGGCCTTCTTATTAGCATGATATAATTCAAAAAACAGAAAATGCGCAAAAACACAAGAAAATTTGACCATTCCTTATATTTAAAATAGGATTATGTGCCCTGTCTTTGTAAAGAAAGACAAACAAAGCAAAGAATAGACAAACTGGTACACAATCATTTTCACACATTTACTGTTATGCTCAACAAGCATGCGCAGTTTCATTCAACGAACAAATAGAGCAATAAATCACTAAAGTGATGTGAATTGATCGATTATTTTAGCTAATTCAAGCTTTTGAACTCATTGGATCTATATAACAATAAATATAATAAAGACTCGGCGCGAAGCGCCGGGAAATATTTGATGTTTTTGCCTTTTTGAACTTAATTTTCTGGACACAATTATTACACTAGAAAAATCAACAAAATTTGTGAAAAATTTCGGGGGCATGTGCCCCCAATGCCCCCTGGCTACGCCTATGGCTTCAATTAGTGTCCTATCCTATACACTATACAATTTCAATTGACGTCAATGTACGCTATAGTTTGAGTTCTAAAATCCAAATAGCATATCTTCTATCCGACCTTATCATAGTCGCTGTTAGGCCTGAATGCATAAATTTATTGCTCAATTTCCTTTAAATATCTACATGAAACCTTGTGCTTTTTCAAACCGTGTTTAGTTGCACGTGCAATTTAATGGAATTGTGCACTATTGTATTAAAAACTTTGTTCTTGCTTGAATAATGCTACCAAAATCCTTGCTAACTACTTAATTTATTTTTAGAAAGTTTGAATAATTAACATAGCTTAGAATTTAAAAATCTTCTTGACACAGCAGTAAGCCTTGCGTTTGACAAATAACAAAATGTAAAATTAGTCTATGTATCTTATGCATAACATTATATTGGAAGCAAGGCATGTTGTTTGTTAGTATGTATGTAAGCCCTGGCCGAGAGCCCGGTACCAAGCCGGCAGCAAAGCCAGGCGGTTTTTGAGCCCGGTCGATCACTGCGGGGACCCCCAAAATTTTGAGCTTGTTACATGTATGGTCAGCGTACACTAAAAATTTGCATTTCAGAAAAAAGTCATGATGATCGGAAACAAAAATAACATGCTGAGATATATCGAACAGTGCATATTTTGTTTAGTTTTACGATTTTCAGATTGAAACGTAAAAACATAAATAAAATTGATTATGAAAATAAGCGCTCCTAGATATTTTCACATTAACTAATGAAATTGCTAAGAGTGAAAAATTGAAAGCTTACTTGCAGGGCCACAATTTTCGCCGAAAGAGTTTTGATCTTCCAAACAGTTTTGTGTATTTCAAAGTTGTAATTCGACGGTAAGGCTTTCAGAGCTTCGTTCAAAAAATGGTTGTTCAAAATATCATCGGGAATCTGCGAGCGAGACTACGCCGCGATTAGTCATTAGTCCAAATACCTAAACAAACAAACCCGAATGAATTTACATATAACAGTGTTACGCCACAACAATTGTAGTCATCATCATCCTCCACTTTTTAGACCACACATGCACGTGTGGGTTCCGGACATACATGTAACGGCTTAAAATTTTAGTGGGGTGCCTGGCCATTGAGGGGGTAGTGGGTACATGACCTCCAATTTTTGGCCAAAAAACAACTGATGAAACGCATAAAAAGGACCCAAAAAATTCAATTTTGTCCAAAAATCGGGGGGTTAAGAATGTTCTGGCTTTAGGAGAATAGGAGGAACAACAAACTTTGGGCGGGGAATCCTCACATCTCCCGTTACATATATGATTCTGGGAAATCTAGACATCGAGAATGGAAAAATGTGAAATTTTCACGGGAAACTGACGCAAAGAGAAGTCCAAATGACTAAAAATTAAGACTTTTCTACAGAAAAGCTCAAAATTGACCAGAAACTGTGAATAGCTTAATAATAACTAGACATGCAAGTGGGGAAGAATTCGGGGGTCAAGACCTCCCAGAATAGAAAAATGGGAAATTTTATATGGAAAATGAAGGCAAAAAACGGATGAAAATTGAAAATTTTCGTCAAAAGAGCATAACATTGATCAAAAAATGTGTAATAACGTAGTTTTAACGCTATTTTAACGCGTATACCAGTTTTTAGATCATTTTAGCACTAAAAAGCTCAACTGTTGACCCCCAGACCGATTGACCCCTCTCCCAGATCGGCCATGCTGTGCATCTATGGTTATAATCAGGGCCGTATTTAGGGCAGGGGCGGAGGAGCGGCCCCCTTGGCCAGAAAAAAAAATTTTTGAAAGTCAAGATAATGCACGGAAAGATGGAAAAATCGACTGTCTTTGTCGTAAAGTCTTCAAATTTTTGGTGCTTCGCGCTGGATGTGAAGTATTTTCCATCATTTTGGCTCCAGTGCGGCCAAAAAATTATACTTTTTATATAGCTTTTTGATTGAGAAAAGTATTTTTCAAAAAAGTTCGAATTTTATGATCTCAATGGATAGAGCAAGTATGACATCGACAAGCATGAAATTTGATGTATAAGTATGTATACCGGAAAACATTAAAGAGAGAACTGGAATAATTGCTGTTATCGCAGCAATTATGAAAAAAACCAAGTGAGAAATGGAAAAATCCTGATTATAATTAGCAATCAAAGCCTCATCTTAGTTTAGAGGACCGAAATACAAAAAACATTGATGCGTGAATACGTGCAACAAAAAAATATAGGTAAACTCGACATATTCATTTAAGGAATCAATTTACCTACTCTACAATCAGCTAATTTTTCTCACATATTAGAAAACTTATGATCAAAGGTATTTAAAGTTTTAATAAGATTCAGAATAACGGCTAACCAAAACTAATGCAAAAAGCAATCGCACAGTTGCAAATCACTCATGATGAGCAACGAAATAACTCTAGATCAATTTTTTATTTAGTAGATACAATTTATCAACAATCAACAGGAAATTCACATACAATCAAGTCACAGGAAAGCAAGAATTGAACAGCAAGAACAAATATTACAACAAAGGATAAAGTATTTTCTGACAAGTATTAGTAGAGGTAACCAAGAGATAACGAGTTATTTTCACTTGTCCTTTAAAATTCCAATCTTGAGCATTATTAAAACTTTTAGGACAGGAAATCATTTATTCAAACACGGAAATTTTGCAAAAATTTTTATGTTTCAATTATTTTTGCCGCCCAAAGTCATTTTACACATAAAAAAGGCGATCCAAAAAAACTTTGCACGGACTAACAAATGTTTGTCGCACGGCAAACGCCATTGCAGTTTCAAGACAATAAGCTCTAAAAGTATTCTAAATTTTCAACGATACTGAAGTAGAATATCGGAGATTTAAAAGTGTAATGAATTGCAAACAAGGCCAGACATAACATTTTATAACATGCTTGATCTCGAGCTTGATAATTTAACAATTACCTAAATTTAGAACAAAGCTAGTTTTGAAAAAAATAATTTTTTGTATTTCCCGAGTCACCAAACCTCCAGCCATGGTGAAAATCAAGTAATCTACACAAAAATGACCAAAAACAGTTACTTTATTTGCTAACTACGTTTTGAAATTTAACTCAAATCCTTTTCTCTAGTCGAAAATGTCATGCTAAAAAAGATGACGAAAATGCTTATTGATTTTAATTGTTAGGAAACCGCTGTTCCTGATTTTACGTCACCTTTAATATCTTCGTCTCGTATTCCATTCGAAAGTTAAGAATTTAAAAACAACTACGCTTCTGATCACTTATACAGCCGTCTGTAATTGTAAACTTACTTATAGTACACTGAAGATTATAGTAAGATAAAGACAAATTTCCGGGCGAGACAGAAGCTGTAGAATAAAAGAAACAAAGGGCGTTATAGTGTAAAAAGCAGTAAGTAGAAATAAAGAAAACAGTGCACAAGCACAAGACAAATATGAAAAAAAGTTTAGAACGGAGTAAAACGTCACAGATTAAGCAAGCGAATGAATCAGAACAATAGATGGTCTTGATAGGTAACGAATCACACGCACACTCGTATATATTTAACGCAAACGTCAAAGAGCCTGTCAAAGTCACCGAGGCAATCGTATGAACTTCATTTGAACACATCAGAACACGTATTAATTTCGCACTAAAAACGGTAGGGTAAAACAAGATTAGTAAGAATAACGATCGCCATTCCAAATAGACTCGGTATTTCATTTTATACCAAACTAATTTATTTTGACTCGTGGTGCTTTTCGGTGATTTGGCCATAGGATTCATCTACAGAAAAACTCTTATACCGTTGCTATCACACTTTAATACCGAAACACTAAGAGCATATAAGTAATGGCTCAAAGTTTAGAGCGGAGGGGTCCCCAGCCATTTTCAAGGGGAAGGGGGTAAATTGCCTTCAATTTTTGACTAAAAACTACCAAAAAACACATAAAAATGGCCGAGAAGACTCAAATTTTTTCCGAAAATCGGGAAATAGGGGGTCAAACATTTTCTGAGTTTGGGGGATAGGGGGACGTCTAACTTTGGGTGAAGGGATCCCCCAACCCTCCGAAACCTGTATGACTAAGAGTCTAAAATTTATTAATTAAAAAAAAGAAAAAATGCACATTAAAGACTGGTATTAAATCGCATAATTTCAAATAAGTTCAAATGTCATTTTAAAACACTTAGGCCCCTCAATACTGAATGCGAGTACACCTGGGTATTAGCCTACGATTCAATTCCATTCAAGTATATGCTCCCAAAGGTCGGCTAGTCCCTCATAAAGTTCAGTTAAGCTAAACATTAGTGTCAAAAATGACTTTCTTTGATTTTCTATTATATTCATATTTTTGAAATCAGCCCATCCAGACCATAACATACATGGGCAGCAGCAAATTCTGGGGGTCCAATGGGGCGAAATCGACAAAAATAGCGCTAGAAATTCAATCCTGGGGTCTATCGACTTTGGCGGGTCCGACGCATAAATGCACTCGTGGTCAGGGAGGGGTAAAATCCGGGATTTATTCCACAGTAGTTGTATAAATTAGGTAAATTAGGTCAAAATTGCTTGAAAATACACTATTTTGGGCCGAAACCACCCGACAGTATCAAACTTTCGGACCATTCAGCGGGGTGATATCCCACATCCCCACTCACACCTCCTTATTTGCATGTATGGTCCGCCGAATTCTTGGGGATCCACCCCCCAAGCCCATGCGTGAAAGGGATTCTAGAGCCCGTCCAGCTCTAAGCTAGCCCATTCCACGGATGGACTGCGATGGCTGTAAATACGAAAACGACCTCTCCTTCAATCTCTATCTAAAAATAAAAAAGGCAGGCGATCGAAGTACGAGTGAACTCAATATATTTGTAATAGGAACACGTGCGTAAATAATACGCGATTCGCGTACTTAAAACGAGTAGAATCCACACATTCCCATAGGGGGGTGAGGGGGTATTACCCCTACCTCAGGGTCCGAGACTTGAATCACTGTCAGACAATTCTGAGCTATCAAACATATTCTGCAATGATTTTTGGGTACAAAAGCAGCGAAGATGTCAAAAAATTTCCGACTAGTACATTTCTCTTTCGTTTACCCATAAAAACATAGAATGAAGTTAAAATGATCTGAAAAGTCAAAATTTTCGATGAATTCTTATATTTTCTACTTACAAGAGTGACAAAACTAGTCAGAATGGGACAAAAGTAGTTGAAAATGCAGTTTTTCACATTAAAACATGCTATATAGGATGTTTTAGCCATTCTTCATATTTGACCTGCAAAAAAGACTAGAACTCTAAATTTATGGTCCAAAATTTTGGGATTTCACCCCCCTGAACTTTAGACCTTGGGAAACTATGGTAGAATCCAAGCATAAAACGTTCTGAATCGCGCTCAGCTTCCCATTTCGAGATATTATAATACAGCGTTTAATTCATAGAAAAATTATCGATTTGAGTTTCAAAGATGAAGCAAGACCTATTCATCTTCTTCCGCATTTCCGATTTTGGGCGTATCTTCACACGCCGATTGCAACGAAGGGACATTTCCGCCCAATAAGACATCTTTTTCGTGAAATTCGGACGACGCCGACTCGTCCACTTCGCAGTTTCTACTCTCCAGATGACCATTCGGCGCCGCGGCTTCAGCGTGCCCGTTTATAACATCATCTGTACAGTCTTGTTGACAAGAAACGCTTTTCGAGGCGAACGCGAGATAGCTGAGAAAGCCGAAAAAAACGGCCAAGCACGAAGTCAAGATGAGAAGACCGAACGTGCTCGGATCGGGCAAAAAAATGACTAGAACGTCTTTGACCATGTTAAGGCACTGATTTAACGAATGCTGAACCCCGCCGATGACGCCTCGCTCGTGATCGGCTACGTTTTCTTGCATAATCTGAGTGATGGTCAAGTCGACCATCCATAAGCCTATCAAATTAGCGACGGAAAATTACTCACTTTTATTTCAAATACCTAAGCGGTAACATATAAGATGGGTTGTATTGGAAAGAAAATTTTTAATCCCATCTCGATTTTTGGAAAAAACGCTTGCGTTTTTTGGCATTTTAGGTGATTTTGAGCTATTTTTGGCCAGAAATTGGCGGTCATTTACCCCCTTCTCGCGACCCTAAAAAACGGCCGGGGGAACCACTTCCAAAATTTCGAACCGTTATATGTACGGTCATAGGTGCAAGTGCGAGTTGGAGTTTGGACCGCTATGTAAAAAGTAAAAATCTGGAAAAAATGACATAATTGAAGAACAAAATTGATAAAAAAACAACACTTTTCGTAAAAAACCGTTTAGAATCAGGAATTGTTAATTGAGGCAGTGTTTGCGCTGCTTTCAAATTTACACCAAGCTTTAGGTTATGCATATTTAAATCACAAATGCACAGCACGGAAATTCTGCGGTGGTGAAACTAAAATTTTTTCTAAAGTACCAACATCTATTTATGGCGTTTCTGATGATGCCGTTTCTTTCTAAACGATAAAATCATGAAATTTTCAGAAAAAATTCAATTAAATTAAAAAATACTGTAAAAAATGGATGTCTGGCGCAAACCACCGAAAAATGGCACTTTTGAACTAAAAGATCGCTGAAACGATTAAAACAGGACTTTTTCTACGATTTTTTTTGTAAAATCAAAAATGCTGTGGGGGTGAAAAAATTTTTGCGGGGCAGGGATAAAACAGTTTTAGTCCAAGGTCTCACCCATTTACATACATGTATAAAGACGGCACAGATGTACAAGGCCAAGGTCAACAAGGGCGGGGGTAAAATCCAAGAAATTCAGATCAGTAAATCTTGCATTTACGCTTTTTCTGCTAATCAAATGACGAAAATAGCCTATAAAACGCTTTTGCGTGGTAATACCGCATTTTTAAGTATTTTCAGATTACTTTGACTACATTTTATCGCTTTTAAAAACTAAAAAACATGGCAATTGATCGATTTGGTGAGAAATTTTAATTTTTTTAGACTATTTTGGCCCAATTTCAAGCGCTTTTTTAGGCAAAGCAAACAGTATATAAAAATCAATCCGAAAAATTTTGACATTCTCCCTTTGTCCTCAAAAACAATGCAGAACATATTACATTAGCTCAAAATCGCCGGACAGTACCTGTCGTCTGGCTGACCCTTCAGCTAGATTGATACCCTATCACCCATACCTGAGCAATAGCCCAGTCCATAGAATGATGACACAAAAGCTAGACTATCTGAAGCGTCCATCCATTTGGATGGGCTGATTTTGAGAAAAATGTGAGAAAACAGTGGAAAATCAAATAAAATTGTCTTTTTTGATTCTTGTCAACCCAACTAGGGACCAGCCAACCTTAAAGAGCCATAGTTAGACCGGCTGAAGCTTTGACTATTGTCCAGCATACACGATCTGGGAGAATTTGGGGGGCTTCATCCCCAGAAAGCTTTAACCCCCAGAAATTTTTTCAACCCTCCCAAGAATTCGCGATTTTTCAAAACGCTCCAAAAAATTTTCGAACAAGATATTGCTTCGAGCGTTTTTAGACATCGACTTGCACAGAAGAGTCAAATTGTCGACGCTTCGCGCCATACACTCATTTACTGATCACATTTTGCTCAATTTATTCAAACTTTTTATCTTTTTCCGAAATTTTTTAATGTTTTCACTTTTTATGCTCTAGAAAGATAAGGCATAGTCAGAAACGCCGAAAAACAATGTTCTTGAAGCGTATCCACGATTTTTGAGCCCAAAAAGACACTTGTGTGCATATGAAAGACGGTCTCTGCACATTTTATACATGCAAACCGTACAGTAGCGCATTATCAGTGTTTTCTTGTACAAGGTCCCTTTGTACATGTACAAAGATGGTCCCCAAAAGTCTTTGTAAATGCACATTATTGGTACTAAAATAGGTACAGTGGCGATTTTACATAAATTGGGTAAACAGAGTTCTTCGACCTTGGTGTATTTTAGCTAATTTATGGGTTTCTAGCGCCAAAAATTACTTAAAACTGTCTGAAAACGGCGCAAAGCGAATAAACATTTGACATTTTTCCATTCTAAATACTAACTCTGCCTTTACAAAGATATACAGGTCAGACAATTACTCATTTCATCGCGAAACGCCGAAAATTTTTGGGAATTTTAGACCTTTTTACAGTTTTCGACTTCCCGAAAATCTATGTACATATAGAAAGACGATCCCGAAAAGTCTTTGTACATCGGAAGATTTTGTGCCGAATACAAAGAGCCATGCGCTTTATATGTAGTAAAACTGATCTTTTCGATCTTTAGTAGCGTAGTTAAGTCTATTTTGGATTTCTGGCGATGAAGTCGGAAAATTTTGATATTTTTACTGTTTTCAAGTAAAATTCGCAGCCATTTTACTGACTCAATTTTGAAGCTTTGCGAAGACTAACTAAACAAAAAATTGTCAAATGTATGCAAAACAAGTTAGATATTCATATTTTCCATTAGTAGTTCAAGTTAAGATAATCTGGAAATTCATTAAGAGAAATCGCTGAACAATTTTGAGGTTTTAGCGCTTTAAATTCAATCTTTGCGGTATAAAGGCAAACAGAACAGACAAAAAATTATAAATTTTTGAAATTTCTACCGTTTTTGTCCTCCCAAAAATCTTTTAATGCTAAAATACGTAACCAAAGGTCGAACAACTCTGTTTTTGCCACACTAAAATCGCTACTGTACCATATTATAGTACCTAAAAATTTGTGTGTACGAAATGTACAAAGGCTTTTAGGGACCATCTTTGTACATGTACAAACGGACCTTGTATAAAAAAACACTGGTTGTTGCACGTATATACGCACTGTCCATTAGCTTATCGCTTGTACATACATAATTCATGAAAGATCGGCATTTGATCTCCAAACTTCATGCAAACTGAAAATAAGGATAAATTATTAATTTTTACGAACGAGAAAATGGCGTTAGAATTCGTGGGAACTTCTATTATATTGAACTTACATTTACAGATACCTAGCTTTTTCTTTCAGTTAAGTCCTCAAGGCATTGATTTAAAGAATATGTAAGAGTGCATTCTTTAGGCGCTTACCAAACCTAGCCAAAACTATGCCTATTAAAAAGGCAATTATGGAGTGCAGGGGCCGATCTATAGGCATTGGTTTTATCAATATGTCAGTCATGTTCGCCGCTGATTCGGTCGTTCCAATTGCAAAAAATCCATTTGTCGACATAGCGGTGTCATTGTTGAAATACTTTAAAGACCTTAAACCATTTGTCAAATTAATAGAAATACATAGAAGTAAAACACTAAAAAAATAGGAAACTGACCTAATTTGCTGATGCCTTAGCGCACTTCACACCTGATTATAATATAATCATACATGTTCAGGGGGATAGAGGATACCCCATCCCCTTGAATCCAGAAAATATTTGACCCCTTCCCCCCCCGCTTGATTTTTTATAAAAATTTAATTTTTTGACCGTTTTTGTGTGGCCGTTTCTGGCCGAAATATTGGAAGTCATTTATTCCCCCCATACATGTAAGACGCGGGACGGGGGATCCCCCACCCAAAGTCGGCCGTTTGTACTTGTTTTTTGATCGTTTTGGGCCAAAAATTGGAGGTTCTTCCCCCTCCTAAAAATGGTCAGAGAGGGACCCCCCACTCAAAATTTTGAGCTGTAACATGTATGCCTTCTCCCTCTCGAAATGTTACATGTATGAACATATCTAATAATTCACAGCCACGTAGCTGGCCGCTAATTTAGGGGGACCAAGCCCAAAAAGGCCAAAAATAGCACAAAATAACGTTTAAAAAGTCCTATTTTCCGATTTTTTCTAAATTTTTTGAATTTTCTGAATTTTGGGGGGTCCGGAACGGAACCCCCCACATTCCCCCAGAGCTACGTGCCTGATAATTCATAAATCACAACACCAATAAGCAGACTTTTCATACTACTTCAAGTTTTTTCACATTTGCAGTACTCGCCACGGAATTAAAACATTTAACAACCCTCAAGGATTTTTCGGCGTACGTTAAAACACAAAACTTCGTCGAATATTTTGCACTGCTATGTTAAGACATATGACGACGACGTACTAAATCTATACCAAGGCAAAGCGATCCTTAGCAAAATTAATGGACAGTTAAGTATTCAACGTGGTTAGAACTGTGCGCACAAAGATACGTTTATAGATAATACATGCACAGCATGGTAATTCTAGGAGGGGTGAAATTATAAAATGACTTTTCGGGTCCAAAAATGGTAGGTACATAGGTACGCGTCAAAAACATCGTTTTCCAGCGTTTCTGGCGATGCTCTATCTTTCTAAAGCATATAAACATAAAGAAATTTAAAAAAAATCGGAAAAGTTTGAACAAATAAATAAATAGAGCAAATAAATAGCTAAAACGCTTAAAAAGCATCTTTTCTACAAATTTTTAGAAAATTTTTGGGAACTTTCAAAAGGTCGGTAATTCTGGAAGGGAGTGAAAAACTTTCTGCAGGGGTGAAAATTTTCTGGTGGGGAGTGAAAACCCCCATACCCCAAGATCGTGTGTGATACAAATTACAATGAAATCACAACTTCGCACTTCCAACTATAATTTACCTTATTTGTCTATTAGGTCGAACATTTTTGGGGAAAAATACAAGAGCTCAAAATTCTCGGGGTAGCTGATCACACACGGAAATCAATTCGCCAATTTCTTATGAGAATGGTAATTTTTCATTTAAAATCGAAGAAAATGCGTAATATTACGTGATGGGCATAATTTTGTCTGAAAAAACCTAAAAAGAATAATTTCCGAACGTTCATATGAATCTCATCCTTTCTTTAAGCCACAATTATCGCTACGAAATTCGAAGATTTTACAGTTATTACATAAGTTTTGCTAAGAATCCTTATCTACATTGAAAGTTATATAACGCAGGACGTCGTTTTAACACGTTAAAAGCAATGCGAAACATACGACGGCATCCCGTGTTATAACATAGACCGAGGAATTCCATTCAGACTGTTAAAAGTTCAAATTTTCGCGACGAAAACTTTGGAAATATGCATTTTTAGAACAGATAAACTCTTACAACAACCCTTGTTAAGATGCGTTGTCCTTCAATGATCATTTAATGCATCTCGTCAATAAGACATTGATAAAGCGCTAGGCTTTACACACTATGTTTTGAGACGAATTCATCGATTCGCACTTAAAATATCTCTATTGACATTAATTTTCATAATACATTTATATTTCCATTTCTATTTTTTTATAACCCTAGTTTTGAAAACACAAGCAGGCACCATACTGCAACTGAGATATTCTGATATTCTAGCACAATATGGACGATTGCAAGAAGCAGGCACGTAGCTGGCCGTCCTATTTTGGGGGTACCAACACCAATTTTGGGGGGACTAAGCCCAAAAGGCCAAAAAGCGCACACAATAACGTTTAAAAAGTCCTATTTTTCCGATTTTCCTGAATTTTAGGGGGTCCGAATGCCCCCCCCCCAGAGATACGTGCCTAACAAGAAGATAAAAGGCTCACGTGACATTGACATTGGTTTCAGAACCCCAAAAATAAGCCGCTGGATCAAACGGACTCCCCGGCAGCCATATCGAAACGGCAGCTATGGCGTTACACGTGACCTGGGCGCCAAGCGCATAAAGCCCCGTTTTAGTTAGGCCAACTTTTTTGCGCATCCCCGGAAAGGCGATTGTGCCCAGAATGCCGACCAAAGCTCCTGCGCCACGGGAAAGAGCTACGATATTTTCGTGAAGTCCCTGAAAAGGATTCGTATTCTGTGCAAATGGGCAGCAAGCAGTGTTTTTTTGTACAAGGTCCGTTTGTATATATACAAAGATGGTCCCCAAAAGTCTTTGTACATTTTGTACATGCAAATTTTTTGTGTATACTAAAATATGGTACGATAGAGACTGGGTTTCTAAAGCCAAAAATTACTAGAAAATTGTCTCAAAACGGCGCGAAGCGCCGGAAAATTTGACATTTTTGCATTTTAAATACAAATTCTACCATTTTAAAGATATATGTATAGGACAGACATTACTTATTTCGGCGCGAAGCGCCGAAAATTTTTTATTTTTTTTACAGTTTTTGTCTTCCCAAAAATCTTTGTACATGTACAAAGACGGTCCTGAAAAGTCTTTGTACATCGGGGAAAATCTTTGCCGAATACAAAAAAACACCGGCAGCAAATACATATCAACACTTTAAACAAATAAAATGCGAGACTATGCATGTATGCGCAAATGCGATTGAAGTAAACGAAAATTAAAAAAAATAAAATTTATTAAAGTATGCACATATTATATAAAAAATAAAATGCCTGCGTATGTGAATCTGAATAATACACAAATGTCAAATATTGAGAAAAATAAAAAATAAGGGATTATGCGTTAATCTATATAGCCTAAAATATCATAATCTATGATTACCCATGGGTCACGTCAAAAATACTCCTTTCGAAGTTTCGGACTGTGCTCATTCTTTCGAGAACACAAAAATGTTTGAAAAAAATTGAGTAATTTGAATGAAATAATCAGTAAATTTATGTACGGCGCCAAAAATAGACACTTTTGAACTAAAATTTATCTAAAAACTCTTAAACCAGCGCATTTTGTACGATGTACGATTTTTTCGAAAAATCGAAAATTTTTAAGCGTCTGCAGCCATTTTACGGGGGAGGGGGGGGTCGGCAGCCCACTTTTCCAAACCGATACAGACCCCAAGTATATATATGTTTGAGAATTATAAATGATAAACGATAAGTCAAAAATCTTATGTAGTAGCAACTATCAAACACAAAGAATGAGATAGTAAAAACTAAGCATGTAAGAAGAGTGTAGAAAGAAAAATCAAAGCTAAGTCTTTCGGAAGATCATATTGGAAACGCAACGTACATATTACATAGTTGGTGGAATTGTTTATTCAATAATTAAAATTTTAGCAGATAAACAGGTGCTCAATAATGATGAAGTAAAAGAAAAGTGGTGGGAAAACAAAAATATTATATCTTGAATGTAAACCTAAAATTTTTTGTTGCGCTAAACATATAAAAAGTTTACCTGCTCAAGATTTTTAAGAAATTAAAAAGCATTATCTCCGATTAGACAATATGTTAAAACACAATGTTTGCGAGGCACCTGAAAATTTTGACATGCATTTCATCATATCGAAATCAAATTTGGTTTGTTTAATAAAAAGAAAATAAATCGAAAAATTTTGAGCTTTGATGCCTTTTAAATGGTTTTTATTAAATCTTATTATTAAATTATAAAATTAAATTAAATCAAAATATTAAATATTAAATCAACTTATTGAATATTAAATCAATTGAATATTAAATGAAATATTAATATTAAATCTTATCAAATTAAATTATTGAATCATTAAATCAACTTATTAAATATTAAATTATTAAATTAAATCTAAAAATCAAATTTAAATATTGAAGGCTTATTAAATCAACTCTCCTGCTTTAGTGGCTTTTAAATAAACTCTCAGTTTTGATTTTTCCTAATGAGGAATTCTTGTGAAAATAATTTTTTATTCGGGGTCAAGCTCTCGTAATCCTTAAAGTTTAAATAGGAACCAGAACTTATTATGCCTCCAAGTAGTGTTCCGGATATGGGGAACTTTTATACCAAACTTATAACCAAGAAAAACGAATAAAATAATGAAAATTCACATCACATGCTTCCATGCGTGAATAATTACGATCGTTACTTGTGAGTAAATGTAGACTGTTGTAATACCATCGAAACCCAATACAGTAAGGTATAGCAGAGCGAGGGAAAACCCTGCATAAAAAACTGGCTGCTGGCGATAATATGTACGCCAGCCGGCCAAAAAGGATGAAACGGACTTATTGAAGCCATTTGCGACCGATTGACCCGAAGAATGTCGCCTGACTCTTGACTTAGCCGAATTCTTTGTCTTCTTTGCTGAGCAGAAAGATAATGAAATTTTATAGCAAAATAATATTTAATACTCATAGAATCTTAGAAAAATGAAATTCACTAATTACAAAATGTAAAGAATTTTGAGTAGACTAGTTACTAAAAGAAGGTCTCCTGGATAAACAAAGAAATCTTATACAAAAAATACAATTTTCATCCAGGACCTTTCATTAATAATTAGCATAGGTTAAGTACATTTACTTCTAATCCTTCAGTTGACTTTAGCGTAGCACTTAAATAGCACACATCTAAGTTTAAAAAAATCTTAAGGAAAATTTTAAATTGTAATAAATAAAACAGCGCTTAAAACGGCATATTTCCTTCTGAATATCAGAAAAAAAATTAAAATTAGCTTGTACTGAAGTAACGATAAAAAGAGCAGATTTCCTTCTGACATCTATAAGATGAGAAATAATCGTAAAATGAACTTTAATTAAAAAGGAAAATACATCTTAAAGTAGTCCAAGAACAGCATAGTACATATTAGTACCTCTTTAAATCTAAACTAGAAGGAAACCATTAAATTAACTGAAAAGAATGAATAAAAATAGGATATTTTTCTGTGAGATTGAATTGCTTCAATGACCGTTGTTGATGTTCTAAATGAATTCTCATATGTACTTATGTAGCCATGAGAAATATTTAATACATACATAGATAAAAAACGACAAAATAAAGTGCCTCGTAATTTACAAGAATCTTCTCATTTAAAACATTGATAAGGTACTAAATCAGTGAAGGATGTTCAAATTCTATTAGCATACAGCATCACAATTAAAAAATTACATGATTTAACTTTATTAGACATGAGTCAAAAGAAGTATGCAAAAAGCTCATCTAAAAAAGCAACCATGATGAATAATGTAAGGTAACCAATCATACATGTAAGAGGGGGATGGGGGTGATTTCCTCACCCAGAGTTGGTCGTCCCCCATCTTCCGAAAGCCAGAAAATTTTTGACCGCCCCCTCATTTTTAAAGAAAATTTAATTTTTAGGCCGTTTTTAGACGTTTTTTGGCCAAAAATTAAAGGTCATTTACCCCACCCCTTCCCCTAAAAATGGCTGGGGACATTCAACCGAAATTTCGTACCGTTTCATATATGGAACCAGCCCATATTTCTCTAAGAAAATAAACGCAAGAAATTCTCTCACTTGTCTTTACATCCTTATCGGCGATATTCGACAAAACAAGAAGACTCCCAACATCTTCACTATGAACACACGACGTTATGGGTAAATTGCAATCATCGCAGTCTTGTTCCGGTAAAGCTGATAAAGGATTTATATTAATGATAAAGGATTTCTACGATAGCGAAAATTTCTCTATTTTTCTCAATTATTTCTCATAAACTACTTTTAGATAGCCAGTAATAACTGCCTTTTTTAACGTTGTTCAAAATTTGAGATCATGAAATTCGATTCGAAAAATTCTTCTCTTTTAATAAGCTATAAAAAGTGTCGTTTTTAGTCGCGCTTGAAGAAAAATATGAGATGTACGCCACATAAGGCACCGAAAATGCGAATTTTTTAACAATCAGATGCGATTATTCTATCTTCTCGTGCGTTGTCTAACTTTTTGGAACAAAATTTGTCTGTCAAGAGGAAAGCAGTCGCAGGCACGTAGCTCGCCGTCCTATTTTAGGTGGCGGCGACACCAATTTTTGGGGGGACTAAGCCCAAAAAAGCCAAAAGTAGCACAAAATAACGTTTAAAAAGTCCATATTTTTCGATTTTTCTGGATTCAAGGGGGAGTTCGAACTACCCATTACCCCCAGAAATACGTGCCTAAACAGCCGCCCTCACTACCGTATTAATTGAACACGGCCATCTATTTATGTAAGCAGCACTAATTCGATTTTATTATCCAGTCCTTGATCCCCAGCCCTAGGAAAAAAGAGGACTTCAGCACTCTCCAAGCAAAAGCTAAGAAATTTATCCAAACAATTCCTAGACTAAAGAAGAGATTTTCGTAAACTTTAGGAAAACAGATGTACTGCACCAAGCAAGGGCGAAAACTGGAGGCTATCCCTAATTGATTAACCTATTCCGTTGAAGGAAACAGCTGCCTTAATAGATTATTACGAATTGAAAATAAACTTTACACACACGCCCACACGCCACACACACACACACACACACACACACGCTAAAATAACTGACTTAAGCTACTGAATTTCTCCACGCACCCCACCATTTTCTTTGACTGATCCCGACCATGACCGGTTTAGTCAAAATTCGCTCAATCATCAGCTGCAAAGAACATAAGCTGACTCAGCTGTCCGTATTTGACAAATAATTTCTTATGATCAGATACAAAATGCAAAGTCTAAAGCTAATCATGGCTTATACGTTGCCCCAAAACCGATTTTTATATTTAACTTAAATTAGTAATATTAATAATGTAACTAGATGTCACACGTTTTTCCGACAAATAATTTCACGTTTAAGACGTTTTTAGCAGAAAAAGGTCATATCTTCCTTCGAGACCTTCACCTAAATATTAAAATTACATAAGCAGGGCAGAAACGTACATAGCTGGCCTTCTGAATATAGGGAGACCAATGTATTGAAGTCAGATATCCCGACAACTACTGTGACATAAGCAAAACTGATGCATTTTTTGAGCACTTCTTGGCTTGGTCTACACACTGAAGGACAAGAAATTCGAGAAAAAATTAAAAACTTCATTTCAATCAAATATCGTTCAAAATAGCTCCATAACATGATTTCCCTATATTCTATCCATCTACTAAAAATTATTAAACTTATCTTAAGGAAAAGCAAAACAAAAAATGAATAATTGCGAGAAGTGCCAGAAAACATTGGCATATTTCCCATGTCTTACTCAAATTTAAAACTGATTGGAAGACAAAAATCATACAAGAACAATCAATCAGGCGCGATGCGCCAGAAAATTTTGGACCCATTAGCTCATTAGTGTGCTTCAATCCATTCTGGCGGCTTTCAGATGCACTTCGAGTTTCAATTTTTTCTTTGGGGGACCCTCGAAAAAAATATTCGCACTTCTACAATTTTGGGGAACTATTCACTATTCCCCCGCCCCCCCCCTCCCTCCCTCAGCTATGTGTCTTTAGGCACGTAATAGTGATATATATTTACCTACGAGTATAATGTGCTTACATCCCACTAAACTATCTAGAATGATGCGTAAGAGAGCGAATTTTTATTACCTCCTTTCATTAAGAACAGAGATTCGTCTTTGTCCTTCGATACAGCTTTAATGCTTAAATCTTGGCACGAGTAATATACCGATCTCAATATAAGATATTCGGCAAAAAATGACAATATGTTCCATAAAGCTATGTAAATGCAACCGGTGGCGTGGCCGAACGAAGTCATAATTTGGCCAGCTAAGAGCGGCGACAAAATCATACAAATCAGATCCATGCGGACCATCCAAGCGTTTATATCTGAAATAAATGAGTACCTATGTATGTAATCAACTGTACGAAGACTCATACATATACCAATCCATGGCCAACCTGGGCCATGGCCCAACTGGGCCATGGTCCAGGGCCACCACCTTAATAGGGGCTACCACATGGGTTAAATTTTTTTTTAATTTACGCAAAAAAATATAATTAGACAACAAAGAACGCTATTATTTTCAGCATATGCTTACCGGTCAGTCAACGAAAAAATTAAACATAAAAAAATGACGCAAGAACGCTTGAATAGTTTAGCCTTAATTTCATGCTCTCGATAATTTTGTCATTTACTGGACCAAACGAGAAAAGCTCCTGTTTCTTCGCTGTTTGACTGGAAAAATCGAATAAAACAAGTTGTTTCACAAAGAATTCATAAATTTAAAAAATCAAATTTTCCTTCCTTTTCTAATTCTCTCCTCGGTAAAACTATCGTTAAAGAGAAACTTAAGAATTTACATGATCATTTTGTCATCACCGTCACAGATAAGGCTAGTAATAACTTAGTTATCATATGTAAGCATCATTATTTGTCCGTTCTTTGTGAGGAGTTGAGCTATTTTTCATCTCCATCCCTACCCTCTAGTGGTACCTACGTTTTGTCTAACTTGCGTGAAGAAAACATTATCTTTGACCATATTCAGTTTCAGAAAAATATTTTTTCTAAGTTTTCCGGGCCTGTTAATGAAGGACGTCTCAACAAAAAACTACCTTTTATGTATTGGATTCCAAAACTACACAAAATTCCCTATAAATCCAGGTTTATCACTTCGGCTAAAAATTGTTCTACTACTTTCATATCGTCGCTAGTTACTGAAGGCCTCAAGTTAGTCCGTTATTGTAAAGCCATTTTTAGAAATTCTCGAATTAACAGATTTTGGTCTATCAATAATTCATTTTCTTTCGTTAAAAAATTAGAATCAATTAAAAAGATTAAATCGATTAATACATTCGATTTTTCAACTCTTTACACATCTCTTCCGCAAAATGAACTTATTTCCACTTCTTTTGATTTTCTGGAGAAACCCTTTGAAAAGAATAAATTTTTATGTACTAACGGTTTCAAATCATACTGGAGTTCTTCTCCCTCGGATAAAAAGTCTTATCTCACTTTTGACTTTGACACTTTTACAAAAAGTCTTAAATTTTTGATCCAAAATTCATTCGTTAATTTTGGAAGTAAAATTTTTCATCAAAAAATTGGCATCCCAATGGGATCTAATTATTCTCCACTTTTGGCGGATCTTTTCCTTTTCTACTGCGAATATAAATTCCTATCATCGCCTAAAAATAAAGACTCTGCTTATTGTTTTAATAACGTAACTCGTTACATTGATGACATCGCGGCTATAAATATTTCAAATTTTCGTGATTACATCAAAGAGATTTACCCAAAATCATTAAATGTCACGGAAACTTTTTCTGCTTAAAAAGTTAGTTATTTAGACGTCGAAATTAATCTTTCTACACCGATTTCTTACACGATTTTTGATAAAAGAGAACAATTTCGATTTCCTATTGTTAATTTCCCTTTTTCAGACTCTAACGTACCTAAAAATCTTTTATATGCCGTTTTTGTAAGTCAGCTCCATCGTTTTGCGCGTCTTTGCTCTAAAGAAGAATTTTTCAAAGCGCGCGTGAATCATCTGTCACTCAAATTGCAAAAACAGGGCTATAATGTTAAAATCATGCGCCAAAAATACTTAAAATTTTCCAACAGCGACCTTTCTGATTTTCCAGCACATTCTTATATTCAAAACTGTTTAAGTCCGTTTTGATTTTATCATCGCTGTTAGGACGCTGATTCCGCGTTTGCACTGCGCCTCCCGTCACATTCCCAGACGCGCTTCATCAGACATCCGGATTAGTAAGTAGCTTCGGTTTTCATTAGAGTACGCTAATCATATGAGTATGTAGTTGCGTCGGCATGTTCCCACGTCAATCCCACATTTTTATTTTTTCCGCCTTAGCTCTCGCTTTTTGTTTACTCATTGTATTTCCTCACATGATTGAACAGGCCAGGTACGGCAGTATTTCATGTGTAGTTTTACAATAATTTTTATTTATTTTCTTTCTTTTAGAATATTCTTTTTGTTATTGATGTTATTACTATTATTATAGTATTCATAGTATTCGGGCACATCGATGTAGATTTTCTATTCCTGTCTTGCTCTCGCTATCTATTTACTCATTGTGTTTCCTCACGTGATTGAACAGGCCAGTTACGGCAGTATTCCACGTGTAGGTTTACAATTGTTTTATTATTTATTATTCCATTTATTTTTTAATTATTCATATATTCTCTATTAATGTTTCTTTTTAATTTATCATAACATTTATAGTATCTATAATGTTAATTCATTTATTTATTTATTCAATTAATTAATTTTTTCCCTTTTTCCATTTTTATTTTTTTTTTTCAACGATGAGAGGCAGTCTAGCCGCCTAGACTGGTGCCGCTAGGTTGCAGTGACAGTCAGAGGATTAAAGGCACGAAACTGTAGCAACCTAGTTCCTCTCTGATGACCTCGCCTGTTTATATTTTTCACGTTTTTTTGTGTATTTATTCTGTATAACTCCTGCTTACTTCTCTCGTTTCACTTGAACTCTTGCACCTCGTAAAACCCGTAATTTCTCATAATATAATTTTGTGTGCTTTTTATGTACTTGTGTATATACTATTTCTCGCGTCTTTTTGTTTCTTTTATACTAACAGCATGCCTAATTTATTTACCTTTTATTTATTTATTTATTAATATGTTTATTTTTTTTAATTTATTTTTTATTTTTTCATATTGATGACTTTCTGTTATTATCTCAGTTGAAAAAGGTACAGCTGCTTCATTGGACTATTCTGAAATGATACAAGAATTTTCAAATATTAAATCTCGTAAAATTGCTTTTTATGTAATTTTTGATTGAAAACATTATGTGGAAATAAAGTAAGCGCGTACCATCATTATGTATGGGAGTGAAATCTTGCAATTTTGAAAAAATGTTACTAAAATGACCGATAAATTTTTGGGGGCCCACCATTTTTTCTTTTGGCCCAGGGCCTCCAACTAATTAAGGCCGGGCCTGACCAGTCATCCACTTTTGTCAATCGAATACTCAAAATCATGGAAGTTCTGGGGATTCAAGCCCAAAAAATTTTCAAAAAGTGTTTTTTTGAGCTAAAAAACTATGATTACATGTCAAAAACTATTTTTGACGTTTCGTACAATGCTCGTTCCTTTTAAAACATAAAATCATACTTACGAAATAGTGCGAAGCACTGAAAATTTGAATTTTTGAGCCAAAAATGAGCTAAAAAACGCTTAAAAAGGCACACCTTTTTACAATCTTTACGAAAAATAGATAATTCTGCGGGGTCACGCGATTTAGCGGGGGGGGGGGGGTAGTATTATTATAAAGCATTATTACATCATTATAAATTCAGTAGCCATTCTGAAGCAGTAAACCCCTCCACAAAGAAACGTATGCTCAAAATTAGCTTTTATTTCAATCATTCACAAAAGACTTGCCGATTATTTAGTAAAACGTGAAAGCACGCAGAGTTGTATTAAGAAAGTCGGCCACACAACCATAGCCGTTAAAAAA
This sequence comes from Mermis nigrescens, assembly GCA_036768485.1. Classification (NCBI taxonomy): domain Eukaryota; kingdom Metazoa; phylum Nematoda; class Enoplea; order Mermithida; family Mermithidae; genus Mermis; species Mermis nigrescens. Next base: position 1,402,133 of record JAVLUZ010000156.1, on the reverse strand, counting down.
AGTTTATAAAATAAGGTAGGCACCAAAATATGGATATCCTGCCGAATTACCGTCACAAAAACTCCACATTTTCGGCGCTTCTGACGATTTATCGACTTTCTTCCATTTTTTGTAGTGGGTACAACGAAAAAATAAGACTATTCACATTTTTCTGATTTCTAAGATGCGATACAAAATTCATTAAGCTATCCACAAATTAAGCAAAACTTTTAAAATTCAAGAATTTTATTGACAGATTTATATGATTGGAGCTAAAGCTTCATTTTTCATTCTACAATATCAGTAGGTTATGGCGGATCGCGCCCTATTATCATTAACATGCATGCATATTCAGGTAAGATTGACAATTTTCGAAGAAAAGTCGATTTTTATTATTTTATAAAACATGTTAAAAAGCGTTGAAAAATACACTTCTATTATCACTATACCAAGAAATTATTTCTAAAACATTAAGCTAAATATCAGAAACTCGTCCCCCTGAACGAACCCTGACACCATGGAAATCGCAGGCTGACAGCACGCCCAAAAATAGAGAATAATTAAATTTCGACAAAAATAACAAACAATATGCGCGTAGGGCCGCTTAAATGTGCGCCGCGCTAAAAACAATTATTTGTAAGTATGTTACTTTTATTATTGCATATTATAATATAATTCCGCATCTGAACTTAAAGTGTAGTATTTTTAAACTTTTGACTAGACTCAAATGGACCGCCTAAAAGCAAGACTAGTAATTTTAATTATCAAACTAACGTGAATTCTCATGGACTGTGCGATTTTTTTCGCATTTTCGGTTATGATTACTCAGCGACACATTTAACCCTTTGCATCTCAAGTAGCTGATTTCTACAAGTCAATCCCGACCCCACACACATTGATTGAGAAGAGGGTATTACCCCAAACTTAAGCTTTCGAGGAAACCAAATACTGTCAGGCGATTTTGAGAAAACGAAAGGTGCTGCAAGCCAATTTTGAGTTTACTGCTGAAAATAGATCAAAAATTCTGCCTGAAAACGGTAAAAATATCAAAATTTTCGGGCGCTTCGCGCCGTTCCGATATATTTTTGTATTTTTGATAGCTAGAAACCCATAGATTGGCTAAATTTCAGTAAATAAGGGTCGAGAAACCCAGTTTACAGTACAAAGAGACCTTGAACAAAATACAATTACCAAACCAACATTTACTACATGACTATTCCTGGATTTCACCCCCCCCCCTCTGGCCACATCTACCTTGCCTTGCCCATGTTTGCCCGACCCCGATTCCAAAATGGTTTAAAACAGACAAGATATGCAAGCAAAAGCGTCTACCTATAGATCTCCAGGAGGAGGAAAAGCAACTGTATGGTGGAACGAGATAAAGTCTGAGAGAAAACGAATAACCATTCCCAAAATGCTTGAAACCCTATGCACAACGTGCATCAAAACAGAGCACGTAGCTGGCCGTCCTATTTTGGGGGGGGACCAACACCAATTTTGGGGGGACTAAGCCCAAAAAGGCCAAAAATAGCACAAAATAACCTTTAAAGTCTTATTTTTCCGATTTTTCTGAATTTCGGGGGGGGGGGGGTTCGGACCCCCCATTCCCCCAGAGCTACGTGCCTGCATCAAGCGTTTTGTGCCGATTTGACGCGTGCGGCATTCTTTTAAATTTTTGTTTCATTCGTCAAGAAATAAAGAAAGCAGAAGATTTTCGATCTTGTATTCGGATGCAGAAATTAGTCGAACTCACAGATCGGGCTAGCCCTAAAGACTGGCAATGCTGAGAGCCTAATACCATTTTTAATCGGGGGGAATAATAATCTCGCATTGTTGGCCGAAATGGCAAAAAACCTTAAAATGGCCAAAAAACGCAAGATATCGCCAAAAATCGGCGGGAGTCAAAAATTTTCTGGCTTAGTGGGATGGAGGAATAGGGAGGAGATGAATAGGAGGGGAGATGACCAACTTTAAGTGAGGGGATATGCCAACCCCTTCTGCATGTATAGATGATTATGATCAAGTACCTAGATCACTTTAATTAGTAGTAAAATTATCAGCATTTTGAAAATGATAAATTATTATAAATAATTAAATATCTTTATCAAATAAAATCATTTGCATATTAATTGGAATAAATTTGAACGGCATTCAAAACGGACTCACTAGCTAACGCTTCTTTGTCCTTCCCGCTTAGAACAACAACCCAATCTTTGGAAATACAAATTTTTGTCCCGCACGACGCCAGAGTACTCAAGGCACATAGTCCAATACTTCCAGCTACCATAATTACGTACACAATTCGATACTGACGCGGGTTTGTTGCCTCGTAGTCAGGAGTTAAAAATAATATGGCGACTAGAAGACTCGAAGACAAAGCGACAGACGAATTATTGACAATGAGCACGGAAGTAGCGGCTGAAAAGGACAAGCCGATCATATTTTTATATCAAATTGATGACTGTGTGCAGGAAATTAGTGAACATTTAACATAAAAAACGAACTGGTACTTTCTGTCATACGTAAAAAATTAAAACCGATGTTTCTGCCGGGTTTTAAGCGTCTTTTGTATACAGAATAACAATCAACCCACGTTATGTCATTTAAGCTTTTAAGAATTAGAGATCTTTATTATCACTTTGCCGAAATCAGCAATCCACCGAAATCAGCTGAGAAGAGGATACCGAATTGTTAGCGTAAGTTCTACGAAATGCGTAGTAAGGAATTGGGGAGTCAAGCTTAAATTTGTCTGCAAGCGCACGCATTTTCATTTGAGTAACGACTGCTGTTGTCTAATGCATTTAATTTTGCACAAGGTCCGTTTATACATGTTCACAGACGGTACCGGTTTTTTTACAAGGTCCGTTTGTACATGTACAAAGATGGTCCCCAAACGTCTTTTGTACATTTTGTACATGCAAATTTTTATGTACTATAATATGGTACAGTAGCGATTCTAGTGTGGTAAAACAAGGTTTTTCGACCTTTGGTAGTGTATTTTTTAACTAATTTCTGGGTTTCTGTCGCCAGAAATTACTAAAAAATTGTCTCAAAACAGCGCGAAGCGCGGTAAATTTGACATTCTCCCATTCTAAATGCAAATTCTGCCATTTTAAAGATATATAGGACAAACAATTAATCATTTCGGCGCGAAGCGCCAAAAATTTTTGAAAATTTCACACCTTTTACAGTTTTTGTCTTCTCAAAAATCTTTAAACATGTACAAAGACGGTCCTGAAAAGTCTTTGTACATCGGGAAAAATCATTGCCGAATACAAAAAAACCGTGGACGGTACCCAAAAATTTTTAGCACATTTTGTACAAAATAAATGCTAGTGCAGTAGAACATAATGCAGTATGCGTTCTTTGTAAACACACAAAAATTTTTATAGCGTACCGTTGCAATAAACGGGTCTCTGAAAATAAAAATTAAAAAAACTTTATCAAGACGGCGCAAGCAGTCGGAAAATTCTGGTATTTTAGCGTTTTCACAAACATTTTCTGCCTTTTTTAATGAAAGACAATTCAGAATGGTAAATTGGCATATAGAGCCAAAAATTGTCTTAATACTGCCTAGAACGTCAGTTGTATAACGATATATACACCAGAAAACTGTCAAAATGATTCCGAACGATTTTCTCATCTATCCCTTAACATTCAAATAAAGTTTAGATTTCAGAGATGAGACAAAAATGTCATAAATGACTAAATTTGTGTGAAATTAAGAAACAATAAAACACTTTGGCTGTCTCAAAAAGTCTTTGTACATCTAAAAAATGTTTGCCGAATACAAAAAATAAACTGTACTGCTGTCATGTCTGATCAAGAAAAATAACGTATATACAGCGACAGTTTTGAATTTTAACAGTACGTTTATTTCCGTTTAAAAATAATACGTAATTATTTCAGACTGACTATACTTATAGATAAGCGTCAGTCGTGTAAACTTAAAAAGAATAACTTTTGTTCAGCATAGATAGTGTGATGTGACACGAAAGGAAGAATACATATTTGTTCGCAAATGCCAAATTTCAGTGATCAGCTGCTACACAAAGCAATGGAGACTACACATGTAACGGCTAAAAATTTTATGTGGGGGGGGGTCGCCGGCCATTTTTAGGGGAAGGGGGTGAAGAAGACCTCAAATTTTTGGCCAAAAACGGCCAAAAAACACCAAAAAATGGCCAAAAAATTCGTTTTTTTCTAAAAATGGGGGAGATTCGGGTGGGGGTCCCCAACCCCCTTTTTGAGTGTATACTTAAGACCGACAATAATTGTCAATGTAAATAAAGTCATATTTTTGTTATCACTAAGGAAGAGCAAGGTTAGATACGAGGATAGCTTGCATTTTCGAGTAGAAGATTTGCACGAGTGATGTAAAAAATCAGACAAAAATCTAGATTATGGCTATCAAGCAGAACCACTTTTGCATGGAACAATGATTCTAAAGCTCAAACAAAAATTGTTAGACCATCTTTGTACATGTGCAGACGTCTTTTAACATGATGAAATAGTAATAAAGACTTTTAGTGACAAAAATATATAGTGATTTCCTAACTTTTCACGCTTTTCGTATAAAATTTAAAAATCTTTGAAGCTTAACGCTAAATTTTGTTTAAATTATCTTCTAAACTCTGGATGCGCAATTAAAACACTAAAGATTTAATGGCACTCCATGCCGGACTTTGAGAGATAATATATTCAGCTAGAGACGAGCTATTTTGACATTCTTTAATCACTTGCATGGTTATATTAATTTTAGTTTCAGCAACTTCTATCTTTAGTTGCAAGTCCGTATTTAGAAAAATAAAGAGGAATATCCATAAAAATTTCTTAATTTCTTTTTCAACATTTTCAGCTGGGCTTTCGACGATTCAGAGCGTAAAAACACTATTTTCATAACTTAATAGCCATTCCAACAGATTCTTGAAGCATTAACGAAGTTCAGTCAGACTGGATTCAAAGAAAGAATTTATATTTAATCGACACCCCAGAGAAGAATGAAAATTTGCACAAGACAAGCACCAGATTCATTCAGTGTTTGTGCTGCTACCAAAGAAACCATAAGATAGTCAACAAAACTCAGTGAAAACCAGAATTTGCAGAGTTCAGGGTAAATTACTTATTAAATTATTCTATTGTCTCCATATTACAGCCACTGGTGATTCTTCCTGCTGACTTAAAGCTCTTTCAATATCTAATAAAAAGAATGAAGCACCTTCGGGAAGTCAAATGATTAAGCCGATGCATTTATCCGGAAGTAGGTATTGAATTAAAAAATAACATAAAATAAAACAAAAAAATGATGAAATTAAATTATTAATAAAAATGAAATAATGAATGAAAATTATTTGAAAAATGATTATGAAAATAATTATAATAAACGAATTATAATTGAATTATTATCAAATTACTAATAAAATTATTCGGGAACTAAATCGTGAAATGAAAAATTGTGTAAGCTGCTACAAAAATTTTTAAGAAAGTTCCTTTTTTGTTGTTCTCCCCGGCAGGTTAAGTTTTTAACGTTATAAAGCAGAAAGTTTGCTGGCGAAGACTGCTGAGGTTTCCCTAAGCTTTATGCCCGATGATACAGATTTATTCGAAAACATCATATTTATATTATCAGGATTTTCCAGCAAAAGCAAAATTTTAGTAAACAAAAATGTAAATAATGCCCGAATGTTTCTAATGTCTCTGTACTAAGCCATCCTAAGCATGTGCTTAAAGAAGAAAAAATGTCAAAATTTTCTGGTGCTTCGCGTCGAGCCGAATATAACATTTTTTTGCATTGCTCATCTTCATAACCTGCAAAAATAGCTTAAAATGATTAATAATGTCAAATTTTCTAAGCCCCCGCGCTAGATAATAATTTTTTTGCATTATTTGCTTAAAAAGTTTCGAGTTTAAAAGGGTCAGCCAAACACGTGGGCGTGGTGGGGGGAGGTTCTTGGGGTGTGCACCCCCCGGAAGGCCGAATACCCCCACCCCACAAAAACCAAATTACCCCCTTCCCAGAATAAAATTTTTGAAACTTTTTTGTTTTTTCGTAATTTTTTGATGCCAATGGACAATGCTCGATGAGAAACGTTGAAAAATGGTGTTTTTTCGCCATACCACCATTTTTAAAACCATTCTTTCACCTGCACCCCCCTCCAGAATTTTGGTGCTGCCCACCTATGGCCTGCCAGCGTTCCAGCGTTTCGCGCTAAATAACAAAATTTTTTACATTGCATATCTTCAAAAAGCCGCAAAATTTAGCTCAGTCAAAATTTTCCGCGCTCCGCCCACGTCATAGAAACTTTCGCATTTTTCGTCCTCAAGAAATTGCAGAATTGAATTCAAAACATTAAAAATGCCAAAACTTTCTGGCGTTTCGCTTAATCGCTACATATTTTACCTTTGTTTACTAAATATCAAATACCTTTAAGTCTGGGTGTCTTATCAATCCAACGACCAACCGATGTAGCAAACAAAAGCACGACGATTGAATTAAGGAACCCGTTTATGGCGGTCAGTTGTAAATTTTTGTTGCCGATGCTACCCAGAACAATGCTGAGGGCGAAAATCCACATTCGATCACCCTGAACAGAAAGTACAGTCGAACCCCGTTAATAAACACTCGGATAGTAGACAAGAAGCTTTCGCTTAATAAACACCCTTCCTTTTGGTCCCTTCCAAACTGCTGTTTTATCACAGTTATAAACCCGCTTAATAAGCACTCAATTAACAGTTAATAAATACGGCTCTATAACACCGTAACTATATGACAACGTGCTAATGACCTCGCTTAGTAAACACTTGCTTGGAACACAATACTAAACGACATGTAAAGTCATTTTTGCCGAGTAAACCAGGCTAGTAAAAACATTTTTTGGATATTTAAGACATTTTGTGCACAGTGAAGTTCGAAAGCACTAATATTAAGAAGGATACAGTAATATTCAGCCATAGAGTAGTATTCTGGATAATAGCGCTATGCGACACGCAAAAGTAAATAATTGTCAACGCGGTTAGTTGCACCCTCGGTAAGCAAACACGGAGCCCCTTGGTCCCGTCAGGGTGTTTATTAACAGGGTTCGAAAGTATGTTATGATAGGCCGGTCATTATATGTGGGTGAAAAGAAAACATCTTACTTCTACGCATAAATGTAACGGCTCAAAATTTATGGAGGGGTCCCCGGCCATTTTTAGGGGGAGGTAGATGACCTCCAACTTTTGGCCAAAAACGGCCAAAAAATTCCTAAAACCGCCAAAAATCGCTAGTTTTTCCAAAAATCTAGGGCTCAAAAATTTTCTGACTTGGGAGATAAGGGGGATTAAGTTTGGGTGGCGGGATGTTCCCACTCCACCTACCTGTTACATGTCTGGTTCTAAGCCTACCTAACACCGAATTTAGAAAATTTATCATTCGGATTAAAGGATAAAAAGATAGTCGACAAAACCCAGCTTAGCTTAGTAGAATTTTGAAAGCATTAAGCTTCAGTGAAATGGTCCTCGGGATAGAGACAAAATTATGAAAAAAACGAAGCAGCTGACATGAAAAATATATTAAATCGCTGACTCAAACCTAAAACTTCAATCCTTGCCAATTTCTGTAGAATTTTACGAATCAAGAAAAAATCAACCTTAACAAGGATTGTAAGAAAAAGGTAAAAGAGAAGAGAAGCGCAAGCAAAATAAGTGACATGAAGTCAATTAAAATTATTTTAATGTACGCAATTATTATTTTTAAGGCACGTTATTGAATGCATCACATCGCACTTTCAAAAAAAATGACCATTGACTAGCAAATATGGAGAATGTACGTTTGCTTTCTAATAAAATAAGTATATCCTGTATTCTGACGGGATAGATAGAATTCGTTACCAAGTAACAACGTACTCGTATCGGTACGCGATTGATGATAACGTTTCACGATAAAATGTCTCGAACAAAGCGTCCCCAGTCCACACCCCATTCATGTAACGGGGATACCCCAACAAGAGTCGGTCGTCACCCAATCACCGAGAGTCAGAAAATTTTGAACCCGCTCCTTCAATTTTCGGCTAAAAGTGAAACTTCAAAGTGTCTATCTTGAAGTAAAACGCATGGATACGCGTCAAGCAAGAACACATTTTTTGGCGTTTCTGACTATGCTCGATATTTCCGGAGCGTAAAACCATAAGAAAATTTCGAAAAAATGTCCAAAAATCAGATTAAATTGAACAAAATATAGTCAAAAAATGAGTATACGACGCGAAACGCCGAAAATTTGAAACTTTAGAGCAAACAGATGACTAAAAACGCTTAAAACAGCACCTTTCCTACGACTTTTTAGGAATTTTTTGAAAAATCGCTTATTCTTAGGGGTTAAAAAATTTTTGGGGGTTGAAAACTTTTCTGTGGGCTGAATCCCCTAAGTGAGGTGAAACCCCTCAAGATCATGTATGCCCCTTCCCCTTAAGAACGGTCAGTCAGGAAACTCCTTCCAGAATTTTCCTAACAAAAGATCAAAATGTCACCAGTGATCGGACCGAGGGTACATTTTGGACCCTCGGCCTCGGCCGAGGCCGAGGCGCCTTAAAACCCTTGCCTCGGCCGAGACCGAGGCCGAGGGTTATGCCGAGGGTCAAGCTTATATACCTATGCCCATAAATAGTGCTCTTAGAAAATTTTGTATGCACATGAGCTAGAGAATAATCGTAATATTGAACATCTTATCGAATGTCATTTTCAATAATAGTAGATTAAATGCGTGAAGGATTTATTGAATAAAGTCAGCAGAATGAAAGCATACTTAATTTAGCAAGTTGCCGTTGAAGACTTGGAAAAGTTAATAAAAAATATGGCTGAACAAGCACTTAAAAACTTTTATTACTATACATAAATAAGAAAACAGTGTCAAAGAAATAAACGAACAAACGAAATAAGCTAAGTAAAGACAGAACTGTAGCCATTATTGTGCTCGCTTTTGCAGTAATGCATGTTTTAACACGCTTTTTCAGTCATCCAATTCTGGTGTGGTAGGTAATATGACAGAAACTGCACTGTACTTTCCGATCATAGTTTCCCAAGGTCCAGAGTTGAGGGAAGGGTGAAATCCCAAAATGGGGGACCAGTAAATTAAGTAGTGTCTTTGTATGAGCGAACAAATTTTTGTAGATATTTTATATAAATATATTTTTAAACATACACATTTTCACATACTGCCAGTGTGTGACCTGCAACCGGCATGCAGTCCTAAACAGTGTTTTTTTGTGCAAGATACCTTTTTACATGTACAAAAATGGTATCCAAAAGTCTTTGAACATTTTGTACATGCAAATTGTTGTGTACTATTATAGTATGGTACAGTAGCGATTTAGAGTGGTAAAACAGGGGTTTTCGTCCTTCGGTAGCGTATCTTAGCTAATTCCTGGGTCTCTGAATATTTGACATTTTTTCCATTCTAAATGCAAATTCTACTATTTTAAAGATATATAGGACAGACAATTACTGATGCGCCGAAAATTTTCGGAAATTTTACACCTTTTTACAGTTTTTGTCTCTCCAAAAATCTTTTGTGCATGTACAAAGATAGAAAAAAAATCTTTGCTGAATACAAAAAACCGTGGTCCTAAATGTGATAATTCGGACTGGATATAGTTCATAAGATTATTTGGCGCGAAGCGCCGAAATTTTAATGAGCTTTTGATGAAATTTACACATAAAACTTGAGTGAGAAAGCTAAAACAACTTGTACTACAAAGTCAGAAATATTACAGATATTGTAATATGCCAATTAAATCTTGTAATAAGCACTACTGTGCTTAGAAATCCAATGCAACATCAGGATAAATTAGTCAATTTTATCTTTGAACGGCTAAATGTGCTGAGTTATTAAATAGTACTTGTTTTGCATAAAATTTTTAAAAACAGTATAAATGGATACAAAAGATAATTAAATCTGCATAAAGATGCCTAGATTACACAAAAATTGACTTTTGAGTGTTTAATGCCTCTGCTTCAATCTAAATACAGTATATTAGCGATATTTTGCGCGAAGCGCCGAAAATTTTTGAAATTTCGTAAAAAATTTTGAAAAACGATATAATTAATATCACTTTGTCCAAGAAAGTATTTTAACATTGTATAAAAATGGCTCCAAAAAATGCACGAGCCGAAATTGATTTTTGGCAAAACCTGCATTTATTGGCCATTTTTAGGTGCGTTTTTGCGATTTTCGGCCGAAAATTCGTAATCATGTACGCCCTCTCCCATAAAAATGGCCGAAAACCATACGTGTAACAGGAAGGGCTTTGGAGAATTTCCCACCCACCCAGGGTTGGACGTCCTCCCCTAACCCTTCCCTCCAACGTCAGAAAATTTTGACCCACCCTCCCCATTTTTGGCGAAAATTTGCGGAGTCGCTAATCCCCCACCCGAAATTTCTAGCCGTTACATGTATGCCGAGGAGCCCCTCCCGAAAATTTTGAGCTGTTACATGCATGTTTTATAGTGACAGTTTGTCTATTTATTCTTGCTTACATTCAAAAATATTGTATCACTTCGGGAAATTCTAATAGTTAGCTGCACTTTTGCCATAGTAAAAATTAGGTTCAAAAATATTCGAAAGGTTTTCACCAAAAATCGTCTGAGAGTGACTTGAGTCTTGCACCCTGAGAGGGGGGTAATAAACCTCCCTCACCCCTCCCATCGGATATGTGTGTTTCCGATCCATGTAGCAAGCATGAGAATTAAAACTTAGTCATCACATGAATAATAAATTGGCACTTTGCTGTATGTAACTTTGTGTAACTGGGTACGCGACTAAAACCACAAGAAAAGTCTATAGGTAAAAAATAGTCTTTGTACTGCAGATGCATTCTAAATAGTTAATATTCAACGGACATATTAAACTTATTCAAATTTGATTTTAACCCTCGGCGCCTCGGCACTTTTCAGCTTCGCCCTCGGCGCCGAGGCCGAGGCTCCAAAAAAAACGCCGAGGCTTGCCGAGGCCGAGGCCTCGGTCCGATCACTGAATGTCACCACGACTAAACATACCCGTCGTAATATTCATACTCAAAATATCGAAAGTAAAATGCCCATGAACAATATCGACTTTTTGAATTTCTTATAGCTCCATGCTCATCCAAATTTTTTTCTAAACAGTGTGGAACAGTTGTTTATTTTTAGCTCCAACTTACGCTAATGGGGTCAATAAAAACATCACTAAAACTGTAGGTACATATCCTGCCTAGCCTAGCCTGAAGAATACGATGGAATTCTTCAAGCTCTCATTGTTGTTAGTGATACAATCTTTGTCCTGCATCTTAAAGCATTATTTCACTCCATTAAGTAAAAGAACAGACCATAAGAGGCTAGACTTTTGCATCTGGTTCTTTTATTCATTTCAGAATGGTAGATAGTTTATAAGAGCATATAACAAGTTGAATTATGCATGCATCGGCCACCTGCATTGCGAAAAATAGCGCTTTAAAAATTTAGTAACAAAGAAATACAATAGTGATGGCTTACCCATCTTGACAAAGAGTATCCGATGTAAAGCCTGAATTTAGCATTTCGAAGAAAATTTCGTTTATCAAAATCCAAATCTATGACTCCAGATTTTTCCACTTCATCCTGCCTTGAATCCATTGGCCTGACAAGTTATACCCGTTCAAATGCCTGTTAAAATGCTATAGACGGTTTTGACCTAAAAGTTAAAAATATACGTTATTAAATCGATCCACTGCGCTCAGCATATCGCATGACGGTTATTGATTTCTCATTTTCATAAAAAGTTGTCATTTGGACAGGACATTTCATGCGCATAGATAACTTTTTTTTGATTAAACGAGCGAAGAGAAAAGATTGCGAACAGACAAAAATAAGACGCGAGTCAAATGGACTGCCAAACTGTCTGCATACAGATGTGCTCATTAACCAGTTTGTCACATAAGGTTGTTCAAATCTTGCAAACTGTCAAATGAGAAACCAGTTCAAATCCAGAATCTTCTTATCTGCTTCATGGTTTTGCATTTTGGTCCGATTTTTGTAAATAACATACCACATCAATAGTAACGAATTATAATACTTTTTCACAATCAAATATGGAACATATCATCAGAAATGTTAAAAAATCGCGTTTTCAACGCTTATCAAGCGTGTTTACGGTAAAAAGGCACTAAGAAAGATCACATGCATACATGATCTTGGAAGTTTTGAGAGGGTTTTCACCTCCCAGAAAAATTTTTTCACCCCTCCCCAATAAATGGCGATTTTTTGAGAATTCTTAAAAATTTTCTAAAAATTTGTAGAAAAGATGCTTCTTAAGCGTTTTTAGCTATCTATTTGCTCGAAAGTGTCAAATTTTTCGGCGCTTCGCGCCATCATACTCATGTTTTGACTATATTTTGTTCAATTTGTTCCGACTTTTTTGATGTTCTTCAGAAATTTTGTTTGTTTTTATGCTCTAGAAAGATAGAACATCGTCAAAAACGCTGAAAAACGATGTTTTTGACGCGTACACCATATTTGAACCCAAAAAAGGCACTTAAGGATTCTTCCTAAGAATTTCCATGCTGTGCATCTATGACCAAATCCCATCGTTAATAGATGATTAAACTACCTAATATAAATTGTTTCTTGCTCTAAGACATAGCTTTCTGCAAAGATAAATTTATGCGGAATCGGATCCAATCATCAAGCTTTAATCGGCTAGCCCCTCAACTATGCCGAGCAATCCTCCCTCCTCATCTAGCGTCGATTAAGGGAAAATTGGAGCAGATGCAATGCAACTTATTGATTTTCAGAAGCTTTTCTTTAGATCGAACAATGTTAGTCATGAATACCATAACTTTTTGAGGCATCTGGAGCTAGACAAGGAAAAAATCTTTTTCCACAACTGATTCTAGCAAACCGAACCGGTCACAGGGAAAAGATGATCGAGGCTTGTACCCATCAGAGTTAAACGCGATGTATGTAAATCGTTTAGAAAAAGAATATATATGAATATCTTAGAGCTGTACCGGGGCCTGGCTTAGACATGCACATGGGCGGCGTTTGGGGGTCTAGATTACCAAATAGGAAAATGAGAAATGTGTGCAATCTCATTTTTGGGGAAAATGAAAATGCGTGCAATCTCATTTTTGTATCATTTCACGTAACAAATACTACAATGGAAATATTATATGATCGCATCATAAAGCACTAATGTATACAACATCATCAAACTCTTGAGGCGTTATATGCAAGCTAATTCGTTATTGGCCAACAGATAAAATTATTTTTAATTTTATTATAATTATTGAAACAGCAGTAACAGAAACACGATTGGCAAATGGGCAAATGAATGCTGTTTATAAATTCTGATAACTTACTTTAACAGGAAAAAACCTCATCAACTATGGAGAACACAGAAGAGCGACAAACCATGAAAATAATTTGTTTCACGAAATTTTGTGCACAAAGGACTTTTTTGAGTGGTGTAATCCTACTACAACAGCAGTTTAAAATGGCGAGATGATTATATTTCGAAGAGCGAAAAATCATAGCGCAAAATTCCGATATACAAAATTTAATTACCATCGCATTTCTACAAGACTTCTGTAGCTGCTTTGTCGCGCTATGAAAATTGATTTTTTTAAGCAAAGAATTTAATTAAGACAATGAGTTTATCGTATTTATCGCAGTATAAGCTATCAATGTTTTCAAATTAATATTTGCCTCTGATCCATTGCGACAATGCGAGCTCGCCTAGTAAACATATAAAAATAATACGGTATTATATTAGTAGTGTAGTGAATAGCGAAAAATTCTGTTGACCGTGACAAAAACATATTGTGAGTAGGAACATCGTACGATCTTCGTAACTTTACTGCAAGATTGGCAAAACAGATTATAATAGAAAACAAGCTATAGTATTCGTAAACAAATCTAAGAGGTAAAGCTCGAAGTTTAGACTCAAAATACTTTAAAGAGCTTAGGTGAATGAATAAATACACAAGCTTTCAAGCCAGCACAAACTCACAGCACAGCACGGGAATTCTGGGATTAAAATTAAAAAAATATCTAAAACACCTCGTTGGACTCTAAAGCGATGAAAACACGTCAAAAACATTTCTTAGCGTTCCTGACGAAGCTTTCATGTAGTCCATAGAAACCTGAAACATTTTCAAACAAAATTCAATAAAATTCAACAAAATATCATTAAAAAGTTGCTGTTTGAAGCGAAGCGCCGATAAAACGGGTCTACGACAAAACGACCCCGAGAAAACGTCTCCGAACAAAAGCATCCCAGCAAAACGTCCTCACGACAAAACATCCCCACGACAAAACGTCCCCAACGAAACGTTCCCAGCAAAACGTCCCCACGACAAAGTGTCCCCAACAGAACCTACCCAATATAAAACATCCCCATGAAAACGTCCCAGCAAAACGTCACTGAGACAAAATGTTCTATATAATGAGTCTCAGATGTGCACTTAAATGAGGTTATCTTTAAAAAGTTATTAGAATATAATGAATCACGATTTTTTTAATGATGTTATAAGGGGAACAAACAACGTCACGTGCTAAATAAATAGAAAATGAATGCTAAATCGAAAATTGAAAATGTAAAGAGAGATAAACAAAATAAGAGAAAGATAAATAAATAATAATGAAATAAGTTAATAATAAAATTCGTAATAAATTAATTTATAAGAAGCATTGAGAAATTGAAACAGTTCGAAGCAGATAAGGAATTCCCGCTTATCTTATCAGTTGTAGCTACAATACCAACTGCACTCCACACAGACTTAAATCAAGAACGAAGTGAAATACTGCCTCTTGCAGAAATCGAAACACTGATTGCATCAAAACGACGCGAATGAAGAATGCAAAATTTAAAAAAAATTTTAATTGTGCGTTGATCAGGCAGGATAAAGATGACACACGAACGTTTATAACATCCAGTCAGAAATACATAATTTTTTTAATCTATGCGCGGTTCGATCGAATTATATTCGCAGTGTGTTCCAATTATCTATCCAGTTTTATTTTAGCACCGTACCGACAGCTTTCGTTGAAATTTACATGAAAAGTTACCAAAGGCTAAAAATAGTTCAAGAAAGAAGAATTTTGGGCTACTGAATTACATTCTCTCTGACAAATAACAGACTTAAACATGATAAACATTATTTTCCTGGATTTTTCGCAAACTTTTGCATTATTTAATAATCTTTTACCACTTTACCAGCAAGTTCGTGAGTTATTGAAAATGCGGTCCTTTGAGAATTTAATAACCACCACCATGCGTGTTTTTAAAGGGCTAGGTAAATAGTTCGGCTCAATTTAAACTGGTCCCCAAAATGTTGTCACCCTTCCCCGGCATTTCCGATTTTCCAGAAAACGTTTAAAATGTGCTGTTTCAAGCAATTTTAGCGACCTTCTGTCTCAAAAGTGTCAGATTTTTGTTTTACTTCTCTATCTTGTTAAATTCACCCCAATTTTTTTAAATTTTTCCGCAACTTTTTTGTTTTTATGTTTAGAAAGAAAAAGCATCGTCAGCAACGCCAAAAACGATGTTTTTCTAATAGTATTTTCAACGCGTACTTATCGATTTCCCAAAAATAATAACTCTTTCAAAATTTGCGGGACTGATCTCCAAAATTTCTATGCTGTATTTACAAAATATAGCGGCTCATGAAGAAACATCAGGTTTCCGAAAATTGCCTAGTCCGTACCATACCTGATCTTGGAGGGACGTTTTCACCAACCCCCACAAAAATTTTCAACCACCGCAAAAATGTTTTCACCCCCCCAATACTGGCGATTTTTTGAAAGTTCCCGAAATTTTCTAAAAATTTGTAGAAAAGATGCTTTCTAAGCGTTTTTAGCTATCTATTTGCACAGAAGTGTCAAATTTTCGGCGCTCCGCGCCATTATACTCATGTTTTTACTACTGTTTGTTCAATTTGTTCCGACTTTTTCAATTTGATTCGAAATTTTTTCATGTTTTTATGCTCTAGAAAGATAGAGCATCGTCAGAAACGCTGAAAACGATGTTTTTGATGCGTACCTACCATTTATGGACCCAAAAAAGCGACTTTATAATCTCACCTCCCCGGAATTCCCATGCTGTGCATGTATGGTCTGTACTAGGATTCGACAGTGTTTCGTCTAGTGTAAAAAGAAAATTTCAGGCATAGTGCTGAAAGGAAATTGAGTCCCTTATCTTATAAAATTAATCAAATCAAATCAATGTTTGCCAAAATATACAAACAACAGAAGCTAAAAATGAAGCACAAATACAAGACCAAATTTGCATAAATGGCATCATATGAATGAATGGCAAATTATATATAAAGATTAGAATGACTCTTAGCAACAAGGAGATAAAATCGCAATCGAATAACAACTCACTTTTGTCCTTTAATGAAGAAAAATTTTCAAATTGCGTAAAATAACTCCAAAACTACTTAAATCAATTCACACATAATTTATCAGCAGATAGACACAACTTGGTCTCAATTGTATAAGATCGTCCACATGGAAAACGCGCATTTAAATATCAACCCGCTTAGAACTGCTTTTATAGCGCTCGATTCTTGAAAAATAAGTGCCTGACAGCAAAAGGCGGTCATAAAGAGGAAATAGCCGACAGAATGCGCCGGAAAGTTTTAAATTTTCGCTGTTTACTCAAGTTTGAGCTCTTTGAAGGCAGGAAGTAAAACCTTTTTGACATTTTCATCAAGTTATAGAATAATGTAACACTCCAAATTTGATTTAGGGCAGCCAAAGCTTTTGGCGTCATGAGCATGTTATCTAATTTCAATCGTTTCTTGTCGATGAAAGGTTAAAGTTATGCATTCTTTCAGTCAATCATTTTAACATTGAAAATATCAGAAAATTTCCGCGCTCAGCGCAAACCTATTTCACTCTATTATTTGGTGCATGGCGCTGATGAGTTCTCATACAATTCTAGGCTTTTTAGCTTGAATTCGTGCATTTTTAGACAATGAAACCATAGTTGTAGCGAAAGATAAAAATCAGCTTTAGCATGTTCTTCTCTTTTACGCAAATTTTAGCTACAATTAGCAGGCAGGCGATAAGCACACATAAGCGTGGGGATCTAGGGATCGAACCCCCACCAGAATTCGGCGGACCACCAAACCGATAGACCCATCAGAATTGAATTATGGTTTTATTTTTGGCGATTTCGCCCCATCGGACCCCACCAGAATTTGACCATGTATTGCCCATGTATGATGATAAGTATTTAGTTCGGCAGGTACATAAATCTGTGAAGGAAATAGAAACGGAGCGAATTTTTATTGTGGCCAAGCAGCAAGTCGAAAAGGAAAATTTTATTGTCAAGGAAATACAAAATAATGAATACATGTACATATGCAGAATAATTAATAGGAATATTGAATCTGTTGTAATAGAATACGTTGTATATATGCCAACGGATAATGCACTAAAAAATACAATAATTATAATAATCAATAGGTATGCGCGTAATTGACGCAATAGCGATGCAAGGAAAGAATAGTTTTAAAGAACCATAAATGTGTTTCGCGCAAAATTCAGCGTCTGATAACATTCATAGTGAGTGAGTACAAAAATTCATAGTGCATGTGAAATTTTTGATTGTGACGTTAAATGTTTTGCAACTAAAACAAATTAGGATAGCATATGGCGTCCAGCGAGCTGATTGGCGCCAGCCAACCAATACGAAATTAATTTCAGCATTTAAAGACGAAGAAGCGCTATATCGGGGAAAAGTTGAATATTATCCTGCTGTCAAGAAATCCAATCGGAACACTGCTCCACTTGTTTAGCAGTGTATTGTTCAAGACTACGACAGTCCTTACCAAAAATGCACGAGAAAGGTTTGAAAGTCTAGAGAGCCCCAGAATGGAAAAATGAAAATTTTGGTGGGGAAAATGAAGGCCAGAAACGGATGAAAATTCAAAATATCCGCCAAAAGTGCTTCAAATTGACACGAAATTGCGTAATGACGTAGTTTAACGGTGTTTCAGCGTTTAAACCAGTTTTTAAGGTCATTTTGGCCCAATAAAGTCAATATTTGACCCATCCCTCCACCAGATCGGTCATACTGTGCATCTATAGTCCTTATAAAGTGGATAACCTTTGACGTGCAGCCCACAACTTCAAACTATAGCTCTGATTCCAAATTCATTTTTTTGTTTTGACACTGACAAACTTCTCTTTTCACAGTTAATATATGTTTATTTTTCCTTTCACTGACTTGACAACAGTTAAGGTTCTTGAAAATAAAAGGAATTAGCTCTTATTCTCGCATGACGAATTTTCACGATGCATTTCCCAGATGATTTACGGTTAGGTTAACTCTGACGATTAATTTCATCAGGATAAACTTTCTATTACACGGAGGAATATTATTAATTAAATATATAAGGTAAATACGAAGTGCACAGAACTTATCAATTCAGAAACATCCTCATCCATTCATGACATAGCGAACAAAATCGGAAATATTAACGTTTCCTTGTGAATCTTCCTGACCCTGCAGCAATTGATCGACTTCGTCGTCGGACAATTTTTCCCCCAACGTGGTGAGCAAGTGTCGAAGTTCGGCGATACTGATGAATCCATTGCCTTCCTTGTCGAAGTGACTCAAGCCTTCGACGAACTCTTCCAGAGTATGATCCTCCTTATTCTTAATGATCGTTTGATAGATAGGCAGGAAGTCTTCGAATGTGATTCGAGTATCCTCATTCAACCAATTAGCACAACACTTTTTTATGTCGGCTTCGGTAGGATTTTGACCCAGTGCTCTCAGCACATCACCCACTTGGTTGACGCTTATTCTAGCATCGCCTTTCGTATCAAAGTAGTTGAAAACCTCACGGGCTTCTGATAAGTCAGGCAAAGACACCATATTTAAATGCGATAGCTAAACAAAAGACATTTTAATTAAACGCTTCAAAGCTGAATAGAAAAGGGATTTCGTGAGAGAAAAATACATTGTATCAAAAGGGTAAAAATCTCGTTTCGAAAACTTATATATTAGCAGAGATGAAGAGATAAAAGTCAAATAAGTGCAACAACTGAGACAGCGCTGTAGGAAGGACTATAGATAAAAAGGATCAAGCATAAACGAGCCTGGTGCAAAACGCTAACAATTTTGAAAATTTAGCATTCTGGAACGCATCTTGCAATAGAAATATTAAAATCTCAAAATTCTTAAAAATCTGAAGGAAAAATGTTCTTGAAAAACCTCAATCAAACCCTCAAAGAGTAAAACTTAGAAAAACCTCAACATTAGAGGTAAAACCCCATGCAGCACTGCTAGGTCCTGAAATTCTGATTCTACTAGATTCGTTTAGAAAGTCCAGCAAATTCTACTGACATTCTACTAAAATTTTTCTCATTCTGCTAAAAATTTTATTAAATGCTTTTTATTGAGAAAGGCTGCAAAAATAATATAATTACAGCTAAATTAGCAAAAAGGGGCTGCTTAAAAATTAAAAGAGCACGAAAATAAACTTGATTCATAGTTTGTAATAATTTTAAGCAAGCACAAAATTTCAACTTCTAAAAACATGAGCTAATTTCACTTTATTTCTTCAAGAATATTTCTCCTTTCTTCAATTCGAGTGCTGAAACCTTAAAAACCTCATGTTGGCTTGGCTATGTACGACAAAAAGGAAAGAAATTAAAGTCTGATAAAAAGATTTGTAGAATTCGTTAGAGGAGCGAATCATAAAAACATCAGTTGCATAACATTAAATACGAATGGAAACAAAGATAGTGAACCCGGCAGCGGTTAGGACAACTGTTGTGGCCGGCGTCTGACAGTTATGTAGTTAATTAAATACAGATTTATTGAACCTAAATAGGCCCATATCCAGGATTATTTGGGAGGGGCACGAACACATAAGCGTGGAGGGTTTGGTGCTTTACATTCCCCCCACCGGAATCTGCAAAACCCCCCCCAAAAATTGATAACCCCCAAAATTAAATTTTTGGTCTTATTTTTAGCAATTTCGCCCATCGAATCCCCCAGAATTTGGCTGCTGCCCAAGTTTGGGCATGACTAGGCCCATATCTAGGATTATTTTGTCTTGAGGGACATAACAAAAATTGGCTAAACTTAGAGAATATGGTACTTTTAGAAAACGAGCAAAACGAAATTTTTTGCCAAAATGGTAGAACATGATAAATTGAAGCGCGGAAAAAATTTGCTGAAAATCTGAGCCATGCTTGCAAAGTTGCAGGCAACTCTCTACGTGAGTGTTGGGTGGGACGATCAAACGGCTCGATCCAAGGACTTATATACACATTTGTCAAAAATAAATAATATGTACTGAAATTACGGGAGGAAGCATAGCAATGAAGGAGAAGAAAGAAAAAGGCGCGAAAAGTTGTTTGAAATTTTAGGAAACTTAAAAAAATTTTCATATTTTTTTGCATGTACAAAAATCTAAGTTTTTGCTTCTATTATACTTAGGCTTAGGCTTAGTATATCTGAAAAGGTGTTTATAGCTGCTTAGGTCGAGCTCGCTCCTGCTCAGGTCGATGTATAGATGCTTAGGTCGATGTATAGATGCTTAGATCGATGTATAGATGCTTAGGTCGATGTATAGATGCTTAGGTCAATGTATAGATGCTTAGGTCGATGTATAGATGCTTAGGTCGATGTATAGATGCTTAGTTCGACGTAAATTGGGTATCTGCATGTGATTCTGCATTCAGCTGTTTGAATCTTCAAAATACTTAGGTCGAGATGCTTGCTTAGGTCGAGAAGAGGTTGATTAACGAAACCCATAGCTTTTGTAATATTGATCATAGACGGATGAAATCTTTTTTCCGCGCTTTCTTTCAACATGTTCTAAGAACTGAGCGAAAAATTCGCTTTTCTGAAGTTTAGTTCTTAGTATTCTGAAAGTACCATATTCTAAAGATACTCCCAAAAATTTTATAAAGACATACCAATGGATGAATTCAAGATGAAATGTTTATCACTATCAGTGAGCTGTACACCTTGTGAAATTGGCTACCCAGTTATCTCAGATATAGTGAGAATTTATGAAACACTCTCTATTCAAGGGCAGATGGTCTAGGGGATGACGCGCTCAAACGTCCCCAGTGGGGTTCGAGGCATAGCCCTGGAAAATTTTGTAAAATGAGCACTTTAATTTTAAATCGTAACGTTAAAATTTTCGTAAAATCAGTCGAATCTTGCTTCTGAAT
The DNA here is from genome assembly GCA_036768485.1 of Mermis nigrescens. Classification (NCBI taxonomy): domain Eukaryota; kingdom Metazoa; phylum Nematoda; class Enoplea; order Mermithida; family Mermithidae; genus Mermis; species Mermis nigrescens. The sequence continues at coordinate 1,380,962 of JAVLUZ010000156.1, read as the reverse complement.
TTAACCTAGCAATAGTAAAAGTTCAGCAGAAAAACTCAGCAACATCGCCAAAAAATTTGTCATTCTTGCTTCTTGTCCAATTCTCATTTTCTGCGTAAAATCTGTGAAGATAAGACATAAAAATGCAGAAAATGCTTTAGGTTATATGAAGACTGAATATTGAATATTTAAACCACGCGATAGTGGCTAAATAGGTTGAAATAATTTGAAAAATTCAATTTTTGCGATTTTTTGCTAAAATTCAAGGGCCGTATGACAGAAAGCGGGATAAGTTATTCCTGGGATAATCCCTATTCCGGAATAGCTATTCTCGTAATAAAACTTATTCTCGTGATAGCTATTCCTGGGTTAAGGGACGGAATAAGCTATCTCAGGAATAAGAAAATTTGGTATTACAGAACGCGAAATACGCGAGGAATAGCTATTCCTGGAATAACTGAATCTATCCCAGGGTTAAGCTATGCATTCCATTGGTTTTGTGTATAAATTGCCCGTCTAACGCATACTGCATACTGTAATCACGTCACGTTATTCGTTCGAAATCATAGGACGTAAATACAATGTTGTGTAGCACGCGCGTGTAACTTGTGCATTGATGCATGGAATTGACTTGAGACTTCTGAATGTTACCAAATAAATTTTTTATAATTCGGATCAATGAAGGCGCTTGCTTGCTTCTACGGAAAACAAAAATAAAAATAAACCATTTCCATCGAGATCAAAAAATTTATCATAGTTTGCGCATGGAAAACTACTTTTTTGATGTACGCATGGTGAATATTTCTGTCAACTTGTTGATTATACTTACTCGGCGTATTTAGTAATGCATGATCGAAAAATTTTAAAATCTCTTTACCAAAGAGTTCAACTAGACGAGCTGCACTCGTGGAGCAAAACGCACTAGAAAAATTTCTGCATCTTTTTGATCGTAAATACAAGCGAGAACAACAATATTGAATTTCTGGATAAAGAGGAATTGATTAACCATCTTATTAAAGTTTTTCGACACATTTACACCCCTTAAGACCGCGTTAGAAACGATTTTTACTACTATTCCGCTGACTTATACCTGCTCTGACCAGGTATAAAATGGCGGAATAAAAGCGGCTGTTTTTATTCCCGAGATAACTTATTCCGCCTTCTGTCATACCGCTTATTTTTATTCCGCCGTTTTATCCCGAGGTTAGCGCCTGGAACGGCAGCTATTCCGCGTTCTGTCATACCAACTTTATTCCTGGGATATCACTGTTTATTCCGTTTTCTGTAATACCGGAATATTTTATTCCGCCCCTCTTATCCCACTGTTTTATCCTGGAATAGTACTATTCCGCGTTCTGCCATACGGCCCCAAAGGGGTAAAGAATAAATCGCTCCCAAATTTCATTCCAAAGGAGCACGTGTCCCCTCTTTTCCTGGATACGGGCCTGAGCATGACCAAAATTTTTTAAAAGAAGAGGAAGGACAAACAGATGCAGAGTATAGTACAGCATGGCGAGGCGAGTCTAAGAGGATAGGTCAACAGGTCTGAGAAGCGTAAGAGAATTTTATTGACATTTTCAACTATAGCCTTCAAAATGCAGTTAGTCTCATGGTCTCCTCCTTTTCTACAAGTGACCACAATTCTATATCTTTTGAAACTCTGATAACTCCACCTACTACTTATGTAGAATCTCACTTTAATTTTCAAAAAGCAGACTACCTTAGTATTGGTGAGCTTTCTTTCTACTATTTCTTGGCCTGATCTTTTTTCTACTTGTTTAAATGTTAACGACATGTATAATGTATTTTCAAATGTCTTAGGGCCTCTACTTTTACTTTTGTTCCTAAAGTCAAAGCAAAGCCCTCCAAATTTTCATACCCTAAAGTTTTACGAAAATTATTTGCCAAGAAACGGCTTTTATGGAAAAAGTACAAAAAATATCGTACAATTATTTGCAAACAAAGGTATCGTAATCACTGTAAAATGTTACGCGAAGAAATTCAAAATCATTTTTGTCTACAGGAAAGTAATTTATTGCAACATAACGATCTGAAATCCTTTTTAGATTTGTAAATAATCGTTTAAATAATTCTCGAAGCATTCCACCGATTACTTCCACCGACAATAATGTAGTAACTGATCTTCATTGTAAAACTAATATGTTCAATCATTACTTCTCTTCCGTATTTACCAATGATGATATTAACGATTCTTTTGTTTTTCAGAAGCGGGGCGATTTTTCTATTTCGAACATCGTCTTTGACGAAAATAATGTCTCACGGGCGATTGCTAAGATGAAAAACTCGACTTCGATAGCGTCTGATGGTTTAAGTAACTTTTTTGTTAGAAAATTAGCTTATTATCTTCTTAAACCCCTTATCAGTATTTTTACTGTTTCTTTTTTATCACGTGATATCCCAGACATTTGGAGGGAGGCTTACCTTGACTGAAAATTATCGTCCTGTTTCTTTATGTTGCTCAACTTGTAAGATAATGGAAAGTATTATTAATACTCAACTATCAATTTATTTATCTACTAATGAGTTAATATCACCTTTTCAAAATGGTTTCCAAAAACATAAATCTTGCGAATTGCAACTATTAAATTGTAAACATTCTTGGGTTAAATCACTGGAATGTAAAGAAACCGTTGATATTATTTATATAGACTTTGCTAAAGCTTTTGACAAAGTCGACATATCTGAACTTCTTTGTTAAATTAACTAGTTACGGTATTCAACAACTACCTGTTTAATTGGTTAAAAGCTTTTCTATCTAATCGTATTCAGTGTGTTCGCGTTAATCAGTGTTTTTCAGATTATGCCGCTGTTACAAGTGGAGCCTATGTTGTTTTTGATTTTTATAAATGATATCTTTGATAACTTGTCAAGTTCGACTTTTATGTTCGCGGATGACCTAAAAATATTCAATCTTTCCTGAAATTATCATACACTTCAGACCGATTTAGATAGAATTTCCATTTGGGCCACCAGAACTTGTTTACCAATATCATATTCTAAATGCAGTCCTATATTTGGGCAAAAATAATCCTAAATTGTCATATACACTCAATACACAAGTTATTACGAACGATTCTGTCTATGTTCGCGATTTAGGAGTGCTAATTTCGCACAACCTGAAATTTAAGGAACATTACAACAAAATTATCAAGAAAGCTTTCTTGAGATCTATCTTAATTAGAAAATCCTTCTTTTCGCGTGATAAAAATAATCTCGTAAAGGCCTTCATTGTTTACGTCAGACCGATCTTTGAATATTCCTGTGCTTTATGGAACCCCTTATATTAGTGATATCAACAGGCTGGAGGCTCTTCAGCGTAAATTTACTCAAGACATAGTTGGATATCATAGCCCTCTTTCTCACGACGAACACCTTAACCAACTTAACTTGTGTCGATTAGAATTACGTCGCCTTCATATTTGCTTATGTATGATGTATCAAATTATTAGTAAAAATCTTGTCTTTCCATGACAGATTTTTTTGTGCTTAGTCAAAATACTACTCGCTGCACAAATCATTTCAAGCTAGTTGTTCCTCTTGTCCGTTCTAATTTACAAAAAATTTGACTTTTTCTATAAGTATATATCTCTGTTTGGAATCACCTACTCTGATTTTGTAGTCTCTTCCCCTAACTTAAATATATTCAAATCTAGATTAGTTGATGTCGACTTATCCAAATTTATTATAGGGCGGGCTTAAATCGTCATTTTCATGACTCGCTCATCGCCTTTTGCTGTACGCTTTTATTCTTTTGACCGTACGTTTTATTACACTTTTACAACTTTCGTAATTGTCGCGTTTCAGTAATAAATTATTTCATTCATTCATTCAATCATAAATTTGGAAGGAAAGGGTTAAGTGTACCTCCTTCGGCAATCTTAAGAATGCAACCAGAAATCGATAACAAAACCGATATACAGTAAAGAGCAAAAGAAAGTTTGTTTGAAAGAAAGTAGTATCCTGTCTTCGAGAAGAAATGCAGTAAATACGTAATCCAGCTACTTTCCTTTAAGTAAACACATACTTCAAAAAGTGGTCAAACGAAAGCAAGCGAAAACTTTAGTCATTTCAAAGAAACTTGAGCATTGAAATCAATTTTCAGCAGTCTAGCGAGCAGTTGGAAAAGCGCTTACTAGGCAGCTTAATCTAATACAATGTGTGCAGTAAAACTTTACGTGCTATAGCCTATTCCATTCCAAGCAGCCTATTTTCACTAAAGTGTTATTACTGTATTAGTTCCTTACTGCACAAATGGCTTTTTCGGTTCTGCTCTCAAAGCGGCTGGTCGTTTTTAACTCTTCTTATTGATGCTTAATGAGCTTTGCATCATGTTGCGCATCTATAAAAAATTAACAAAATGTCACAGCAACGTACATAAGCCGTGAAATCTTTCGCTACATTGATATAAGCCGTACAACGAAAATAGGCTGTTTAAAAGGAGACTTTTTACAGTATAGTAATTCGAAGTACGAGTATTAACCCTTTATAATGGGCCATGTGGTTTCAAAATTTTGTTCAGTTTCATTATGATATTTGAGTTCCCCATAGTTTAAATAGTATCCCTGATTTTTTTCATGACACAAATTACAGTAGGTGTCGAGAAAAAAGTCCAGTTTTCCGGACGGCCCCGTAAACTGTATGTCCAGAAAACTGGACGGCCCATCTAATCCAACTGTCAGTAAAACCGGACGGCCCGCCAAACGTTTGTAAACTTTGATAAGATGCGTCATGATTAGTATCAATTTGTGCATCTTTTTACGAGATTTCCGAATCTGTAAATTTTTCTCCATGAAAACGACTCTGTCCTGCATGAAATGCAAATTATTTTGGCGTTATACTGCATATTTTTTGTACATGGTACACAAATGCGTTGCGCAGCGGGCTCACTGGAAAATCGATATCGAAGGAGCTCGCTCAGCTGAACAGAATTTTTATTGTGCAGACTCAACTCAGCAATGAACTTTTGTTTGTAGTATTCTATGTACATATGTGACATAAAGACCATTGCAATTTTTGCTTATTTTTAATTGTTTAGCTTGATCAATTTTACTCATATCCTATACATAATTTTGTTGTACATGTGAGCCATTTTGTGATCTCTGCTGTGTAATTTTTTCATTATTTTGCACAGCTGACTTCACAGATTAGCTTGCATTTCTGGCAACTTCATTAACATATATGTACCTAGGGGACTTGCAATTGGGGGCATAAGTGTAGTACCCGGGGCCCGTACTTTCACCCGTGACCCGTACTTTCTACACTGCATTATAGGCACAACTGGGCGTGGGGGTTTTGGGGGTATGCAGCCCCCTTCCAGAAACCAAAATACCCCCCAGAAATCAAAATACTCCCCCAGAATTCAATTTTTGAAAATTTTTTTCGTTTTTTTCGCAACTTTTTGATGCCAATGGATAGTGCTTGATGAGAAACGTCTAAAAATGGTGTTTTTATCGCCATAACACCATTTTTGAGGCCATTTTTTGACCTTCAAAAAATCTTGCACCCCCAGAATTTTCTTACTGCCCACGTATGATTATAGGTATACGCGTTTGGCTGCTACTAGTTTCTGTAAGTAACGTTTGGCTGCTAATTGTATATGGCTCATACGTTACCTGTGTCTAACAAACAATGCAATAAAAAATAAAAGAGATGACCATAAAAAATACACACAACTGAAGCAAAACATACATATTTTTATCAGTCAGATCATTTTTATCAGTCGGATTGAATTATGACTACTTTTGAGCTTCAAGATCAATTAAAAGATAAGCGTAGCATCCATGAAATATTTCGGTGAAACGCACATTATTCATGAATCTGTTTTTTGTGTGGGGTGCGATAAAAATAATTCGCTTATCCAGGAAAAGTCCAAATTAAATGTTTTCGTTTGGCGCTGTCCAGGCTGCAGATCCAAGCAGTCTAGCTGACAGCTATTTTCTAGCTCACATTCGCGAAAAACAACCCTGTTGATTTCTATTTTTCATTTTGTCACTTATTCCGATTTGACTTGGCGCACACTAATTTGTTAGCTTGTATTTGCGAAAAATAACCCTGTTGATTTCCTATTTTTCATTCGGGTGATTCCTTACTTATTTGTCACTTATGCAATGCAGTGTTGATAGTACGGGTCATGCAGTGTACAAAGTATGGGTCATACTGTAGAAAGTACGGGTCACGACGGGTACTATATACTTATAGTGCAGTAAAGTACGGGTGACGGGTATTATGTATACTATATACATACCTATAGCGCAGTGTAGAAAGTACGGGTCCCGGGTACTACACTTACGCCCAATTGGGTACCTACCTACACAGCAAATGAAACTGTTTTTTGTTTTGTCATCGTCCCATTGTTCACTGTTCCGGGTCCGTATACATACATATATGTACCTACGTGTACATAATATGCACTAAAAGGCCATGTGTCGCGCTTCCTACAGGCAGCCATTGGAGCCTAATGTATTTGATTTATCATGTATTTCCATATGCAGACACCGTTTTGTCACCTGCATATTAAGACCAAAAAATCGATCCTAAGGACCAGCAGGCCAGAAGTCCACTAATGCATTCAAGAATCGACATACATATGCTAGAAATCTAATACATTCTCAATTAGGCTTCCCTCTGACACTATGTACCTGCATACATATGTATATGTACCTACGTAAGTAGAATGCGACGATTTGTTTGCATATTTTTTTGTATTGACTAAACATATAGCACAAAAATTGATTAATAAACAGGCCAACAACGACTAAACAAAATAGCACTGCAACGGACAGGAATGGCAGAAATCAAACATAAGAAACTGAGCAAAATAACACGCGTAAAAGATCTATGTCAAGTAACCGGACAAAACGCAAAATCCATACATGTAACAGAGGTGTTTGGGGATCACCCTATCCTGGGTTGGACCACCCCCATCCTACGTCCTCCTAGAATCAGGAGGTCTTGACCCTTGCCCCGATTTTTGGCGACAACTTGCGTTTTCTGTGACTATTTTGTTTTTTGTTTTGTTGCCATTTTGGCCAAAAAATTGAAGTCATTTACCACCCCCTCACCACAGATGGACGTGAGGGGGTTTAGGAGTATGCACCACACGTGGGCGCGGGGGGTTTGGGGGTATGCAACCCCCCAGAAGTGGAAACCCCCAGAAATCAAAATACCCCCCCAGAATTCAAATGTTAAATTTTTTTGCTTTTTAATGATTTCTTGATGTCATTGGGTAGTGCTTGATGAGAAACGTCGAAAAATGGTTTTTTTGCCATACGACCGTTTTTAGACCATTTTTTAACCTTTGAAAATTTTTTCACGCCCCCCCCTCCCCACAATTTTGGTGCTGCCCACCTATGGTATGCACCCCCGGAAGTTGGAATACCCCCAGAATTCAATTTTCGAAATTTTTTTTGCTATCCTAGCGATTTTTTAATGCCACTGGATAGTGCTTGATGGAAAACGTCGAAAAATGGTGTTTTTTCTAGGACCACTTTTAGACAAATTTTTGTCTTTGAAAATTTTTTCACCCCCCAAAAATATCGGTGCTGCCCACTTATGCCCCTCAACCCTAAAAATGGCCGGGGACCTGTGGCACCCAAAATTTTGAACCGTTATATGCAGACATGCATGTGCAGGGGTAGACCCCACAATATAAAAGTGAAAAAAATTCTAGGCAAAATAAGGCAAAAAATGGATAAAAAGTGAAAATTTTCTCCAAAAATGCATGTAATTGCCCAGAAATTGTGGAATAATATAGTTTTGACGCTATTTTAGCATTTATATAAGCGTTTGGGTTCATTCTGGCTCAAAAACGCTATATTTTTGACCTATCCTGAATCGGCAACACTGTGCTTCTACGGTTACATGTATGACTAAATAACAAAACTACAAAAAACGACTAAGACAAACAATGGTAGTTGATAAAACAATCGACGCCCAGTTTGACGCATAATCCAACGTTGCACTTGCAGCAACTAATTCTGGTTTTTCTTGGACAATACCGACAACGGCGTTCAGAATCAGCACGTGGATAATGTCCTATGTTATCATAACGGGCATCAAGAGGAAGATGGTCTGGCAGTCGATTGACCTTTTGTCCGACTGAACAGAACAAATTAAAAAATAATATATTATAACACCAAAAAGTCATGTTGCGAGCAAAAATGTTATGTACATATAATATATAAATATATATCCTTATTTTGACTCACTGCGCTGCAACAAGCATTTTGTCTAGAATAAATCACTTTATTCCAGATAAGATGATTTTATTTTCAAAAGAGAGAAACATTTTAAAATTATCAAATAAATTGTCTTTGCTGCGTAAAAGCTTTAAAAAAACAGAAGAGATAGGCACAGATGATGCTTTAGACTACTATAGATTAATTAAGGAGCGTTTTGAATTTGACCCCACGCTTTAGGCTAAATAGACAATGCAGCGGCGGATCTAGGATTTTTCTAAGGAGGGGGGGCGGAACCCTGACTTGGGCGGAAAAATTAGCCGTTTTAACCCGAAAATCGCTAAAAAAAATCGCTCAAAATGCTAAATTTTGCGCACTATTTTGGGCCAATGAGGGGGGCGGCCGCCCCCCCCCTAAATCCGCCCCTGAGACAATGTAATGACTTTTCTGAAAATTCTTTAAATTTTCAATAAAAATATACAAAAAAACTAAAATTAGTTTGCCAAACGAAGTTTTTATGCATTGTATAAGTATTGCTCCAAAAATCTTTGTATGAGCCTCAAAAGCTTTGCCCGCTACAAAAAACTATGATTCTTGGCATGGCATTCTAAGTAAATCAATGCTATATCCCCAAAAAACTAAAGGAATGTAATCTTTATCAAAGGTGGAGGATGGACGCTTGTTAAAAAAAGTAACGTTGATGATATAGTAAAAATAATTATTTTAATACACGTTTTGCGTCCCAAAGGCTTAGTTTTGCGGCTCAATTCCATAAAAAATAAAAAAAGCATTTTTAACTTTTTTACCGAAATAATCTCAATTTCAAATTAAGCTGGGCTCTCAAATATGTAAAGAACGCTATTTTTCGGCCAATGCAACGATACTCCAGTCCTCCCTATTTTCTCGCTTTTGAGCTGTTTCGCAATTCACCAATAAGAAAAGTAACATCACAAAAAATACCTACTGGATTTTCCACACAAAAAAATTGCGGGACAAAATGCACAAAAGTAGGTAATTTGGGCGGGTGCACACTGCACAAGTGTCAATTTGCTGATTTAATTGACATTTATCAAAAATGCTGTGCAAATAGGGTAACGCTCATAAATGATCTTAGGGGATGGGGTTTTGACCCCCTAATTCTTTTGCCACCCCTAAATTTTCGATTTTCCAACAGTTCCAAAAAATATCCTGAAAATTAAATTTTCGTTAAATTTTGTGTTAAATTTTTGGCATATGCTCTTGGTTTGACTACATTCTGTTCGACTTTTTTTATTTTTTAAGAAATTTTTTCTTTTTATGCTATAAAAATATAGAGAATTGTCAGAACCACAAAAAAACGATGTTTTTGATGCACAGCCACCATATTTGGGCCTAAAAAAGGCACATTAAAATTTCAGCCCTTGCCCCCAGATTTCCCATGCTATGTCTGGTGGTGCTGCAAAGTAAACTAGGGGTCTCACATTTTGCAACGATGACATCGTATATGTCGAGGATGAATTGTTTCAACGGAATTGTGCGTGTGACTTTTAAAAGCACCGCCTCGCGCTTGTACCGAATCCAAGCATTGCAAACGATCAGCCGCAATGTGTACAAGAAATAATATACGTACCAGCGCTCGCAACGCAAGCTGTACGCGTAAAAACTACGCAGCATGTCCGATAAGTCGACGCCTCCCATAGACGCGTTGTATTCTCGAATGATTGCCGGCCTTTTGACCTCAATATGTTTGTGCTGTTTGGCATCCCAGCGCCGGCATAAGTCCTCAGGCTCTCTGCTCTGCGTACGTCGAACAAAGTGTGATCACTTTGTTATCAAACCACGAGACTACACGGACTCCGCTTGATGCTTCCAACACTTCATCCGATGCTCCACGTCCCATAAGCTTCATTTCTTTCTCAGATATTAGGGGCGGTTTTTCAAGGCGATTTATCATCACGGCTCCAAAATTTTGCTTCGGCCGAAGCCGAAGCTTCGGCCAGCTCTTGCTTCGGCTTCGGCCGAAGCTTCGGCCGAAGGCCGAAGGCCGAAGCTTCGGCCGAAGGCCGAAGGCCGAAGCGTCGGCCGAAGGCCGAAGGCCGAAGGCCGAATCTGTATAAATTCTTCAGTCTTATTCTGATTAGTTTGAAGAATGAATTGCGAATTGAGTCATAAATATGAAAGTTAAGCTTGATTATGTTCCAGGAGTAAATATGAAGTAATGAAACAGTGTCATTCACGCTAGTGTATTTGGCGAAAAACTTGTAGATTATCGCTTTTGACTATTAAATTGCTGCACCTATAAACGTGAATAAGCTAAATTTATGAAACAAAATTTGTGACCAATGTTTTGTTATACATGAATGATATGCACAGGCGATTATGCACGATTTTTCCTCAAAATATCGCCAAAATCCGAACAAAAAACGTTGAGAAAATTCTAAATAATAGGCTGAAAGTTGCGTATTTTGGCCCTGGGGCCGGGGCCGGGGCCTGGCCCCGGTGCATCCCTAGTACAAACGGACATCGTTAAAATAAAAACACTGGTACACAGTAGACACACGATATACAACAAGTACAAAGATGGCGTTGGAATTTCGAGTAAACAAAGACATGCCTTCAAATGTGAGACATGTAGGAATAAAGGTGTGGCTTTTCCCTTAAGCGTTTCATCATTTTCGCGATCACTAGTGATTCATTCATAGTCGAACTTTTTTAAAAATGGAAACAGATGCGGAGCAGTTACAATCATACGTGGGCAGCAAGAAAATTCTGGGGGGGGGTGCAAGATTTTTTTGAAGGTCGAAAAATGGCCTTAAAAATGGTGGTATGGCGATAAAAACACCATTTTTCGACGTTTCTCATCAAGCACTATCCATTGGCATCAAAAAATTGCGAAAAAAACGAAAAAAATTTTCAAAAATTGAATTCTGGGGGGGGTATTTTGATTTCTGGGGGGGGGTATTTTGGTTTCTGGGGGTGCATACCCCCCCCAAACCCCCCACGCCCAGGTGTGGTTACAATGCTTAGATGAGTCAGCTTTTGTTATTAGTACATGGTTGTTTGCTGTTTATATGGTCAAAGTTACTGTTGTGAGCATATTTTTAGCTAAATTTAAGGTGACTAGAAGATAAATTGAGCTGAATGGCGTCGTCTGGGGTTAGTTATATTGCACATTGTCTAAATTTTAATGCGAATAAAAAATTGCCCTGAAAAAAAGCTTCGGCCTTCGGCCTTTTTTTCCTTTTTGCTTCGGCCGAAGGCCGAAGCAAGAAACACCCACCTTCGGCCGAAGCTTCGGCCGAAGCCGAAGCTTCGGTCGTTCCCTGGTAGGAACAGCGTGTAACAGGGGAATGGGGATCCCCCACCCAAAGTTGGTCTTTTCCCCATCCCTCTCAAAGTCAATAAATTTTAGACATACCCAGTTTTAGGAAACATCAATTTTTTTCGGCCGTTTTCAAGTAGTTTCTGGCTGTCTTTGGGCAAAAATTGACGGTTATTTACCCGCATCATAAAAATGGTTGAGGACCCACACTCAAAACTTCAAGCTATTATATGTATATATGGGTGAGGGTAAATACCACCAAACCCTTCACGCCCATACGTTTACAGCACCAAAATTCTGTCGAATGTAAGTTGGGTAATAGTGCAAAATTTTGCTCAAAATTTGATAATTTGGGGATGAATGGCGCGAGTTTTAGGGATATTTCTTATTTACAACCATTGGACTTATAGGTGCATGAGGTGAGGGTCGGCAGGAGGTAAATCTAAGAAATCCATGACAGTAAATTAAACATTATTTTTTCGCTGTTTGAATGGCCAAATTGGTCAAAATAGCCTATAAAATGTCTTTTGATATTTTCACTAATTTCGACCTGAAAAATAATGCGAAAAACGTTTATTCAACTAAAAATTGCCGGACAGTACCTGTCTGGTGACCCTTTAGCGGGGGTAATATCCATACGTGGGCACAGAACCAAAATTCCGGGGGTGCAAGATTTTTCAAAGGTCAAAAGATGGCCTTAGAAATAGTGGTATGGTGAAAAAACACAATTTTTAACGTTTCTCATTGAGCACTATCCATTGGCATCAAGAAATTGCGAAAAAAACAACAACAAAAATTGAATTCTGGGGGGGTATTTTGATTCCTGGGGAGGGCAGTATTTTGGTTTCTGGGGGGTGCATACCCCCAAAATCCACACGCCAAGGTGTGGTAATATCCCCTCCCCTATATGCATGTATGATTGAAACCAGGGCCGTATTCAGGGGTGGGGGGCCGCCCCACCCCCTGAAATAAAAAATACTTTTTGAAACACACAATGGTCCCCCAAAAGAAGAAATGAACAATTCTGAAAGTAGGTCTCAAACACCACCAAAACAGGTTTTTAGCGTACTTTCAAGCTGGTAAACTTAAATTTTTTGGAGCTTTGTGCCAGATTTATCGTTTATGTATAGTTTTCGTTCTCCAGTAGGATATGCTCAAAAATGTTTTTATTTTTGCCCAACTCAATGGTTCTCGAGATATGTGACCTCCTCTAAATTTTCGCCCCGCCCCCCAAAATAAAATCCTGGATACGGGCCTGTTTGGAACTAACATGCTAGGAAGAGCAACTATGTCTCATCTCACCTGAATGCTTTGACGGTCGACCACGAGTTCGTGGCAATGGATCATCGACGCACACCGAGTTTGATAGTCGACCACGTGTTCGCGGTAATGGATCATCGACGCACACCGAGTTATTTGGCGTGCTGGTTTTTGGTGGCTGTTGTTTCGCCCGCTCGCACTGTTGGTTATACAAAATCGATTGATCAGCAACGTACTCGATCATGCTGTCAGTCAAAAATTCCTTGAAATATCTGTAGGGCGACTTCAGTTCACCTGGCATGGCCATAACGTTGCCCAAAAATGGCAATTCGGTGGTATCATGAACATTACGAAGCCAGGTGCGCACTTTTTTTCTTAATAAACGAATCTGAACATGTTTGACTTAAGATTAATTTACATAACTTCTAAAACTGGAGAAACAGCAGATAAGAGAAAGTAAGATTTCAGGCACAAAAACGGTTTTTTTGCATTCGGCGAAGATTTTTCGCGATGTACAAAGACTTTTGGGGACCGTCTTTGTACATGAACAAAAATTTTTTGGAAGACAAAAACTGCAAAAAAGGTTCGAAATTCGCAAAAATTCTAGGCGCTCCGCGCCGAAATGAGCAATTGTGTGTTCTATATATCTTTATAATTTCAGAAATTGCATTTTGAAAGGAAAAATGCCAAATTTTCTGGCGCTTTGCGCCGTTTTGAGACGATTATTACTCATTTTTGCCCTTAGAAACCTAGAAATTGCTAAAATACGTACCTAACCAGAGGTCGAACAACTCTGTTTTTGCCACACTAAAATCGCTACTGTACCATATTATAGTACCCAAAATTTGTGTGTACGAAATGTACAAAGACTTTTAGGGACCATCTTCGTACATGTACAAATGGACCTTGTAAAAAAACACTGGGCACAAAATTCAAGATGAATATAATATAACTAAGTCGAATAGACCTTCGAACCACTTTTTCTACTAGCATATTCAGCTTATCGTTTATTCTATATCTGCTTTTCATAAAATAAGACAGCTCTAGTAGAACCATTAACCAAGCTATCTAAACCCTACCAACGTGTACACCACTGGCGTGGCCAGTGGGGGAGGGGGGTTAGGGGATTCCCTTATGGAAAAAATGAATCTTCTGAAATGGAGCCATGCGGTTGCATAACGCTGTTCTGCGACGAGTTTTTCAGAATCAACCCTAAAAATTCAGCGCAAGTACCTACCAAGTGTTCTAAAAGGTTGTTTTAGTTTCCAGCAATCTTTTTGTACATGCAAAACAAACAGGTTTGCTTACCTACCTAGAGAAATCGCCTAAGAATAAAAATAAACTCGCTTACCCTTTCTTCGATGTCGCAAATATTGAGGGGCTTTCAGCCACATCAGGCTCTGAGTCCGACGACACCTGGTTGACGTTTTCCCGATCTGTTTCCGTATCACAGTCAGTTTCTTCAAGGCCGAAGCGAGACAATGCAAATGGTCGACTAAACAAAACTGGCCTATCAGTGCTAGGACCCGCTTCTGCTTCTGATTCGTACTCCTTTTCCAATTCGTCCGCCGAATCTCCATTTCTGTCATTGAAGTCGCTGTCACTGCCAGCGAAATCAAATACGTCAAAACAATCTTCAGGCTGCCGCTTAGCCATAAAGCTTGCCAAGTATGAATGACACTAACTCGGAGTATAGCACAAAGTGGCAGAATGAAGTGCTGGAAATATGAAGTAATGTTCAATTATCAAAAATGCAGCACATTCAAAAGGATGCAGCGCGTAAAGGATGCTAGATTCAAGGCAAATGTTCATAAAAACTTCTTCAACCGAAAAAAAGAGCATTTTGACATTCAAACAGTGCTACTTTCATAAGTATTGATTTTTAGCTTAGCAAACACAGAAGTACAGCATCGCACTGAAATACAAACAACGCTTCATATGTAATGCACTGCACAAATGCATAGGACCTATGATAACGCATTATGGCATCCTATGTACACACAGAATAGAGGCCAGAGGAGGGCCGTCAAGAAAACAGGACATTATTTTGCCACATGAAAATATAATCACTGGGATATCAAATTCTTTAGATCATGGTAAAGTTTGAGAGAGCGTGTCAGATTCTCCGAGTGTATAAATTTTCGTGATATAAAAATGAAAACTGATGGAGAAATGGCTCAGTGTAGGGAGGAACCAAAACTTATTACTTTTCAGTTACAGTAAGTGCATTTTTTTTAGTGGTGAGATAAATGTTTGAGTGCACTAACTTGTAGACAAAAAAATGTGCTTAAAAACGAGCTATTCATTTCAGGCCAATTGTCAATGCTCGTTGAGATATAATTCGTCAAACTTGCGTCCGGTTTTCCGGACGGCCCATAATTAAGGGTTAATAATTCAGTCAATCGGCGAAGAGCAATTCCTTAGTCTATTCCATTCTAAACGGCCCATTTTCGTTTCACGGCTTATTCTGTAGCAGAATATTTTACGGGTTAAGTCCATACCTGGGCGTGGGGGTTGGGGGTATGCACCCCCCAGTAAACAAAATACGCCTCCCAAAAACCAAAATACCCCCCAGAATTCAATTTTTTAAATTTTTTTTTGTTTTTTTCGCAATTTTTTGATGCCAGTAGATAGTGCTCGATCAGAAACGCTGAAAAATAGTGTTTCTTTCGCCATACCACCATTTTTAAGTCCATTTTTTGACCTTTGAAAAAATCTTGCACCCCCCAGAACTTTGGTGCCGCCCACCTATGTATGGTTATAGTCTGTTTCATTTATCCGAGAGCTTTTTCAGTGAATGTTTTCTGAGGCTACAGTAACCCCTTCTCTCTTATTTACTGTAGTTCGCTAGATCTCACTGTTGTTAATAGCAGAGAAGGGTTCTTCAATAACATTTTTGCGACATAATTTATTCTCGTCTTCCAGCAGATTAATCAACTGACAGATAAAAATCGTGCATTCAACTTATCCTAAGTTGACACTTTAAACACAATAGACTAAAATGTTAAGCAATGCCGCGAACTCCCTCATAGCTCAGTGGTAAAACGTCCGCTTGTTGTGTCGAAGCAACCGGGTTCGATTCCATCCGTAGCCTTTTATTTAGCGCGCTTAATGTAGTATGTCCCAGTACTGATTAAATGCCTAAATTAAATTTATTAGGCGGATTAGTGCATTAAAAATGGAAGAATTCCAGCCACTCGCTCTCACTGAGCTGATCTGCCGAATTACAGTAATTCGTCTTGTTTCGCTTACTGTAGCCCATAAAAGAATTGACTAAAAAGCTCTCGAATAAATGAAACAGACTATAGGTTGCTGCGGCAGTTTGTCAGATGCACCATATTTTAAGCAAAAGACAAACATTAAACATCAATAAGAAGAGTTTAAAGCAACCAGCCGCTAACGAGGACATAAGTGAAGAAGCCATTTGTGCAGTGAAAAGCTAATATAGTAATAAGATTTCAGCGAAAATGGGCCGTTGAACAGACTGTAGTACTCACCTCTCGCATCAACTAATTTGCAAATTGTACAATAAGCTATGCATGTAATATTTTAAACTTCGCCAAAGCTTCCCCGATGATCTGTATTACCACCACACATGGGCGTGTGGGGTTTGGGGGGTATGCACCCCCCAGAAGTTGAAATAACCCCCCCCAGAAATCAATTTTTGAAATTCTTTTTGCTTTTTTATCGATTTTTTGATTCCATTGGATAGTGCTCGATGAGAAACGTCGAAAAATTGTGTTTTTTCGCCAACCACTTTTAAGACCATTTTTGTGACCTTTGAAAATTTTTTCACCCCCCCCTCCAGGATTTTGGTGCTGCCCACCTATGATTACCACTCACTTCACAGCGCAAAATACGGAATTCGATTGCGCGCGTGACACGTATTTTTCTTGCGCGAGGCTGCTGGTCAAGCTCTCGTAACTCCTAAGAGCCAGACTAACCCAGAGTGCCAAATCTCAAGGTTTTGAGCCAAATAACGTGCAATAGGCTATAGCCAATCGGATGAAAGGTCCTACGCCGATTGGGTCAATTTTCACTGCCTCCGAAACTGTAAAAAGTCTCCGGAATTTCGAAACAGTCAATTGCTATGCGTAAATTAACTACGTATCATAATTGTTGCTATAGATCTAGAATTCTAATTAATATTTATATACAGGTTTATTATGTTTATTTTATTTATTTTATCAATATATTAATGTCTATATTAGGTCATGTTAGCCCAATGAAGCTTGCTGACTGATTAAATTCGGTAATAATATGCACAAACAGACGATTTGTTCCGCCCGCTGGTAGAATGAACATGTATAAAGCAGGCACGCAACTCAGGAAACTGGAGGACCAGCCCCCCTCAAAAAGTTTGCAAGTCCGAATATTTTTTACTAGGGTCTTCCAAAGAAAAAATCAAGTACCCATTCTTGAAGCGTTATCGCAAGGACTGGCAAAATATGCAGATAGAAAATTTTTGAGCTAATAAACTTAATGCTTGTGCTCTAAGCCGCCTTAATTGTTTTTGTGCAATTTTCGTATTCAAAAAGGGCAGTTCAAGTTTCAGTAATATACGGTGAAACGAACTTGGCCCTAAAATTGAGTAAGAAGCAAACAAAAAGAATTTTGGAGAGTAGAACTCGGATGAAATGTTGGCAATCGATTGTGGGGCTATTTTGAACAACAGATTTTTTATACGATTGCAATGAAATGTCTTTTAATTTTTTGAAATTTTTCTTCTCTGTTATATGTCGCATTCGTCAGTAAAAACTTGAAAATACCATTATTTTTGCTGATCCCATACATATATAGTCTGTTTCACATAAGTTTGGGCATAAATTTTAAAAATTGTTTCGAAAATAAGCCGACGGATTACGATAAATATATATCAAATTAATGCTATAATCGCAATCTGTAGGCTTATTGCCGGACAGTTTTTAAAATTTATGCCCAAACTTGCGTGAAACAGACAATAGTTGTTGTCGAGATATCCGACTTCAAAATTTTCTCTTGAATAGGTAGGTAACCATACTATATATTTACATGTAATGTGCCTACCTTACTGAGCTTATCTTTAGCCTTTTGATGCGATTTTTTATTGCTATGGTGATAATGTAATGCTTTCTTTGAGCATACATTTTTACAAAGCTAGCATCTATGAAGCTTGTTTGTTAGTTTACGACTTTGTAAGTAAACAATTATACACAGGTACATCATAGAACAGTCCTGTACGCAAAAAATGGAGGAAAAATCAAACGACGAGATTATTTATGATGGTTCGAAGACTAATGAAATTATAATCCTGAAATTCTCTGTTCTGGCGAGCGAATATGATTTATTATTGCATAAATTTAATATGCAGCAAACGATGTATAAAAATGCGCTCCAAGCTCAGAAACAGGCGCTTAAGCTGGACAAGGGTGCATTCTTAGCCCGAATTGAAAAATTGACGCTTGAATTAAATAACGAGAGAATTGAAAGGGGTCAGTTCGAACAGATTCAGTTAAAAAACGCTGCTTTAGAGCAAGAAGTACGAAATCTGCGAAAGAAGCTGAGCGATCAGACGAACCAAAACGAAGCGAAAGAAAAGCAATACGACGACGGATTGAAACGCCTTCAAGAAGAAAAAAAATTATTGCAGGTACATAGATGATTCTATTTGCGCTAATAGGTATATCATTAACAATTAAGCTCATGATGCAGTCGTCTGGACCATAAATTCTTATTTTTAGCTTTTTATACAAACCTTTGAGCCACAAAACATTGTGAAACTCGCGTAAAAATGTATGTACCTATAGTTCGTTTCACATAACTTTGGGAATAAATTTTAAGAACTTTCATCGACAGTAAGCAGGCGGAATACGATTTGATATCAGATCAATGCTATAATCGCAATATGTCCGCTTATTGTCATAGATAGGTTTTTAAACTTATGCCCAAACTTAAGTGAAAAAGTTTTGCTCTTAGTGATTTTGCCGAACTTTTTCAGGTCAGGGCTAGGAAAATCAAATATCTCGTGGGCATATACAGTGGCTGTACTGACCTATGTAGTAGGTACCTTACTTCAAGCTTTTTATAAAACAATATAAACGATAATTTACACTTATAAAACCGCTTTCATGGATACCAGCCGAATTCTGGAGGTCTGGGTGTTGTAAATTAGCAAAAATCCAAAAACATGCCAAATATAATTTGGGGGCGGTCTGCCGAATTCTCGGGCGGTCCTAAACCCCCTCAGGCCCCCTTTTCCCATGCTCACGTAACAAAACCACCAACCGAATTGAGCCGATTTAAGAAATTTTTTACTACCTCGTTTTTCTTTGAGATTCAGAATAGAAAATCATCTCTGATGCTTGCTTTAGCGTTTTGGGACATTTTGCGGAACTCGCGTCCATATAAATCTATTTCATGTGAGAAAATGTTTTGACGAATTATCTTCAAGTTTTATTCAAAAGGAGTCACGAGCACACATAGGCGTGGGGTCTGGGGGGTAACACCCCCGCAGAAGTTGAAAAACCTCCACAGATTACTGTAGACCCCAGAATTCTATTTTTAGTAACATTTTTGGCACTTTATGGGGAATTCGCCCAAGCAGATCCCCCCAGAATTTTTTTGCCACCCGTATATGGTCACGAGAATTCTACGAGCTACCGGAGTCGAAATGCTTCAAAAATGTGCGTTTATAAATACTCGTTTGGGATATGCAGTGCACGTAGTACTGATTGTAAGAGGAATATCTATAGTCTGTTTCACATAACTACGTGCATAAATTCTAAGAATTTTCATCGACAGTAAGCCGAGGGTTACGATAATTATATATCAGATCAATGCTATAATTGCAATCTATCAGCTTATTGTCGGAGGGTTTTGGAATTCTTGACCGAAGTTGTGTGAAACAGACTATAGTCATCAAGCGAATATCACATAACCTTTACTGATTCAACCCTTTATTCATCGGCTCCTACATAATTCATAATTTGATTTGAATTTTCAAGTCATGATCATTTGGTACGTAAGAGCAGCATTGAATAATCTATGAAAAGTATTTCAGAAATGTACTCTAAACTTTGATATAATGGAATCATTCAATATTCTGCTTACATATTTTGTAAAATATCGCTCGAAATTCTGATTCTTCTTGCGATTTCTCAAACTCTTCTGTTTACATGGGGACGCCTACATGAAAGCGTGGATGATATACATATGCTCTTCTTCATCAAAGTCTTGAGCGGAAATCGAAGAATGAACTCCTCTGAATTTACGAATATATGTCTAGCATTTAGGTTTGGTCTTTTCAAGTTGGTAGAGAGTTGTTTTCCTGCGTTTACATGCATGTGCAGATGTGCACTACATACCTATCCAAAATCCCAAAGCCAAAAAATTAATATTTCTGACGACGACGAAAAATGAAAATTAGTAGTTCCGGCATATCTCCAAACGTTTCTTATCATGCTCCTAGGCATACACTGGCGGATTTAGAGGGGGCGGGTGACGGCCGCCCAATCCTGTCGTCAAAGAATATTTGGGCGCAATGAAGAGTAGATGTGTATGTTTTGATGATTTTAGCCATTTTATCGTGATTTTTCAAATTTTTCCGGCGGTTCGCCAAGTTCTCATTAATGACATTTACTGACTCTCTAAGCCCTCTAAAAAACTTAAATTCACGTCATGAACAGTAGTTTTAGTACAGAACAGAGATCTTGTAGCCCCTACAATGATTTCTGGAATGTATTTGTGTCGATTTCTGCATTAATCTTTTGAGTTTTTTCGTTAAAACAAACTTGGATAATTTTTACTTTTTGCATCAGAAATAATTCTACCTATAAAAAGACAGCAAAAAACGGTACGTTGAGCATAATATACGAATTTTTAGACAATGTATGACACGTTTATGAAAATTTTGGGTTTTTTGTCCTTCTGTCAGAAAATCCTGGATCCGCCACTGTAGGCATATCTGAAATGGAATTTTGAGACGAAGCTCTTTGAATCAGAAGGCACGTAGCTGGCCTTCTGAATTTTAGTATGATTTAAATTTTAAAGTCATACATCTCAACAAATACCAGTATGTAAATACAGAGCCGCCCTATGTCTACAGAATCAACGTAGAGACGGATGTATTTGCTCTTCGGGACTTACTTAGGTACTTAAGTACCTAAATCTGCTCTCAGCGCTGGCCCCGATCGCGTAGTTATAGAAACTTCGATCTTCTGGACCCTTGTAGACCTACGGCGTCGACTCCCTCAGCCCTAATGTTGCTGGCCGCACTTTCGTCGGGAGTCTTCGCAGCTACGCCCTAGATCCTAGAGTACCTCCTAATCCCGGAATACTCGCAAGGTCAGTTGACCTATCTCAACTCAACTCAAGTCGATAAATTAACTTATTTTCGAGGTTCGAATCAAACAGAAATGTTTTGGTTCCTAATTCGTTCCTAATTCCTAAAGTACCTACCTAAAAATTCCGGAATACTCGCGAGGTCAGTTGACCTATCTCAACTCAACTCAAGTCGATAAATTAACTTATTTTCAAAGTTTACACTTGTCTTGAAATGTTATTGGTTCCTAATGTACGTAGCACAATGAAATTTGAAAACAACACCAACGAGCTCTAAGCTGATCAGTCATCATAAATAATTAAATAATATTTTTGACCAATTTTGGGATTGAGAAAAGAATATTGAATTTTGAAACGAAATAAATAATCACACAGAATTTACCTATTCCTTTCCACCAAAGCTAAGAAATCCTCGACGACTGGAGCACACCGACCTCACCCTCGGTATAAGAAGACCCCTGGGTGGATTTTATATTTTATTCGATATGTACACACGGCCAGATGCCGGGAAAGAAGAAGCAAAATTTTACAACGAATAAAACGAGCAAACGATCAAATCGTCAAAAGACCAACCAGACTAATATCCCATCAGGGGATCGCTACAGTAAAACATAAGTTTAAGACAAACTAACGTCAAACAAGAAAACTCTTAAATCGAGTCTTTTACGATGGTACGATAATAAGTAAAACAATTACTATTAGCATACACTTAATTCTATTTTACCGGACAAGTATCTTATTGATTTTTATAATGAAAATTGGGGAATAGT
The DNA here is from genome assembly GCA_036768485.1 of Mermis nigrescens. NCBI lineage: Eukaryota > Metazoa > Nematoda > Enoplea > Mermithida > Mermithidae > Mermis > Mermis nigrescens. The sequence goes on along the minus strand of JAVLUZ010000156.1, from coordinate 1,359,135 downwards.
TGAGAAACTGAAGGCATAGCCACGAGTACACACATCGCGCAATGGATACTCGTTTTTGGCTATGTTAAGCGATACAGAACCAAGCTGTTTTCGGTATGGCTTATGCGAACTGCTAAAACTAGTTCGCCACGTGTAACTCTCGTAGTTACAAGTAGGTAGGCGAAAATATGGTGTTTTTAAGCCTTACCCAGCGAACTCTTTTTTCATTGGAGTAATTGGAGACTTCTAAAATTTTCAAAATTTCTAACAAATTTAATTCAATGTCAATCATGTTTGAAAAATATGTTGTATAAAATGGCTCCAAAAATAATTCTTAACATTCAGTCCAAACTTGACCCTGTGTTTTTCCTATTTTGTACTCAAATGGTACATTGCAGGAAAAAATGCGGAAAACAAATAATTCTTCGCATAATCATAGAAAATTTTGACATATTTATTAAGTTTAAGTCAAACTTAGGCTGTTGCAGAAGACAAAGCTTACACAAAAACAATGAGTCCGGCGCAAAGCGCCTGAAAATTTTAAAATCATCAGCCGAAGACTGTACTAAAATCTATTTTGGCACTTTCTTTCAAATGCACTTGAAGGATTTTCGAATTTCTTTTTGCGGGACTTTTAAGAAGTGCTCGTACTTCCTAAATTTTGGGGGGACTAGTCCCCGCTATACCCACAGCTACGTGCTTGTGAATCAACAGCGGTTCTTTACATTTCAATCAAGCAGACCCTGCGAACATTTACGTAAATAATATATAAATGCTTAATCTCCCTGTGAAACTTTGTCGTTTCCAGCAAAAGTCATATTTTTGTTTGTGCACATAATCTTATTGTAAGACCATCCTGGCGCTATAATTCTTTGTCCGCACCTGGAAAATTACTGTCGATTAAAATTCGCATTAGAATGTTCGAACTGGAGAAGAAATGCAGTTTTAGGCTTATTATAGTGAATATGGCAAGGGGAAAAATTATTTTATATTAAACAAAGTATAAAGTTAAATAAATAAATATTTATTATCAATAAATGGAATAAAATGAAATAAAAGGAAACAAATAAAATGACTACACTTATGGATAAATAAAAATTTTACAAGGTAAAATAAATATCATTATGGAAATGAAATACGTTCTTGTTTTAGGTTTATTTGGTTTTTCAGACTCACATAGACGACATTAACGAAGAAATACGAAAGACCAAACAAGACAAAGAAGAACTTACACTTTCACTGGATAAGTGCGAGAAAACTTTAAGAGATGAAAGGAAAGCCATGCTTGATAGACGTCATGAACTGGATCAAATGAATAGTGAAAATGAATTAGAAAAAATGAAAAACGTCGAAAGTCTTCATTTTGACATAATCAAATATCAAAAAGCTGCCGATAAGTTAACCTTGGAAATAGAAAGTAAGTTCAGGTGATAGAATCAGCTAGCAAACATAGTTGAATTTTTACACTTCACTTATCTCACTGGTACCTACTTATCGCGTGCAGTCATGCACACAAATGAAATTTTGGGAGAGTGAAATTTTTAAATGCTTTTTTCTGGACTCAAAAATGGTGGATACGCGTCAAAAATACCGGTTTTCGACGTTTATGATGATGATCTATCTTTCTAGAGTATAAAAACAAAAAAATTTATGAAAAATTTTAAAAAAATCGGATAAATTAAACAAAACATAGTCAAAACATGACTATGTGGCGTGAAGTGCCGAAAATTTGTTATTTTTGAGCATATAGGTAGCTAAAAACGTTTAAAAAGGCACCTTTTTAACGAATTTTCAGAAAATTTCTCAAATCTCTTATCGCGTTTGGGGGTCTACATTTTTCTGAGAGATTGAAGCCCCCAGGATCATGTACATGATCGCGTGTCAACAAGTATTTTGTTCAACTGATTTTTCAATACTAATATCATTGAATTTAAGGACCGCATCGAAAAACAAAAAATTGTCCGTCTTACACAAACGTGCGTTTTTTAACTAAATACTTTCGTCTATCGTAGATTCACGATCCTGAAATAACACCATCCTACTGACAGTAAAGGTCCTGAAATTTTTTACCTAAACAGTTGCGAGCCTTCATGAGATAATTATTATGAAGATTAAAAAGTGGGTTATATGATGACTACGTATGTGTAAGTACAAAATGTTCCCTCATCCCGCAACTCAAAATTTATTATTATTGTTTATTATTTACTGACTTTGAATAGAAATCTCCGAGCTTCTGAAGGAAACGATGAGTGAGTTGGAGCAGGAGCAAAAAAAAGTACGTGCCCTTGAAACGATGCTTGAGGAAGAGCGGTCAAAAATCAAAGAAAAAGAACTCGACTACATTCGAGAAACGCATAACATGAAGTAAAAACAAATATGCGATTCAAAATTTTACTTGACTTACGATTTACTAGAAATAAGGAAGAGAGAGAATGCAAAACGTTCTTGCTTTTCTAAGTAATTTGAGATTTCAATAAAACTCTCGTTCAGATCATATTTAGTTTTTACGATCTGTGACTTGTTTTCCTATTTGTAATTCATCTGTCATGCTAGATTTGCTTACTAAGTATGGTAACTAAAAATGTTAAGCCTTGAAATATGGGCAGCAAGAAAATTCTAGGGGGGTTCAGGAGGGGTAAAATTGTCAAAAATGTTAATAAAAACAGAATTCTGGGTTGGGGTCTATAGTAATCTGGGGGATTCTACTTATAAGGGTACAAACCCACCCTCCACGCCCATTGGTGAATATGATTACCAAAAATTTTAACTTTTTAGTCGAAAGAAATCTCTAGAATGTGATCTTAAGCAATTAGAGATATTTTTAAGTAAGCAGTAACGTTTTGTGATAGAAAACGGATAAATGCACTTGGTGAGCAAAAATGATTTTTAGGAACCGTCTTCATTCTTGATGCACTGTATGACCAGAATACGAGAGTGAGTCCCACCAGAGGGTCAACTAGAGAGCGTCCTGAGCTAAAATATCCTGAAAAATTGGTCTAAATATTGACATAATTCCAGACTACTCGGGTTCGCAGTACAGGTGATTAGACGCTTCTTCAGAAAAAAGTATTGATTTTGTCTCTTTTTAGCCTCAAATAAATGTTTAGTCAAATTTTGACCATAATTTTACTTAATTATTCCGGGAAATGTTGCCCCTTCTCCTTCTAAGCTCATAATTTAAAACCTTCCATGCATTCTTATTCATTAAAATTGTTGATTTCAGAACCGAATGGAATTTTCGTATTATGGAAATGGAAAAAGAATTTACAAGAGAAGTGCTAGAAAAATTGAAGACGGAAGAAAGGTTGAAAGGGGAGATTAAACGCTCTGAACTCGAAAAAGCATTGTTTATTGAGAAAATCGCTGAACTTCAGTAAGCCTGACCTTTATATTGGCAACGCATACTATGAAACGAGAATCTCAGATAGTGCTTCCTCAATTAAAATTTTAAGATTTGCATGAAGCAAATCGTAAAAAACATGTAAAAGCATATCAAAACTATCGAATTTGATAATACCGAGGAAAATGCTTCAGCGAGTACGACTAAAATATTACAGAAAAAAAGGCAAAAAAATCATTGAAAAAATTCGAAGCAAAGTAATATCAAAATCGTGCTATTCGTATACTTTGACGTCCCATGTCGAAATACCCAGTTCGCGAAATGATTTTTGAGCGTTTGTCGTAACAAACACTCAAAATTATGTTCCATAAGTTTGCGCGACCACTGTATTTCTTATTAATTATTTTTTGTTTTATCTTTCTCAGTAGTTATATAATACATATTAGGGATGCAACGGGTAGTGAATTTTGGTGTATTCGGGTTCGGGTTCGGGTTCGGGTAGTTCATCCAAGTTCATTTGGGTTCGGGTTCGGGTTCGGATAGTCTTCTTCAATTTATTCGGGTTCGGGTTCGGGTTCGGGTATCAAAATCAATACCCGATCGGGTTCGGGTTCGCGTTCGGGTATTTCAGTAAGTATATAAGAATACCACTGTATAGCGAATTTCTTAGGTACATGCAGTGTTTCTTTTTTTGTACAAGGTCCGTTTGTACATGTACAAAGATGGTCCCTAAAAGTCTTTGTACATTTTGAACATGCAAATTTTTGTGTACTATAATATGCAAATTCTGCCATTTTAAAGATATGTAGGACAAACAATTACTCATTTTGGCGCGAAGCGCCGAAAATTTTTGCGAATTTTTACGCCTTTTTACAGTTTTTGTCTTCCCAAAAATCTTTGTACATTTTGTACACACAAATTTTTGGGTACTATAACATGGTACAGTAGCGATTTTAGTGTGGTAAAAACAGAGTTGTTCGACTTTTGGTAGTGTATTATAGCTAATTTCTGGGTCTATAAGGGCAAAATCACTGAGAATTGTCTTAAAACGGCGCGAAGCGCCGAAAAATTTGACATTCTTCCATTCTAAATGCAAATTCTGCCATTTTAAAGATATATAGGACAAACAATTACTCATTTCGACGCGAAGCCCCGAAAATTTTTAGGAATTTTCCACCTTTTTACAGTTTTTGTCTTCCCAAAAATCGTTGCACATTTTGTACACACAAATTTTTGGGTACTATAGTATGGTGCAGTAGCGATTTTAGTGTGGTAAAAACAGAGTTGTTCGACTTTTGGTAGTGTATTTCAGCTAATTCCTGGGTCTCTAAAGGCGAAATCACTAAGAATTGTCTTAAAACGGCGCGAAGCGCCGAAAATTTTGACATTTTTCCATTGTAAATGCAAATTCCGCCATTTTAAAGATATATAGGACAAACAATTACTCATTTCGACGCGAAGCCCCGAAAATTTTTAGGAATTTACCACCTTTTTTACAGTTTTTGTCTTCCCAAAAATCTTTGCACATTTTGTACACACAAATTTTTGGGTACTATTATATGGTACAGTAGCGATTTTAGTGTGGTAAAAACAGAGTTGTTCGACTTTTGGTAGTGTATTTTAGCTAATTTCTGGGTCTCTTAGGGCAACAATCCCTATTTGAAATGCATATTTCTGCTATTATCATTTCGGCGTGAAGCGCCGAAAATTTTTGCGAGTTTCAGACCATTTTTTTCAATTTTGTTCTTCCCAAAAAGTCTTTGTACATCGGTAAAAATCTTTGCCGAGTACAAAAAACACTGGGTACATGTAAGCCAGATGTTACAATTTTTATTATTATTAGATGCCTAGTGCTTAATTATTCAAAATGTTTCACTCAAGTTTCCAGTGATTTTCCTTCCTCCTCTCAGTGTGCAAGAACGCTAATGTAAATGAGAGGTAGCGCTCTGTGTATTGTGTCTGATATACACCTACAATATAACATTAACAACGAAATTTCTTGCATGGAGAAACTGCCGAAAAACTGTCATTCGTGAAGTTTAATTTGATAGAAACCAAGTTTAATTACGACCAAAGAAGCAATGTTTAGCATTTTATACGATATCATTTGGCAATCGTTTTGTGAAATAAAAAGATTAAAAATCCACGTGAATCCGATTGAAATATACCACCTAATTACATAGCCATTTATGTGTACTTGATAACTAAATGAAATTCAGCGTTTTAGGGTCGAGCAAACTGAAAACGGCGCAAAAAGCCGAAAATTTTTGAATCTTTGACATACAATTTTGGGATTTTAGAGCTTAAAAATACCCCGAATAAACCCGAATAAAATCCATAAACATTCGGGTTTCGGGTTCGGGTAGTTATAATAATTTTATTCGGGTTCGGGTTCGGGTTCGGGTAGTCAAGTTCATTTTATTCGGGTTCGGGTTCGGGTTCGGGTACCCGTTGGATCCCTAATACAAATATTATAATGTGTTATATTTTCCCTGTTTCTTTATTATTGCCATTTGCTCTTTTTATATTATTATTCTATATGTTGTGTTTTTATTTTTTCTTATTTTTCATTTTCCAATTCCTTATTTTTTACAGCATGACGTTTTTTGTCCTCATAAACTCTGAAAAATGTACGACTGCTAGTAGTCATACGAATAAAAGTACACAAGCAAATACTCAGAAGTTGCTACAAACCTATAGTCCGTTTCACGTAACTTCGTGCACAAATTCTCATAATTTTCGTCGACCAGTAGGCCGAGGGTTACGATATTTATATATCAGATCAATGGCTATAATCGCAATCTGTCAGCTTATTGCTGCAAATAGTTTTAAAATTTTGGACCAAAGTTATGTGAAACAGACTATAATTCCTCTTTTTTTGTATGTAACTAGCTCAATATGATACCCTGTCTGAAGATACTTGTAAATGTGACCATACGTTGACTAGGCTTCAAGCTAATTTTTTGGGAGTACTACAGAATCGGCAAACGGCTAATTCCATGCAAACAATTAATTTCACGAATTTTTATTATCATTTCTTCAAAATAAGCGTGCTTTATGGTCGGAGTAAAAATTTGCATCTGCATGAATATTGATGATATCCATTACTAAAATTCTAATAAGTGCTACATACATATGTATGTATGTTTTTATATACAGGGTGTCACAAAATGATAGCCCCCTCCAAAAATCGATTTCAGGGTAAGATAGGAAAAAATCTGTAAGCACTATCTTGTAGAGCATTCAATTCTGCTGTGGGTAGTAAAAGTGATTTGCACATTGCAAAAAAGAGCTTTTTAAAATTAGCTATAAAAAAGATCTGTCTGAGTAAAGTTGTGACGAATCGATTAGAAAATCTCTTGCACATGGAGTCAGAAATCGGTCGCTATTCTGCAGGAACAGTATCGAAAAATTGGTCTATGGTGTTAAATGAATTAGAAAATGATGCGTATAGTCTGAAAATCTGTTATGTTTAATGACTATGCATTTAAGGCAGGTCGACTAAGCTGAAGACGGCTATATGGATTTTTAAATGGACGTAGTCGTGAAATTCGAAATACTGAGATATTTTTTGTTTCTGGTCAATAAAAAATGAACCGGTGCACATTGCGCTTTGATAAAATAAGCATCCGACGCAGAATTGAATACTCTACAACACGGTATTTTGTGTATTTTTTCCATGATTCTTGAAAGTCGATTTTTGGAGGGGGCTATCATTTCGTGACACCCTGTACTTACTTACAGGCTTAGCGTACCCCGATCCGAAAATATACAACGACTCAAAGATGACAAGAGAAAAGAAAGTGAGCTTTGAGATATGAAAAGCTTGAATGATCGTGTGACCAATAACGAGTCCGATTCAAAAGATTTGCAGGACACATCAGCAACGGAAGCAAAGAAGCATGCTTGTTCCGTGAAAATAATAAACAATATTTTATGCAATATTTAGATGTGATGCAGTACGATGCGCATTTTCTTTCACTTAATCGATAAGTAACCAATTGCATATATTGCAAATTTTAAACAATAATCTTTACTATTGGCCTAACAGCTTTAAATAAATAAATAAATAAATTTGTTTAAGTAATAAGGAAAATGGACGTTTAAAAAAAGATGGCACCTTCTTGTTTAGTTGCGAAGTGAATCCATGAATCATATGCATACTTTTAAGTTCTTCGTAAAATAATTGATTTGATACAAAAAGGAGAAGCTGATTAAGACGTAAATAAACAAAAATATTGAGTCTACAAGATCGTGGTTGAGTTTCATCCGTTTTTAATTGATCAATTTGACATTTTTAAATTGTTTTACGTCTCTTTCTAGCTAGAATGAGAGGAATCAAAATGTACACAAATATGTACGTAGCAATCCAGACTCGGTCAGCGGGCGCGGCTAGATGCACCCTTTAGGAGTCGCGACCCCTTGCGGTATCTAGCAATGTACAAAACATGGTTCTGGTGTGTAGGCGATACCTGATTTCAGTTGCTTGAGCCTACTTTAACCTTTAATCTTTAAATTGTTTTTTGTGGGTTCGGTCTGAGAAAAATCTATGAAATGATTTTTTTCGGAATTTAAAATGAAGACGACTAAGATAGTAGCATTCTAAACATTCTTGAAAATGCTTTTTTTCTTGAGGTGGGAAATAAAAATTTTCTAAATAATAATATAAAGAAATTCGAATCTTTTTGCTTCTTCCACCACTGTAAATCTTAAACTGGAGTAGACCACAAAAAAATTTTTAACTTTTTAAATCAACTACAAGAACGCAAATCAACCAGAAACTGTTAGAATCTATTTTTATATTGATCTGTGGCTTGGGGAAGTGTAACGATTTTATTAAATAGAGTACTTGCACGAATTCAGATTTCATGCTCAAGATCTATTACATGAACATTTTGTCGTTTTCATGACAGTCAGCTATAAAACATTAATCTATGAGAATTTTTATTATTGACAGCGAACGAGTTATAAAAAAAGATAATCTTTCAAAAGCAGAAATATGTTTTGTTCGATTTGAAGTTCGAGTTTGTATGTTGGTTCCTTTACCGAAATTTTGGTTGCGCCAGCTTCTAGAAGTTGACATTTTTGAAATATTCCTTGAAACCTTTAAATAAAACGGTGTTCGTTAGTTCATACATGGAAAATCGAACGGCGGAATTCTGAATTAACTACTGAATACTTTTAAGGGAACAAGTAATGATCTTTTGAAATTATCGTTATACAGAGAGGCCATGTTTAAATGCTTTAGCAAATCTCAACATTTTGGAGCTCGTTCTGGACATAGAAGCACAACGTGGCCGGCCTGAGAAAATCATTAAGTGAGCTCTTTTGGGCCAAAATAATTACAAAAACTGGCATAAATGCTAAAATATTATAAAAACTTGTCTTAACCTAATTTTTTTGGTCAATTCCAGGCTTTTTGAAAAATTTTTAGATTCTTATCTATGTATGTACATATTTACGGCTTTAATTTTGCCTCATTTTCTAGTGAATATGTTTCATCTTTTTCACTCGTGAGAGTTGAGTCGAACCCCACGTGCATGTTCTAGCTGGTGATTTCTAAATTGTTCCCCCGAGACTTAAAAAAGCGTATCACGCATAAAACTACCGCGAAAACTATAAAAAAACCTTTTTTATATATGATTTATGGCTTTTGCGAGATTTTTTTATTGCTTCCAAAATCTTTTTGCTGTCTTGTTCAATCTCTTGAGCCACAAATGCATGTTTTATTCTGTGATATAAGCCATCAACTCTGTTTATGCTAAATTCTTGGTGTTTTTGACCAGCATCACGTCTTTAGCGAAATTATTTACCCATCATCAATTTATTTGTTGAATTCATTTTTAATAACATGACTCCTTAAAGTTTATTATGTTTTGTAAAATTCGAATATACATACATATGTACTGCAATTAAGGCTTTGTTAGGATCGCTCCATCACCGTATGTTATTTATTGAATGTTTGTTCGGTTATTGCTAAGTAATTATCTGAAATTTTATTCAATTCATAATACACTTGGTTCATAAAATCATCTTCACACGTGTATTCCATACTTTAGAATTCACTTTCGTTATCATAATTTCTATTATACTTTTATGCGTTATTTTACCTATATATCTCTTGAATGTGCGCTTTGAAAGTAGCAAAAAAAGTAAGTCTACAAAAAAATAATTGATTCGCACACGTTACTATTTTAATAATAGTAACAAAGCCTTTATCAGTGACAATCAGTCACTTTATCAACTAGCCATCTGACCTGGTTAGCTTGCCATTTATGTAATTCGGAAACGCTATGTGAGCTTCTTTCACTTAACACAACGATACGTTGTTTTGGTTTTGCGATTTTCTTAGAGTAGCATCATAACAATGTTTGTTAGCTTGGCCATAAAGTTAGCAAAATTTTTAGAGATGTTTACGCAAATACTCGTACTTGCCACTTTTAACACAGGATATTTAATACTGAATGTTAGTAATTGATATGGTAACATTTGAAAGCTTTTTTCTCTAGTCTCGTGCATATTCAATCTTTGCATATTTGTAGAAAAAACACTTTCATTTATGAAAGTTTTTTAAATAATTATCTATGATGATAATAAGACGTAATGTAGTGTAAAGGAAATTGACTTCATAAGTAAAGGAGAAGTTCGCAAATTTTTTGATAAAATTAGGCACTTTCTATTTTTTCTATTTCAAATTCAGTGAACGCGTAAAAAGCTTTCATTTTGATATACAATTGTATAATTGTCCTGTAATCTCTAAAATTGTTTATCTGCTGACAATTTAAGCTTTGATTTAATCGCTCGTGTATTCATAAAGGATTTTTTATACGTGTTCATTTTATTTTCATATACAATGGCTTAGGACGGCGAGAAAAAGAAACTTGTGTTCACTCTAGGGAAGATCTTCATTCTCAAATGGACATAGGACTTTTGTTTTGGTGTGACACTGTAGATAAAATACTTTTGCGAGCTTTAGCATCGAAGTATGCACACGAGTATATACTTTCAAAATATGTCAGTCAATTTTGAATTCCTTTTTTTAATTTCTCTTGTATGCAAAGAAAAAAGTAATCGCACAATTTATTATGTGCTCTGACTTCATATTTCGCGATAAACTCGAATATTAAATAGCTTATTTCAATAATTATGTAGTTTTAAAATAACTAAATTATATTAAAAATTTGGGTTTTCTATTTTTCATTGCTGTTCTTGCTTTACGGTAACGGAAAGAATGTACCAACAACGCGACGCTGAGAGCTGTAATAATTGTGTGAATAAAGGTGTTTTACTTTATGCTCGCAATTATTAGTATCGGATCAACATAGACGGCTTGCCCCACAAAAAGATTTGAGTGTAAAAATTCAATAACAGACAATTGTCCTTCAAATTGTATTTTCTTTTTCTTCAAATTTTCTTTTCTCGTCTCAAACGCTCGTTTGGCAGCTTGCTTTATTTCTCTATTAATTCTAGCGCGAATTCGGAAGCGATCACGGTGAATTCATTGCCAGAAATTTAAAAGAAGTACTGCACATCAGTTGCGTAGCTGGCCTTCTGAATTTGGGGTGGGGGGTGGGCGGGAGGTGGGAGGAAACGTTAAAGTTGCACGTCTGAACAACAACTTGTAAATAGGCAAAAATAATGGCTTTTTTAAGTATTCTCATTGAGATCTACACATTGAAGAAGAAAAATTTTAAAAACTTCAACTTGATTTCAATTATGATTAACAAATAAATTGTATTTTAGGCTTATTAGGTCAAAAATTGTGCTAAAATCAATTCTAGCAGTCTATCAAATACACTTTAAGAATTTTCAATTTTTCGATTTTTCCAATAAGAACTCTTGTTGAAAGTACTCACAATTTCAAAATTTTGGAGGGGACTAGTCCCCCTCCTCCTATCCCCCACAGCTACGCCCCTGCTGCTCATTATTATGAAAATAGTTTCTTACTTGCTTTTTTAATTTCTTAATTTTGCTCTTGCAGATATGTTGCGCAATATTAACATGATTTCGATGATTATATTTATTATATTTTTAACAACGTTGATTGACATAATCGAATGTTTGATACGCCATACTGAACTTTGTCATGCTCCTTTTAAATTTCCCCCGAACTGCAACTGCGGTTCACTGAGGTTGGCGCAGATACATAAATCAAGTTTAGATTATACTTGCTGCTGCATAGACGTCGACCACATTCCAACGTTTTTACCACGAAACCTAAGTAATCTGTGAGTGTTACCTTAATCGATAGCACATTTTCTTCCTTCTAAACAGCTATTTTGCTCAAAACATCTCGGCAAACATATTCATTCCTCTTTAGTTTTTCAATCGAACTATCCTTGTAAAGTACGACAAGTTTCCCGTACAGGTCTGCGTATATTTTAAGCTAATAATTATGTGATATCTATTTATTATAGTCTGTTCAATTCCAAAACGGCCCATTTCTTGCTAAAATCACATTACTGTAATGCATTTTTTACTGTACAAATGGCATCTTCAACTATGCTCTTGTAATACTTGGCTGCTTTAAATTCTTCTTATTACTGTTTAATGTTCGTTGCTTAGCATACGACGCATCTAACAGACTGCCGCAACCAAACCCGTAAAATATTCTGCTACAGTAATAAGTCGTGAAGCGAAAATGGGCCGTTTGGAATGGAACAGACTATAGTACTTACGTGGATATCAATATAGATTCACCAGCATAGCAGGGGTTCTAGGGGTTCAGCCGGTCTGATCAGCCAGAGAGTTTTCTGATCCTAAGTCGCCTTAATAACAGATATAAATGTTAAAATAGCGTAAAAACTACGTTAATCTTGAGTTTCTGCCCATTTCAAAACTCTTTTGCAGAAAATTTTTCATTTTCCTCAATTTTTGGCCATCATTCTGCCTTACCCCAAAAAAAATTTTCTGTTTCCATATTCTGGAACTTTTAGACCTCAATGTTTGTCTGTATGTCAGTAATGTAACGTGATTTATCAATAGTAATTATCATAATTAATAAAATTTGTGAAATGCCTGCTTTAGCCAATTTTTTGTTCTTCGATAAAGTTTGAATAGAATTTTTGTATAATTTTCGAATCCGTTTGTTATTATTCGGGCATATCTTAATATTGAATTCAATTTTTTGTATAAAATGAAGTCTCATGAATAATATTTTTAGTGCACAAAAAATGCTTCCTAAAGGGTAAAAAAGCAATTAATAGTCTTCATGAATAAATGCTTCGTCAGAGCTCTGGAAAATGTATATTCTATATCTGTAGTCTGTTTCACACAACTTCGGTCATATGTTTTAAAACTATCTCCGACAATAAGCTACGGATCGCGATTATATCATATCTGATATATAATTATCGTATGATGAAAATTCTTAGAATTTATGCCGATGAAAATTCTTAGAATTCATGCACGAAGTTATGTGAAATAGACTATAGTTGTTGTATAAATTAAAAATTTCCTCTGCGTAAGCAAAGCGCACAATTTGTACTGACAGCATAATATTAAAAACTTGTCTTTACAGCTCGTTTTGACGTTTAGAATGATCAAATTTACTACATGTACATATTTCATTGATCATGATTTTCTTTTGTTTTTTTTAGTTGCATAAGGCATTACTACTAATTCGGCTTTTCATTGCTAAAATGACATGCATTCCACTGGTAGCTTCAATAGGTTGCGCGGTTTTTCATAATGTGATTCAACGAAAGCTTTTTTGCATCTCATTTGACCTTGGTCAAATACAGTGAGGAGGTCTTTCTATCTCAGCATGCCAAATGTTGTAACACTCTTAGTGGGTTCCAATGAAATTCACACTACAGATTGGGTATTTGTTATGTAACAAAAGTACAATGTAAAAGTTTATTAGCCATATAGCACAGCATGGTTGATCTGAAAGGTCAGACCGATCTTGTTGCCTTTATGGACGGTTTGTGGTCAATTTCAAGTTATTTTGCAAAAGAGTTGTGATTTTGGTCCTTTTTTGATCTTAATAATGCTAAATTTTTACCGACAAATTTTCCTTCTTTGTTTTTCTCGACCTCATCAACCCCAATGTGCATGTCTGCTCCCGAATTCCCAATCGGCGGAATGCCAAAGACACCCGTTCTGTAAAACTACTTCAACAACTGACTGTACCGCATCATATGTAGCTAGCGCATTAGCGCGTACCTAAAATATACTTGAGTACTCCCAACATATGTCTACCCCCTACAGCTATAACGGGACATATTTGGGAGGTGCGGTTGTTTTTGACGAAAGATAATTAAAAAATTTGCTGTTCGTGTTTTTTTGTTTTCCTTTGCACTCAATTCTCAGCTTGTAATGAGTGTATAGAGTTTTGGCATAACATTTAGACAAACTTTTACGCATTTTTTAGACAACGCGTACGCAAGTCAGTGTAAATTTCTTATACACTTTAATAGCATAAAATTGTAGGAAATGACATTTTCTGATGACAGAATTTTTTCTTCTTTGAATTTCGCATTATTTCTTAAGAGGGAAGGGGCAGTGTAAAGTGTGCAAGAATCTGCACGTGTAAGGACAGATTTTGGTTGCCATTTTGCCTCTCTTGATGTCTGCCAACAAGTCTGCCGACAACTCCGCTTATGAGTCCCAGGAATTTTTTTCTGATAGAAATGTACTGCGGTCTAAGGGCTACTTTATGATTACCAGCAAACTTTTGCACACTCAATACGGACTTAGTTTTGGGGGTTTAAAGTTTACAATCTAGTGGATGGTGTAAAAAACAGGTATTGTCTAAGATTTTTCCGTTAACTTCTCCGGTTATAATTTACGATAGACAAAATAAAACAAAAATAAAGTACGTTTGAAGGGCTACATGTCGCAGCAAATCGCGTTTACAAAAAACTAAATATTGATTTATTTATGGAGGTGTAAAGCTCGAAATCGGGGGTGTAAGACTGAAAAAAAACATGTTTTCTTCCTTTTTTTGATTGGTCAATATCTCAAATATTTTGTGGAACAGAAATTTTTCAGACACAAACGTACCACGATTTACGGGCTACAAATTGATGCAAACTAAATTTCTTTACACTCATTGGGGAGTTAGGTCAAGATTTTTAAACTTTACAACGTGATGGATGATGGAAAAATACGTTTTTGTCCCTTTTTGTTGTACACCACTTTCGCCGTTTAGAAGTCGGGATAAGTTGAATAGGATAAAAATAAATTATGTTCTAAGGGGTACACGTCACAGCGAATTGCGTTTATTTACATCAATATTCAACTTTTTTCGGGAGGTATAAAGTCAAAATTGGGATTTTTTGACGTGTTTTTGTCCTGTTTTTTTCTGCCAACTTCCCTGATTATACAGGGTGGGTCACCTAAGTATCCGTAGTCTTAGTTGGTCATAACTTCCTTAATAATTTTTCAAACTTGATGACAATTTGACAAAAAAGTAGACTGTTTAATAGCAAAGTAAGTTCCAAAGTTTTATTCAAAACAGGCAAGTTGATCGAAGACTACATCATTTATACAGGATCAACATTCAACTCAATCCAGCAGTGGAATCATTCGTGATGCACAATATTATTTTTTGATCTCATTTCATCAGTGACCTGGACCTCCCTTAAAGTCGGTCTAATGCGATTTTAAAAATCAGAGATACCAGTATGGCATGTGGTGTAAAGCTAAGAATTCACAGAGCTCTTGCCATAAAAAACGCACGGAGTCAAATCAGATGAGTGACGCACTCATCTGAATTGACTGGTGATCGCTCAACTGGTTCGACTTCGTTCGATTTTTCATGTGGGGGATTTCCGAATTTAAAATCCGCACCAAAAAGCCTTGTCAGCAATCCTGACCCTTAAAATTACATTAAATTAGCTGATCGGGAAGTCACTGCCGAGATGAGAATGAAAACGATGCTGTATACAAGAAATGGGTTTCAGCATTTAATTGAGTTGGATGGCGATCCCGTAAAATAATGTAGTCTTTGAACAATTTGTTCGTTTCTAATAAAACTTTGAATCTTGTTTTGCTATTTAATAATGCACCTTCTGGCTGAATTTTTATTGAGTTTGGACCATTATAAACGAAGCTATAGTTATAGAACATCATGGATATATACGAGACTCACCCTGTAAGTCTGGACATGATCACAAGTGTAAAAATGTAAGAGGAATCGAACGTGATAAGCCGATTGGACGCGTTTGTTTACACTGAATACTGCTGTAAAGTGGTATCTAATATTTATTTGTCTTCAGGCCATTGTGGAGACTTAATTTTTTATAAAGGTTTATCGTAATATCACAGTAATATCAGGTTTACGAATTTGACTGAAATCTTTTTACATTCGGCGGTTGGGCAAAGCTTTCACTAGGAATTTACTTTAGTTTTAGAGCCTTGCGGAAGCTTATATTTTTCAAAATGCTCTCTGTAACATCATAATTACGAATCTGACTATTAGTTTTATCTACACCCAGCAGTTGTGTTAAGTTGGCACTATTCATTTATTGTTAATGTGTAAAGTTTACACTACAAATTTATTCTACTTTCATAGCGTTGCAAAATGTGATTTTTTTAAATACGTTTCGTAAGGTCAGGATTACGAATCTAACTGAATGTTTTCGTTACACCCGGTAGTTGTGCAAACTTTACACCGAAAATTAACTTTAGTTTCATAGCGTTGCAGAAGCTTAATCTTTTCAAAATGTTCTATGTAACGTCAGGATTACGAATCTGAGTGTAAGTGTTCTTAACACCCAGTAGTTGCGTAAAGTTTATGCTGAAAACATTTGATCTGTTTAAATAGGTGAGGTTGTCTTGTTAAAGAAGATGTAATGCTGATGTCCCAGAACAATATTGTTTTCCGCGTTTTTGGACTACTGTCATTATTGTGGCATGTTACCGTGCGTATATTTTGACTGAGTGCTTTACTCAAATCGTGCCAATTAAAAGTACGGTACTAGCAAAGAAAAATGCTCCGATGGAACAAAAAAGACGAATATACTTGGGATTACGGATTATTAAGGATGTAAAAGGAGGGGAGGACGAGGACAAATCTCCTAGGTAGATTGTGACTGAACTTGGCGCATGTCGGAACTTGGCGCATGTTTGAACTTGGCGCATGACTGAACTTGGCGCATGTCTGAACTTGGCGCATCGTCGCAAGTTGGCGCATGTGACTTGTCTTACCTTGGCGCCAATCTCAATTTGGCGCCTGTCTAAAGTTGGCGCATGTCTTAATTTGGCGCATGTCTTAATTCGAGACCCGTCGGGCTTGGTATATGTATATAACTGTTGTATCAGTTTCCATTAATAGAGGGCCTTTCTATCTCAGAATCGGTATACACTGAATGCAAACTAAGGATTTAGCTCAATAGTTAGTTATATGTTATGAATTGACGCCAAACAGCCTTTTTTCACGTATAATTTAATTTTGTTGAATTTTTTTCATTTTTAAAAAAATTTCATGTTTCAATCACCTAAGAATAAATAGCTTAATATGTAAGGCTGAAAACGATGTTTTTGATATGTATCCAGCGTTTCTGGGCCCCAAAACAAGTACTTTAGAAAAATGTTTTTCACCCCTTCCCGAAAGTTCCGTGGTGTGCATGCATAGCAGATCTAGGATTTCCTGTAAATGGGGATGGTATCTTGACTTTTCCGAAAATTGTTATAAAATAGGTCCAAAATTTACCTAACACGTTCAAATTAAAAAGTTTTTCCAACGTTTTGCATCATATGCTTTTATTTCAAATCACTCAGCGCGAAATTTTTTTCGAAAATTTACGACACTTATGCTGATTCTGTGCAGAAAATTATTAAATTTGTCTGATTTTAGTAAAAAAAGTAAATAGAACGGCATTTCCGACGCCGGGACAATTTGAGAAATTGTGATCATCAACAGCCAAAAATCATTGCAAATTACATGTCCAATCTTTATCTTGAGGGGCGGAGCGGCCCCCTGCAACCTCCCTTAAATCCGCCCTTGTGCTGTTCGCGTGTATGGCATTGGCAATGGCAACCCATAAACATTCAGGAGTGGATCACTATTTATTCTGACCAGACGCTACCCAAACCTACAGGGGGGCTGCCCGTTTCCTCCCCCTTATGCCTACACCTCTATCCATTTTCATCCGCCAAACATAGATAAGCGCCAAGTTCAGATATGCGCCAAGTTCATACATACATGCGCCAAGTTCAGACGTGCGCCAAGTTCACAATCGAGGCCAGTAACAATAGGCGCCAAGTTTAGATATGCGCCAAGTTAAAATGGGCGCCAAGTTTAGATGGGCGCCAAGTTCATACAAGAAAACAAAAGGCGCCAAGTTTAGACGGGTTCCATCTTTAGACATGCGCCAAGTTCATACAAGCGCCAAGTTAAGACATGCGCCAAGTTGGGATCGAACGCCTAGGTATATGCCTAAAGTCGCAAAACCTGTTAAAAATCAGACTTCCTTTCCGAGCAACGCAAAATATCGATGTATATTCTGCGGCTTCTGATAAATGTAACCTTCTTTAAATAATTTTCAATGCTTCCTTCACATAAGAGTGTATAAATATAATCTAAAATGTATTCTTTTGTAAATTGCTTACAAGTTGCAACGCTGACTTGCTACGTATCGTGATTGATAGAAAAACTAACTGCAATTGTATTCAAAGCTGTTTTATTTTGTTATCATGGGCATTATAGCAAGCGAACCACTCAATCGTTGCGGGCATGCAAGCTTCACCTTCTGCATCACATAAGCTTACGCGTTTCCTATTGCTTTGAACCAACAATTTCTTTGATTGTCT
This sequence comes from Mermis nigrescens, assembly GCA_036768485.1. NCBI lineage: Eukaryota > Metazoa > Nematoda > Enoplea > Mermithida > Mermithidae > Mermis > Mermis nigrescens. The sequence continues at coordinate 1,341,056 of JAVLUZ010000156.1, read as the reverse complement.
TTCATCGATATTTGCTATTTCATTCAATTGGTTTACAAAGTCGCTCATAGTTTACTCCTCTACTATCACATAGCTACTGCATAGCTAACTTGCTGCATTTTCAATCTTTTTTGGTTCAATAGCTTATCTGCAGGCCGCTGGATATACTTCGATTTTTTGCGTTGCTTAGAGAAAGTCTAATTTTCAACAGATTTTGTGACTTAAGGCATAGATAACCTTTTCCTATTCCTCCTTTTACATCCTTTACAATCCGTAATCCTAAGTAGATTTGCCTTTTTGGTTCCATCGAGTATTTTTCTTTGCTAGGCTCAATATATTCAGTAATACTCAAAGCGTTGTTGTACAGTATTCATGACAAATGGAGTAAGCCATACTTAATTTTTAGACCATATTTTTGCAACATAAAATAAAAATATATTATTCTTAAATAATTTTAATCGATCTTAATGTTGATACTTTTATATTGTTAGTGATCATCTGATTAAAATCAAGGTTTATTTTCAGCGAACTTAGCCAGTGCCACTTCAAAATAATCAAACCGGGTGATTTCGATTCATATCCTCTCTTATCTAAGCTGTAAGAAAATTTCACTCTATAAATTATTGATAACTTGAAAAGTGTTTTTTTAATTGCAGTATTATTGAAGATGCCGACCAATTAGAAATTATTGACGGATCAGCTTTCCCGGAAAACTTCACGAAATTTAATAAGCTGTAAGTCGTAAACACTACAGCTCCAGCAGTAAAACTTCTTAAAATATGAGAGAAACGCTGCTGAATTCTCTTAAATTTTCAGGCTTCTTATGTCGAAAACATGACATGTTAGAAAACAGGTCAAGTATCAATTAATTTTTATAACAATTAAACGAGCATAGTAAGCATTAAGTTTCTGGGGAGAACTCTTCTTTGGGGACACGCCATAAAATACGGGGGGAAGCTCAATATTATTGCAAAAATTGACGTAATTTTTGGAGTTTCAGATTAGGTGGCCCTGTCTTCGATTTTAACTTTAGGTAAAATTAGAACCTTTTGGTCGTATTCTTGATAAAGTTGAAGAAATGCATTTCTGTTATTGCCTCTCATCTTCTTGAAATAACTGATGTTGCATCACTCGAAAAATCACGTCAGAACTAGCTTTTCCTCGATGATACTGACTATATCTAAATCAAAGAAATTCGCATTTTTTATGTCCATTTCACAGTGACTTCATCATCGAACAGGGCATTGTCGAGAACATAATAACTCATACATGATTATTTTTTGGTGTTCACGCAGGATGCCTTTTCAATGAGATGAATTTGATATTATAAAGGTAAGAGAAAAACTATCTAAAGAAATCCGCTTTTAATTTTTTCAAATACATATGTGTTGTGCGACAAAAATGCAGAAGAAAGGAAACTTTAACGAGCATTCTCAAGCTTTCTATTTTGTTTATCTGTTTTTATTAGACAATTTTAAAACCAGAATTCATTTTTGCCTAACGTGTATTATTGCGATTCGGTAGCGAGGCTTGTACGTACGTTGCGCTTTTCATATTTATATTGAATAATATTAATATTAATATTAATATTATTAATACATTATTCCGAATTTGACTTGTAATCAATGCGATTTGAAGCACCAAACTTTTGTTTTTGGTCTGTTTGTTTTGCTTAATTGCATATTTTAGCCATATTACCCGATGTCCTAAACTTCAGACGATAATTAACGGCGCCATTCTACTAGATCGTACCCATCTGACATTGTAAGTGCACCTCAGATAAACAATGATAGTACATTGAATAAACAATTATAAATCAAGTGAAAAGATACTTGTTCGGCGTTTACTGTCTAAAAGTCGATGCATTGATTTAATGAAGAAATTTCGGGTTCGGCCATGTCTGACTGACCCTGTATTATGAATTAAGGTAAATCAGGAGATTCGTTTCTTCGAAATTCTTTTCACAGTAAAATTATTATCGAGTAGAGAATTGTGGAGAACATAAATTATAAGCATCCTTTGATAATCACGCAAGACGCTTTTTGGGATGAATTTGCATATCATGTTGACTCCAATGCTTAAATACAGTATTGCATGCTCACTGGTTCATTGTGGTTTAGAAATTTTTACTTCTAATTTCTTTAGATTTTTTAAATTGCTAGAGCTAGGAATAGGAGGTAGTTTCTTCTTTTGATATTTACGAGTGACTTATTAGCGTGCAATCTGCATGTTGGAGAAATCGGCTCGTTATGTATATCTAATCTCATTTTGGAAAATAAAGCAAAATTGCATTCGTGCATTCGCTTAATATCAAGAAGCAATTGCATCGATTTTTAATGACTAATTATAGAAAGTAAGCTGCAATCATGTAATATCGAGAGAAGTATTTTTTCTGCGGAATTTTCATTGCTATTATTCTTGCCTACATTTTAAAAAATATTCAGGAAAAAATCGACGACTAGTACAAAAGAGTATTAGAGATGCGATTTCAGCTTTATATAATCTATTTTAAGCAACTGTGCGATGTGCAGAAAAGTTAAATAATCGTTTGGCGAACGAACCATTTAATCATTCCTCTCAGCTTTTTCGCGAACTTTAAGAAAGTAAAAAATGGCTAAAAAGATTGTTTCTTGAATGTCTGAACTGTACCTTACACTTATTTATTGTAGATCTATTTTTATTGTTATTTTTTAGTAGCCTGACACATACGAGCCTTAAAGAAGTGCCTTTTTTCCGTACGTCGGCTAACAGCAGCGGAATAACCCTGTAAAAAATTCTGATATTGAAATTTTCCGCTTGTCTGAGCATTGATTATTCGTTTAGCGAATTCCCATTTAATCAAATCGAAAGAATAACTTACGGTGCGTTGAAGAGTATTGATGTTGATATTTTGTAAGTATTCAAAAATGTCCTTGCATTTATAGTCCGTTTCAAATAAGCTTGCACTTTCTATTTGAAACATTTAGGCTGCTGTAAACTACAGTATTGCCATTATAACTAGATTGTTTTTGTTAAAGTAGACAGTGATCAACAGTCCCGATCAATTATGTACATAGGGGTTAGAGAGGTATAGACCCGTAGAATGAACGAAAAATTTTCTGCAAGTGAGGCAAAGTGAAGACCAAAGACAAATGAAAAAATTTTGTCTTTAAAACTGCTTGAAATTGACCAAAACCAAAGGCATAACGTTGGTTTAACGCTATTTCAGCATTTGCATTAGATTTTGAGATCATTTTGGCCCGAACAAGTTTAATTTTTGACCCCCCAAATCGGCTGACACCAAAGACCAACCATGCTTTGCATCTATGGTCCGATTGGCCGATAAATGGTATTCAAAATAGAACTGACAGTCGAAATTTTTGGCTGACTGACAATGCTAACTGGCCGACTGTTCCGAGTGTCCAACTATTCATTATTGACAGAAAGAGCGATAAACAGTGGTTTCTGTGAAATGGATTTAGGTGTGTGTTAGTGGCGTTTCTGACTTTGTCGATTTTCCTTGGGGCAAAGTGATTGAACAATCTATCTATTTTTGATCACATACGCATCCGTACCGTACTGTTTATCGCCAGAATTCTGTTTATAAAGACAACTTGATCAAAATTGTCTTTCATTTTCTACACGAAACAATCTATCACAACGCTGTTCTACGTTTTACAAAAAGTGTGTGTGTGTGTGTGTGTGTGTGTGTGTGTGTGTGTGTGTGTGTGTGTGTGTGTGTGTGTGTGTGTGTGTGTGTGTGTGTGTGTGTGTGTGCGTGCGTGCGTGCGTGTGTTTGTATGATAGGATAGGAAATCAGCTATGCGCCTATCTAAAGTTAAGAGTCTACTTTCTATTTCTAGAATGCTCTTTCGAAAATACCTAAACGCAGACATTGCATTGCTTATGGTATCTTCCTGGTAGGCATTTAGTGCGTTATCTCTTAATGAAAATAATATTTCATGCTAAATCAATTATGGTTTTCTATTTCAATCTATTTCAACATCATGTTTTTCTGTAATAAATACTGATACATCAATTTTTGTCTCACTGTTTTTGTGAAGCTGTATTGAATAAAAAATTTCGAAAAATTTGGTCTTTTTAATATTGGTAACAGCCAACAGTGTAATATACATATATTCTATAAATTCAATCTTATTCAGTGTCAGAAAAACCATTATTGCTCCTCTGAAAGAAAAAAATTGTGTTTTTGATTTAAAAAGATCGACTTCTACTAATATCACAAGTAATTTTAGTCAACCATCAAGATAACAGTTAGTCGCGTGAAGAAAATTTGGAAAATAAAAATTTATGATAATATTCTAATCATATAATATGTAACTGTATGAGTAGTAGTAGGAGGGGGGTCGCAAGCGTATTTCGGGGGTCCGCCACATACAAAACATAGGCAAAGCCTCTTCAAGCCAAGTCAGCTCGGGGGTCCGCGGGGGTCCGCCCGGGGCTACCCCCGCTAGAAGGGATATGCAGTCACAGGAAGGGAGAAGCCCCAAAAATAAAGTATAGAGGGGGGTCGCGCGCGTATTTCGGGGGTCCGCCACACACAAAACATAGGCAAAGCCTGTTCAAGCCAAGTCAGCTCGGGGGTCCGCGGGGGTCCGCCCGGGGCTACCCCCGCTAGAAGGGATATGCAGTCACAGGAAGGGAGAAGCCCCAAAAATAAAGTATAGAGGGGGTCGCGCGCGTATTTCGGGGTCCGCCACACACAAAACATAGGCAAAGCCTGTTCAAGCCAAGTCAGCTCGGGGGTCCGCGGGGTCCGCCCGGGGCTACCCCCGCTAGAAGGGATATGCAGTCACAGGAAGGGAGAAGCCCCAAAAATAAAGTATAGAGGGGGTCGCAAGCGTATTTCGGGGGTCCGCCACACACAAAACATAGGCGAAGCCCATTCTAGCCAAGTCAGCTCAGGGGTCGCAAGCGCATTTCGGGGGTCCGCCACACACAAAACATAGGCAAAGCCCGTTCAAGCCAAGTCAGCTCGGGGGTCCGCGGGGGTCCGCCCGGGGCTACCCCGCTAGAAGGAATCCGTTTTTAGTTGAACTTTGTCTAAATGTCTTATGGAACTGTCGAAATCTCATCTGGTATAACTTTCCGCTTCACATATAAATCGCGCGCGTATTTCGGGGGTCCGCCACACACAAAACATAGGCAAAGCCTGTTCAAGCCAAGTCAGCTCGGGGGTCCGCGGGGGTCCGCCCGGGGCTACCCCGCTAGAAGAGATACGCAGTTACAGGAAGGGAGAAGCCCCAAAAAAGGGGGCCAAGGCCCGACCCTATGGTCAAAAATATTGGATAGACAAAAATGTTACTGGCGCTTTGCGCCAGGTTGTTCAGCGAGTATGGACAGATTTTTTGGGCAAATTTCGATCACTAAATTTGGGGTTCGTGTGCAGGCCCGAACTTGGGCAAAAAAAATTTTTTTGTGAACTAGTACCCAACCCTGATTTTTTTGTCTTACTTAATAAATTTAAACATTCTCTGCATCCTTTTTATCCATGATTGCATCTGCTAGTAAACTGCCGGCTATAGAAAGAATCGGAGCTAGTAAAATAGGTAAGAATCCACCATTCTGTATGATAACGTCTTTCTTTTCTTTAGTTGCTGCCTTTTTCTTGTTAGCTAAGCATCTTATTTGATTCTGATATCGCCTAAGTTTGTCTACCTCTTTGTCAGAGAGTGGAAAATTGCCATTCAAAAAATTGTTTGCGCAATCGCATATGCATAATATTTGGTCCTTAGTTGCCGTATTTATCAGTGCATCTCTTTGTGGCTGTCTCGCGGTGCTTAATAAATGAAGAAAAACCAAATTTCGTTTCAGCCTTATTGGAGCCATTTTTATTTAGGCTGTTCGTAAAATCTCAATTCTTTTCTTGATAAAATCCTATCAAATTTTGCTGGCCAATTTTTAAATCTTACTTTATACTGTGATTTATTGATATTTATAGCTTTTTTGACTCTCTTGTGCTTTTCAGCTTCTGGCTCGGCCAATTGTAGTTCTTTTGCATAAAAAGCACCAGTTATAGGTTCGCCTAACATATCTTCCAGCTTATATGTTTTTGGTGTACATTGAGATATGCCATTGATTTTGAACAATTCATCTGTGAATGTGTGCTTACTAGCTTTTGCGAAATTTCCTTTCAAAGAAGTTATTCTAACAATTTCTCCGACATTAAATATTCGTTCATTTTTATATTTTTTCTGTCTTTTCAACATAAATTCTAATAATTTACCAGTGTTCTCTGAATCTACATCATTAGGAGCCAGGTTGTTTAAACTTAAATGAGGAGTATTATTATAACTATTGAGAATACTTTTATATACTCTAGTCCAGTTTTCATCAGAATAATAAGTCATATACCGCATAAGCTTTTCACGAAATGTCCTATGAAACCGTTCAACAAAATTAGCTTTAATTTCTGGGTTGCTTGTCAATATATGCGTGACAGAATGAGCTTTTAATAATTTATTGAAGGCACCTTTGAATTCATTGCCATGATCGGTCCTGATGGATTGTGGTTTTGCCTCATTTAATATCTTTTCAAACACTCTAGCAGTTGCATCAGCACTCTTATTAGTTATTGCCTCACCATATGCCTTTCGTGAAAAGACATCAACCGCCATTAAGATGTAACGATTTCTATAGTTTTTACCTTTAAATTCCTTTAAATCTAAAAGATCAACATCCCACATGATATTTGGCCCAGAAACAATTATAGAGCGTCTTGAAAAACGTTTCAAAACTGGTTTATGTAGCTGATAAGTAAACTGATTTTTCAAGAATTTTCTCACCGTATCAGCCGATATTTCTTCCCTATTTTTAAGAACCTTCTGCAATTTGTTGATACCTGAAAAAGAGGCTGGCCTGCCTGCCTCCGTCCAATACTGCTTTATGAGCTCCATGCTTTATAAAGTCAAATAATTATTAATATTTATAACTTAAAGTGCAAGGAAATTTTGAAGCTTACAAGACTTTTCACAAGATTTTACAAAATAATTTCCAAACTTTACAAAATAATTTTCAAATTTTACAAAATAATTTCCAAACTTTACAAGATTCCTATGCTTAAGCACGTAAAAAAGATTCCAAACTTTACAAAATAATTTCCAAACTTTACAAAATAATTCCGAAACTTTACAAAATAATTTCGAAACTCTGCAGACATTTTCAAATTTTACAAAATAATTTCCAAACTTTACAAAATAAATTCGAAACTTTACAAGCCTACTTCAAAACTTTACAAGACTTTTCTGAAACTTTACAAGCTTTTCACAAGATATTACAAAAAATTTTGAAGCCTAACAACCAAATTTTGAAACTTTACAAAACTTCTATCCTACAGCATGTCAAAGTTGCTCGAAATTTTACAAAATTATTTCGAAACTTTACAAAAAAATTTGAAACTTTACAAGACTTTTCTGAAACTTTACAAACTTTTCACAAGATTTCACAAAAAATTTCGAAGTCTAACAACCAAATTTTGAAACTTTACAAAAACTTCTATCCTAAAGCATGTGAAAGTCGCTCAGAATTTTACAAAATTATTTCGAAACTCTACAAAAAATTTTGAAACTTTACAAGACTTTCCTGAAACTTTACAAACTTTTCATAAGATTTTACAGAAATTTTATGGCATTTACAAGATTTTTCAAAAAATTGTGGCCATCTACAATAAATCTTTACAACGAGGGCTCTAATAGGGCGAAATAGCACCAGATTCTAGGGGCCCCTCCCCAACCCTAGATGTAGCTATCACACCACTCAAGCGCCAGGTCTTATAGCAGGAATTTTATTGTTTTTGAATTTTAAGGTGATTTTGACTTAAATGATACCGAAAAAATATGCATTTCTTAGATAGGAATCCTTTTATAGTTGAACTTTGTTTAAATGTCTAATGGGACAGTCGAAATTCCATCTGGTAAAACTTTCCGTTTCACATATAAATAAGGTAATCCCTGCTTCTCTTGAATATATGTCCACATATGATTATCTGGTTGCATCCGGAAGCCTATATTTTTGCCACCTTTTGGCTTCTTGCTGCTTTAATCACGCTGTTATATTGCTGGAAATTTAACTTATTTACATTTTTCATTAAGCCTTTACTGCTCGATTTAGTTTTATTCGTAACTTCATCTACAGCTATATAAGTTTTGGCGGCCAAACAACACATAGCTGTTCCTCGAAATTCTTCCTTCAGAAGACCTGGTGTCCGTTTGCTAGCTTGTGAAGTGACAAACCAGCTTGGGTATATATGCTCAAACTCAGCTTTCAGCTCTGGTCGTACAATATCTTGTAAATTTTCTGCCGATAACGCTAGGTAAATGCTGTCTGTGTCTGTTTGCATACATTGATAATCAGAAATATCGAAATATTTTAATAAAACATCATAGAAGAATTCCAACATTCGGATTTTGGCCCAATTATACACTGACAATCCTACAACAATAGGTAGATCTAGTGAAATTTCCTTCTTTCTCATATGTACTTCATAACAATTATTGGTTATGCATTTGATTTTCTTAATGTAAGGACTTAGGCTACCTGTAGACTATAAGAAAGCGGCAGAATGTAGCCTAAGTCCTTACATTAAGAAAATCAAATGCATAACCAATAATTGTTATGAAGTACATATGAGAAAGAAGGAAATTTCACTAGATCTACCTATTGTTGTAGGATTGTCAGTGTATAATTGGGCCAAAATCCGAATGTTGGAATTCTTCTATGATGTTTTATTAAAATATTTCGATATTTCTGATTATCAATGTATGCAAACAGACACAGACAGCATTTACCTAGCGTTATCGGCAGAAAATTTACAAGATATTGTACGACCAGAGCTGAAAGCTGAGTTTGAGCATATATACACAAGCTGGTTTGTCACTTCACAAGCTAGCAAACGGACACCAGGTCTTCTGAAGGAAGAATTTCGAGGAACAGCTATGTGTTGTTTGGCCGCCAAAACTTATATAGCTGTAGATGAAGTTACGAATAAAACTAAATCGAGCAGTAAAGGCTTAATGAAAAATGTAAATAAGTTAAATTTCCAGCAATATAACAGCGTATTAAAGCAGCAAGAAGCCAAAAGGCGGCAAAAATATAGGCTTCCGGATGCAACCAGATAATCATATGTGGACATATATTCAAGAGAAGCAGGGATTACCTTATTTATATGTGAAACGGAAAGTTTTACCAGATGGAATTTCGACTGTCCCATTAGACATTTAAACAAAGTTCAACTATAAAAGGATTCCTATCTAAGAAATGCATATTTTTTCGGTATCATTTAAGTCAAAATCACCTTAAAATTCAAAAACAATAAAATTCCTGCTATAAGACCTGGCGCTTGAGTGGTGTGATAGCTACATCTAGGGTTGGGGAGGGGCCCCTAGAATCTGGTGCTATTTCGCCCTATTAGAGCCCTCGTTGTAAAGATTTATTGTAGATGGCCACAATTTTTTTTGAAAAATCTTGTAAATGCCATAAAATTTCTGTAAAATCTTATGAAAAGTTTGTAAAGTTTCAGGAAAGTCTTGTAAAGTTTCAAAATTTTTTTGTAGAGTTTCGAAATAATTTTGTAAAATTCTGAGCGACTTTCACATGCTTTAGGATAGAAGTTTTGTAAAGTTTCAAAATTTGGTTGTTAGACTTCGAAATTTTTTGTGAAATCTTGTGAAAAGTTTGTAAAGTTTCAGAAAAGTCTTGTAAAGTTTCAAATTTTTTTGTAAAGTTTCGAAATAATTTTGTAAAATTTCGAGCAACTTTGACATGCTGTAGGATAGAAGTTTTGTAAAGTTTCAAAATTTGGTTGTTAGGCTTCAAAATTTTTTGTAATATCTTGTGAAAAGCTTGTAAAGTTTCAGAAAAGTCTTGTAAAGTTTTGAAGTAGGCTTGTAAAGTTTCGAATTTATTTTGTAAAGTTTGGAAATTATTTTGTAAAATTTGAAAATGTCTGCAGAGTTTCGAAATTATTTTGTAAAGTTTCGGAATTATTTTGTAAAGTTTGGAAATTATTTTGTAAAGTTTGGAATCTTTTTTACGTGCTTAAGCATAGGAATCTTGTAAAGTTTGGAAATTATTTTGTAAAATTTGAAAATTATTTTGTAAAGTTTGGAAATTATTTTGTAAAATCTTGTGAAAAGTCTTGTAAGCTTCAAAATTTCCTTGCACTTTAAGTTATAAATATTAATAATTATTTGACTTTATAAAGCATGGAGCTCATAAAGCAGTATTGGACGGAGGCAGGCAGGCCAGCCTCTTTTTCAGGTATCAACAAATTGCAGAAGGTTCTTAAAAATAGGGAAGAAATATCGGCTGATACGGTGAGAAAATTCTTGAAAAATCAGTTTACTTATCAGCTACATAAACCAGTTTTGAAACGTTTTTCAAGACGCTCTATAATTGTTTCTGGGCCAAATATCATGTGGGATGTTGATCTTTTAGATTTAAAGGAATTTAAAGGTAAAAACTATAGAAATCGTTACATCTTAATGGCGGTTGATGTCTTTTCACGAAAGGCATATGGTGAGGCAATAACTAATAAGAGTGCTGATGCAACTGCTAGAGTGTTTGAAAAGATATTAAATGAGGCAAAACCACAATCCATCAGGACCGATCATGGCAATGAATTCAAAGGTGCCTTCAATAAATTATTAAAAGCTCATTCTGTCACGCATATATTGACAAGCAACCCAGAAATTAAAGCTAATTTTGTTGAACGGTTTCATAGGACATTTCGTGAAAAGCTTATGCGGTATATGACTTATTATTCTGATGAAAACTGGACTAGAGTATATAAAAGTATTCTCAATAGTTATAATAATACTCCTCATTTAAGTTTAAACAACCTGGCCCCTAATGATGTAGATTCAGAGAACACTGGTAAATTATTAGAATTTATGTTGAAAAGACAGAAAAAATATAAAAATGAACGAATATTTAATGTCGGAGAAATTGTTAGAATAACTTCTTTGAAAGGAAATTTCGCAAAAGCTAGTAAGCACACATTCACAGATGAATTGTTCAAAATCAATGGCATATCTCAATGTACACCAAAAACATATAAGCTGGAAGATATGTTAGGCGAACCTATAACTGGTGCTTTTTATGCAAAAGAACTACAATTGGCCGAGCCAGAAGCTGAAAAGCACAAGAGAGTCAAAAAGCTATAAATATCAATAAATCACAGTATAAAGTAAGATTTAAAAATTGGCCAGCAAAATTTGATAGGATTTTATCAAGAAAAGAATTGAGATTTTACGAACAGCCTAAATAAAAATGGCTCCAATAAGGCTGAAACGAAATTTGGTTTTTCTTCATTTATTAAGCACCGCGAGACAGCCACAAAGAGATGCACTGATAAATACGGCAACTAAGGACCAAATATTATGCATATGCGATTGCGCAAACAATTTTTTGAATGGCAATTTTCCACTCTCTGACAAAGAGGTAGACAAACTTAGGCGATATCAGAATCAAATAAGATGCTTAGCTAACAAGAAAAAGGCAGCAACTAAAGAAAAGAAAGACGTTATCATACAGAATGGTGGATTCTTACCTATTTTACTAGCTCCGATTCTTTCTATAGCCGGCAGTTTACTAGCAGATGCAATCATGGATAAAAAGGATGCAGAGAATGTTTAAATTTATTAAGTAAGACAAAAAAATCAGGGTTGGGTACTAGTTCACAAAAAAATTTTTTTGCCCAAGTTCGGGCCTGCACACGAACCCCAAATTTAGTGATCGAAATTTGCCCAAAAAATCTGTCCATACTCGCTGAACAACCCGGCGCAAAGCGCCAGTAACATTTTTGTCTATCCAATATTTTTGACCATAGGGTCGGGCCTTGGCCCCCTTTTTTGGGGCTTCTCCCTTCCTGTAACTGCGTATCTCTTCTAGCGGGGGTAGCCCCGGGCGGACCCCCGCGGACCCCCGAGCTGACTTGGCTTGAACAGGCTTTGCCTATGTTTTGTGTGTGGCGGACCCCCGAAATACGCGCGCGATTTATATGTGAAGCGGAAAGTTATACCAGATGAGATTTCGACAGTTCCATAAGACATTTAGACAAAGTTCAACTAAAAACGGATTCCTTCTAGCGGGGGTAGCCCCGGGCGGACCCCCGCGGACCCCCGAGCTGACTTGGCTTGAACGGGCTTTGCCTATGTTTTGTGTGTGGCGGACCCCCGAAATGCGCTTGCGACCCCTGAGCTGACTTGGCTAGAATGGGCTTCGCCTATGTTTTGTGTGTGGCGGACCCCCGAAATACGCTTGCGACCCCCTCTATACTTTATTTTTGGGGCTTCTCCCTTCCTGTGACTGCATATCCCTTCTAGCGGGGGTAGCCCCGGGCGGACCCCCGCGGACCCCCGAGCTGACTTGGCTTGAACAGGCTTTGCCTATGTTTTGTGTGTGGCGGACCCCCGAAATACGCGCGCGACCCCCCTCTATACTTTATTTTTGGGGCTTCTCCCTTCCTGTGACTGCATATCCCTTCTAGCGGGGGTAGCCCCGGCGGACCCCGCGGACCCCCGAGCTGACTTGGCTTGAACAGGCTTTGCCTATGTTTTGTGTGTGGCGGACCCCCGAAATACGCGCGCGACCCCCTCTATACTTTATTTTTGGGGCTTCTCCCTTCCTGTGACTGCATATCCCTTCTAGCGGGGGTAGCCCCGGGCGGACCCCCGCGGACCTCCGAGCTGACTTGGCTTGAACAGGCTTTGCCTATGTTTTGTGTGTGGCGGACCCCCGAAATACGCTTGCGACCCCCCCCTCTATACTACTGTATGTCTATATGTGTCGGCTACCCGTAACAGTCGTTCACTCGGAATGTGCCGGTAACCTGAGAATTTTTTGATTCGCAGATATATTTTCATGCTATTTTACCATTTACCGATCCCCTCAGATTGGGTCGGTCATTCGATAAAGTCGGTTACCATGGGCGGACGGGAGGTACTGATCAGCACACCAACGTTCTGAATTGGCTAAACGAAACGAAACCGTCATTGCTCTCTTTGCTCTTACTTGACTTCAAAACATTTAATAAAAAAACGTTTACAAAATTAGAAATGATCCAGTATCTAAACAATGTTGTCAAACTGCATATGTGTACAAATTCTGGAAATTCAGATAAATAATTGTGACCATAGATGCACAGCATGGCCGGTCTGGAGGGCGGGGTCAGCCGGTCTGGGAGGGGTGCATAAATTGAGGCTTTTTGGGCCAAAATAACCTCGAAACCGGTTTAGAGCGCTAAAATAGCTTTAAAGCTACGTTATTGCACAGTTTCTGTTCAATTTGAAGCACTTTTGAAGAACATTTTCAATTTTCATCCGTTTTTAGCCTTCCTTTTGCCTCATTTTCCTCACTAAATTTCCCATTCTGGAGGTCTGGACCCCTAAAATCTCCGCCCACCCAGTGCATGTCTGATTGTGACTGTCCAATGAACCATGTTGATCTTCGTCGAAAAGTCATGCTTTATTTTATCAACGAAATTTTTAATCAACAGGGAACTAAGCAACAACCGGATTGTCGAAATCGAAGATTATGCTTTCGACTCGTCATGGATTCAACACTTGTATCTTCATTTTACTATCATCTCTGCTAACAAGTGCTTATTTCTTTTATTTCAACAGTTCAGATTGTTGGACAATAATCCAATAAAGAAAATCAGTGAGCTTGCCTTTGCGAACGCTGGCGAAATAGGAAATCTGTAAGATGTAATTTTTTCGATGTAGATCAATTTCTAAGTTAATTCATTTTAAGGGATTTGTCGTACACGAAAATCGATCACTTGCCCCTCGCTGGTTTAGAAAGGACTAAGCATTTAGCTCTCAAGGGAGTTCCGGACTTAAAAGAGTTGGCGCCGATGAACAAACTTATCCACTTAGCCTATGCTGAGCTGACGTATCCGTATCATTGTTGTCATTTTCAGGTAAAAATTAAATTATTTAATTGAGCTTCTTGCTGAACGAAGCGTACGATCTATGTATATGCATTCGGGCAGAATACAATAGCAATCAGTCAATTAACATACGAATTTATTGCTTTAAATGTTAAAATTTTACATTTTTACACTTTTTTAGTAAAAATTGCTGACATAAGATTAAGATGCGCATTGACGACTTAGACATATTGAAACTAATTTATTATAGAAACGTCATTGCCCTCTGAATATCTAAATAACAAATTTTAATTTACTTTTCTTTATTCTTAAAAGAAGCCTAATTTCTTCGAAATTTATTTATATTCAATTAGCAAGTCAAACCACAATTTAAAATATGAGAAGTAATAATTCTTATAGCAACTTGTTGTTTTATGAATCTACAATCAGAATATAGCAAATTATCAATAACATACGCATTAGCTCAAGCTTTTTTAACAAAAAAGGCGGCTTATAAAATTATATCACCCGGGCCATAAATAATAAAAGCTGACAGGCGATGTAACGATCAACAGTAAGCATAATAAATGATTAACGCTATTTTTTGTCTTTTAAACCTTCTCTCTTTTTCTTGTGACTTGATCTCATTAAAGAATGAATAGCACTAGGATAAATTATAGTTTCAAAAAGACAGCAATATTAGGTAAGTAAATTTCTATTGCTGCGTTTCTAATAGAGCTACGACAGTTTTTCTCACACCTATGCGGGGTGTGAAAAGAAAGGATCAGCTGATAATCCGTCAACAACGGATCTTGATGATGAGCTCGATTCGCTGCAAATACAGTTCGAAGTAAGGCGCCTTTAAACATTTAACGCTATTGAGTAAAATTTCGAATCCTTAATTAATTAGAAGTTGGTGCGCATAAAAAGTTCAGGATCCTTCTGCACCTTAGACAACGAATCAATTCAATTATTTTTTGACTCGTATTATTGAATAACCACTTGACTTGCGTTGAACTCAGAAAACATGCTAACTTTTATGTAAATCTTTTTACTTCTTTAGACTAAATAAGTCGTTATCCAGTGAGCGTATAAAGACTGGAAATGTCAGAAACTAAACAGAATACAGGACTTCTTTTGCATTAAATGAATTTAATTATTTACGTCTGTCCATCTCTAGACCACTATGAATACTTTAGACTTTCTGAAAAACATTTTTATTTCGAAATCAAATTTTTCGACTAGGTCACATACACTTTTATTAGTTCATGTCATTTCATGTGTAGACAGATGATTAATTGTCGTTCTTAAAACATGACCAAAATGAAAAGTTGAGACAAAATTACATCCTTCAATGAAATATTAAAATTAAGTTAATCAAAAACAAATCGAATCAAAAGTAGTTGCCTCCTATGGATCATCTTTTTGACAATTATAGCTGCTACAACATTAATGTGCATACGACTGCTTTTGATGCAAATTTACTCACAACAAAGGATTTTGTGATCTCTAGATAGTAAATTCTGGCAGCGACTTGATGACGGTTTTACATATTACCAAAAATATACCACAGAAGCAGCCAAAAAAAGAAGAAGAATCAGAGAGGAAATCTCTTTTTTAAAATTAAATAAATGCTGAAACTTTCCAAACGCTCCTTGCAAGAACACGCGTTTCTTCAAATAGCACTACGATTTAGTGCAAGCGTTTTAAATAGCAAATGCGTTTTATGCATACATGTACAGCATGACAATTTTGGGAGGAGGAGCCTGGCACAAAAAATTCTTTTCTAAAGAGTATTTTTGGGCCTAGAAACTATGGGCACAAATCGAAAACACCTTTTTCGATGTTTCTCACGACGCTTTTGTTAGAACATAGAAACGTAAAAAATTTGTGAAATTGAACAAAACATAGTCAAACATTTACTAATCGGAACAAAAAGCCTAGAAAAATAGTACTTTTGAGCCAAAAAAATCGCTAAAAACGCTCCGTGGTATATTTTCCTAGGTTTTCTAAAAAATTATAGATCCTGCCTTAATTAGAATCATATCAGATTCGGTACTAAATTATGAATAAAAAATTTTAATTATCGTTCGACTAATCTTTATTCAAGCGTTGCATATAAACAACATTTTTGCCAAGAAAAGAAAGCTTCTAGGTTGAAAAATTAAATTTTACTAAATGATGGCCACAAATCATTATAAAATGCATATCCATTCGTAATCCAGCCATGTAAATTTGTTTGGCCAACGGAGGGAGCTTTCCGTCCTCGTGTGTGACTGTTTCCCCTTTGTCTTTTTTTCACTGTCATTCAATCCAGAATTAGGCACCACTTATTCAACGGAAAAATTAGGCGGTCTCTCTACTTCTACTGGAAATTATAAGAGGGCTGCCTACATATATGTACAACATGGGCATTCTGGTGAGTCAGCGCCGAAAAATTTTTGAAAGGTACTTTTTTGGGCTTAACAGGTACACGTCAAAAACACTGTTTTTGGCGTTTAGGACAATGCTCGTTCTTTCTAGAATATTAGAACGTCAAACAAAGTTCGAGAAAATTGAGTAAATTGAACACAATACAGTCAAAAAATGATGTGAAGCGCTGAAAATTGGACAATTTTGATACAAAAGTTGGCTAAAAACGCTTTGAAAAAGCACATTTCGACGAATTTTTCGGAAAATGGACAATTCTGGGGGTCGCAGCCATTTTTGCGGGGTCAGTATCCATTCATGGGGAGTTAGAACCATAGATGCACAACGTGGTCGATCTGAGGAGATAGGGGAAAGGGGTCAAAAATTGAGCTTTTTGAGCTAAAATTATCTCAAAAACTGGATATAAATGCTAAAATGGCATTATGGTCAGTTTCAGCACTTTTGAAGAGAATTTTTAATTTTTATCCATTCCTGGCCTTTATCTTTTGTTTCATTTTTCCTATAAAATTTCACATTTTTCCATTCTGGGGGTCTAGACCCCCTAAACCCCCACGTGTATGTCTAAGAACTCCACCAACCCCAAGAACACGAATAGCTGCCTCCTTACTTCTGTATCGCTAATTGAGCTTCTCTGACTTAGAGGATTTTCAGGTAGACGAACTGCCTGACGACGAATCTATGATGAATAGCGATGATTACGATGACTCACTAAAAAGTAAAGTCAACGTTTTCATCTTATTTATTCATTCATAAATTAAGAACGTAATGAAATCATGACATTATGAAACTACGGGACATATCAGACCAATATGATATCTCCAGGGATCTTAGTTTCAAGTTGAATAATCAACTGGTTCGACGAATCAAGGTAGCAAATTTAAAAAAATGCATTTTGTTAATTGGCATTTAGCATTTTTGGATGTTGGCTTCGTGATCAAAATGAATTAATCGACGATTGTTTTGACTCTAAACTTTCGTGCTTTTTCCTTCTCTAATAGTCGCAAAACCATCAGCCTCTAGTTTTAATATACTCTGGCTTAAGTGAGGTTTAAACCCAAACGTGATAAACATAGGTGGCTTTTAATTTCGTTATCTTATGCTCAAGCTATGGCCTTGCCTGACTAAAGCCAGATCGTATTGGGACCGACTTACACCAGGCTTAAAACTGTCGCATAGTTTTAAAGACTGTAGTCAAGTTTAAGCCTGGCTTAAGCCTAAAAATATTGAAACCGGGTCTAGACTAACAAGCATCTCTTGATGTTCAGCTAAAGAATCAAAGGAAAAAATTGACATGCGTAAAGTCCTTTCTTACTACCGCTCTAAAGAAAACGAATGCCAATATGTAAGATGTACGCCTCAGCCGGATGCTCTGAATCCATGTGAAGATTTAATTAATTATTGGTGAGCATTGACAGTAAGCTTATATTAACACACACACGCCATTGGTAAAATTGTACAATGATAGATTTCAAAGAGGCTCGTACCCGGACGTGCACAGCATGGGAATTCTGAGAGGAAGTGAATTTTAAAGTGCAAAATAAAAAAATTTTCAATAAAAAATCGAAAAAAGTCGAACTGATTGAACAAAATATAGTCAAAACTTGAGTGTACGGTGCGAAGCGTCAAAAATTTGACACTTTCAAGGCAAATAGATAGCTAAAAACGCTTAAGAAAGCACCTTTTCTACGAATTTTTAGAAATTTTAGGAAACTTTTAAAAAATCCCTAATTCTGGGGTGATAAAAAAATTTCTGGGGGAGAGGGGTAAAATTTTTTATGGAGGGTTGAAAACCCCCGAGACCCCCTTCAAGATCAAATATCCTTAAATTAAGAAGTTGCTTTGGGAGCATTATTAATTTCTGCACTTTTAATAATATACGATATTATAACTTGAGATGACTTTTTAGAAAATTTTTTCGAAAAATCGAAAATTGAGTTTGGTACGTTCTGCATTTATATCCAGATTTACTGTTTGATAATTTTATATGTTTACTGTTCAAAAATTAACAGTCAAAAATCTGGACAAAAATTACTGTTTTTTCACCTAATGTAACCGAACTTTTTTGTCTACGCTGACTCGATTTTCTTGTACAAAAAGATTCTATTCATACTACAAAAGTAGAATTTAGAAAAACCATCCGATATGCGACTTTAAGGTGGCTTCGTATAGTCTGTTGGTTCGTTTGGATATTAGCTGTCATGGGCAACGCTATTGTCATTACAGTGCTGCTTGCCTGCAGTCGCCAATTTAGGCAACATGTTAATCATTTCCTGATCTTAAATTTGGCCATTGCCGACTTTTCACTCGGTACTTATTTGGCTTTGCTAGCGATCAAGGATTTAACAACTGCTGGCAATTACCACAATTACGCAGTCGATTGGCAAACCGGTTTTGGCTGTCAACTGGCCGGTTTCCTAGCCGTCTTCGCCAGCGAATTGTCAATTTTATCGATGGTACTTATATCGATTGAAGTAAGGGTAGCTTTGTCATTGTTGATAATCTCTAATCATTCCGGAATTCTTATTTTAAGGCTTATTTTCATTGTTACAAATTTTCCTGTATGAGTAAGTTTCACAACTACTCAAGGGCAATACTTTCGACAATAGATGCGCGGCGTGGCCGGTCTGCGAGGGTCAGTCGGTCTGCTGGGGGATCAGTTAGTGAGGTTTCTTGTCCAGGATGACCTCAAAACTTATATATAAATGAAAATGGTGTGAAAACTATGTCAATCCTCATTTTCTGGTCAATTTAGAGCTCTTTTGAAAGACATTTTCAGTTTTCAATTATTTTTTGGCCTTACCCCGATAATTTCCCATTGTTTGGCTGATCTGGGGGTCAGCTGTTCTGAAGGGGGTTCAAAAATTGAGCTTTTTGGGTAAAAAAATCTCTAAAACTGATATAAATAGTAAAAGCAGTGTTAAAACTGCGTTATTCTACAGTTTCTGGTCAATTTCAAGCACTTTTGAACAAAATTTTCAATTTGCATCCATTTTAGCCTCCATTTTGCCTCATTTTCCTCAGAAGATTCCGTATTTTACCCATTCTTAGGGGTCTTATACCCCAACCCCCACGTGTATGTCTGTCAAGGACCCCACACCCCTCGCACGCAAGTCTGCGGATTGAACGCACGTAGCGAAATCATTATACGGAAACGAAAATTCTTCAGGCTTGGTACAACACAAAATACTTGTTTTACGGTCATCGTTTTCGCCTTAAAGTTGCAGTTCTATTGGTCATTTTATGCTATGCATTGGCGTTGAGTGCCGCATCCTTGCCGTTGACCGGATTGGTCAGCGATTACTCATCCACGAGCACATGCTTGCCTCTACGTTTTCACTTTTTGTCCGACAAAATTTTCATTTCTGTCATATTCGGAGTCAACATGTGCGCATTTGCATACATAGTATGCAACTATGTGGCAGTTTACGTCATGGTTTCAGGTAGTGATTAAATATTTGCTTTCCTAAATTTATTGACTAATGACCGAGGGTGGTGATCATTTTACTGAATCTCACCTATAATTTCATCAACATTCTTTCCTGATATTCCTTCACTTCGTAAATTAAGCTAAACTGCATTCCAATGGATAACGACTGTTGTTTATTGAGCATTTTTTAAATCTGGGGTCAGCCAGTCTGGGGTTCGCAAAATGAGCACTTAGGGACCAAGATAACCTCAAAGATTGGTATATAAACGATAAAATAGCGTTAAAACTACGTTATTACAAAGTTTTTGGTCAATTTAAAGCAGTTTTGAAGAAAATTTCTAAATTTCCGCGCGTTTTTGACTTTCGCTTCATTTTCCTGAGAAAATTTCCCATTTTTCCATTCTAAGTGTCTCTAGATATGCTCAAATTCCCCTCCCCCAAGTACGTGATTGGTCACGGCGCCATATATTCTTCGATATTAATTTTTTTCTTAACTTTAAGCTATAGAATGAAACCAGAAACGCAAAACTAGTCAACAAAAGGTTTTATCACGCACTTGCTTCTAAACGCGTTATATATTTATATTTTCATAATTATTACAATTTCCGGCTGAAAGAAAATCTGAAAGAAAATCCTGGATACGGTTTCTCAATTTGTTCGTGATGCCTTTAACAAGATTTAATAGATGCAAGTAGAATCCTGCTCAATGGATACATCCTTGAACATTCATGTAAGAGGGGGTTTGGGGATCCCTCACCCAATGTCGGACGTCCCCCATCCCCCTCCCAAAGGCAGAAAATTTTTGACCCCCCTCCCCTGATTTTTGAAAAAATTTATGGCCATTTTTAGGTGTTTTTTGGTCAAAAATTAGAGGTCATTTGCCTCCCTTCCCCAAAAATTGCCGGGGACCCCCCTCCAAAAATTTTATGTCGTTACATGTATGCCTTTAAACCTAAGAAAATATAGAAAGGGGTCGAAATGATTTGAATGTATTCAGGGAGCAGCGCACCAATGGTTCGGAAACAAGATATTTCGATTGCAAAGCGCATGGCCATTCTTATTGGCAGTGATTTTCTTTGCTGGGCGCCGATCATCTTTTTCGGACTTCATTCAGCCTTTGGGACATCACTTATTAGCATTTCGTCGTCAAAAATTCTGCTTGTTCTATTTTTTCCAATCAATGCTTTTGCTAATCCTTTTTTGTACGTTTTTTTGACCAAAATGTTTCGCAAAGACATGTCGTCGCTGACCCGCAAATACACATTATTGCGCAAATTACGCTCATGGAAAAATGCAACTAATTACTGGCCATTCGGGGGTTCAAATTCTTCCAAAACGAATAGCAGGCAGTACGTGCTCCATAATTTACTGTTTTTAATAAGTTAGACCACTCATTTACGCAGAAGAAAATGAGAAGTTGGTGGTTTATTTGATGAAAAATGCACTTGACTTCTTGTATCAAACGATAACACCTAATTTTTTATTTCTTCCTACTAGAACTGAAAAAATATATGGCTGAAGTATGGAAAATAAGAGACAGTTTATCTTAAGTAGTGGTTGAATTCCTCTGTTTCATGAACAGTCTTCTTAAAGCTTCGAAATGATTTTTACATAGGTTATTCCTGCTAAAAGTTTCATGGAAAGCTGCCTTATAAGGCAGCAGAAGGAAAGTGCCCGTATACGAAGAAAGATTCATAGGACAGAATACTGTTTATCGTATGCAGAATAATGTTTTTATAAATTATCCATACGTTTGTTTTTAATTGTAAAACAGAATTTTTCCGTGATAAAAGAAAGTTATGCGAAATGCTAAATTTGTATAAAATTTGTTTAAATAGGCATTTATTGTAACTCATTTATCTTCAAATTTTGTCTCGTTTTTATATATTCTCACTAAATTTAAAAGTCATCTGTTCATAATTAGATTAATTCGTAAATTTAGGATATTTCCACTTCAAAGGCGTAGCTGGAGCAACATATTATTAAATTCATCTAATGTATTCAACAACGTGACATTGGAAACATTGGCCAGTATGTCCAGCGGCCGTAATGCCCTGGACAAAAAGGGATCAGCCGGTTCATGCTCTACTCGAATGTCCGATTTGTCAACAGTCCATCGACTAAATGTAATGTCTACTTTGTTGAAAAGAAGGCGGAAGTCAGGGCCAGAAAAGACAAAACATGTGAGATTTAGTATAATGAATCTGGGCACTAAGGGGCGAAACCTTCAGTAAAACTGTGGCTACTCCATTTTAGAACCTAGGCACTTTTGAAAGTCGAGTCCAATCTCTCTATCTTCTTGTTCTTAGGCTTTGGCTCTGTAAAAATATAAAAAGCGATTTAACCCTCAGTATTTCAGCCTCGTAAGGTGATTTTTAATTAAAACATGTATTCGGTGTCTTATTTTCATGTCTTACAAAAAACTGACAATTTGCTACAGTTTTCCTGTTATTCTAAAAGTTAGGGTATTCTAAACTTACTGCATTAGGAAGTATCAATACGCTTTCTTGATTTTTTTAATACGTAATTGTGTGCGTAATTGAAGCAATGAGCATCAAATTTCTTTATACATTTTTAGTAGATATACTTTTACCGAATTAAAGTCAGATTTGTATTGAAAGTTACTATCACAATATTTTTTATTTTCTGTCAAATTTTGGCCTAACATGATCGTTTGGAACAGACATATAGTAAGTAAGGAAAGATGAGCAGCTTAAAAGTGAAAACAAGTACGGTAACTTTACTGCACAAAAATTAATCAATTCTGTTTTTCAACATACTCCTCCATAGAGAAGTAGTCTTTGAAAATTATTTGGTGCAGTGCGTGAGAGATAAGTAAATCACATGTCGAGGTTTGATCCAGGCTCAGTCGGCTTGCTTATATGGCCTTAGTCTGACTTAAAGCAGCCCACAATAAATACCGACTTAAGCTAGGCCTGATACGTATCTTGTAGTAGGTAACCTAATTGTGTTGATTTCAAGCCTAATTATAGAAATCGGGCAAACTGATTTTTTTAGATGCATATACCCTTATCAACTTATTACATGGACTCACCACCTGCAGTCAAAATCGAGCAAAAAGTTACGAAACAAACACTTGTTGAAAAGGCCAATTCGCAAAGTAAGAGCTTTATTTACTATTGAATTAGCTTCATTGGATTTTTTAGGTAAAGCCACACGTATCTGAATTTAAAAATCTATTGCTCAATGTTAATTTTTGACATTTTTTCAGAGTCTCATTGAAATAGTAGATCCTGGAGGTATAGCCATTTATGTAGGTAAAATCGCCTTGCCAAGAAGTACCTTAAAAGTGCACCTACGTTAGAATATTTAAGCCTAACTGGCAAAGAAAAATGCTCCAAAGGAACAAAAAAGACGAGTATACTTGGGATTGTGGATTATCACGGATGTAAAAGGAGGGGACTAGAAAAAATTACCTGTGTATATGCCTAAAGTCGCATAATCTATTAAAAATCAGACTTTCTCTAAGCAACGCCACAAATCGGACGTATTTTCCACCATCCACCACATTTTAAAATTTAAAAATCTGAACCTAACTCCCAATTGAGTATAAATAAATTCGGTTTAGGCCAGTTTGTAGCCTTTAAATTATAGTACGTTTGTATGTGGAAAACTTCTGTTCCGTAAAATATTTGAGATATTTGCCACTCAAAAAAGTGGGAAAACGTGTTTTACGCCCATTTTTAACCCCTGATTTCGAACTTTACACCCCTATTATTAATTCAATATTGCGTTATTTCAAACGTGGTTTGCTACGATGTGTAGCCTCAGAAGGTGCTTCATTTCTATTTCATTCAATTTATATTGACTAATAAACGGAAAAGTTCGCAGAGAAATTTTAGACAAAATCTGTTTTTACACCATCCTCTAGAGTGTAAAGTTTAAACCCGTAGATCTAACTCCGTATTGAGCGTAAAAAAGTTTGCTGGTCAGCAGAAAGTAGCTCATAAACCATAGTCATTTCTGTCAGAAAAAATTTCTTGGGACTCAAAAATAGGAATTGTTGCTATTATATTTTTATTTCTCCTGGAAATTTATCTGTCTTCACTGAATTCTAGAATTAATTATTCTAAAATACCTGTGAAAAATAACGACATATATTTTTTGCAACACTTATGGAAAATGGCAAAATAATACGCGGAAAACACGTGTTGTTGGAAACCGTACATTATTTATCTAAAAATTGAGAATTTAGCAGCCTTATCATTTTTGCAACGCCAGTCATATTCCAGCATCGTTTAGTAAATTCAACTCCGACTTTCTGAGAGCCACTAAAAGCAAATCCGCCTAGGGCCGCGAAAATCCTGAGCATGGCCCTGCTTGCAGTAACTTTGAACAAGTTTTTTGCTTAAAGATATCTATTTCCTATAGTCTCGGTCCATTCATCGTATGTCTGTACAATTACATGACCTAAATTTTCATTCTGAATAAACCATGTGAATTTGTTCGTCTGCATCAAATGTACATAGATCTGTGTGGAACATAATGAAAGCATGATGAATTAAATTATCGTAACGTTGGGGATGAGCTGAATAAAATTTACCTCAAGTGATACGTTTCAAACGAATTTTTATAATACACATTTTTTTTAAAAATTTTAACCTCAAGAATACGTGTAATGCAAGAAGGAAAAAGTAGGAAATTTACTATAAGTAAAAATCTATGGAATATTTTGAATACCGAATTTCAGAATTGAGGCTTATTTTGCGATGTTACTTTCGTCTGAAGCTTTTTCCGAGGGCCATTAGGACAGAAAACAGGCTTGGAATACCCTGGACAGACAATTTTTTCTAGGATTAATAAAACTAGGACTGAATATTCGCATTGATAATGAAGCCCTTATTACAAATGAACAGCGACCAAATTTGGGGGTCTGGATAGTGTAAAAGTGGCCAAAATTCCAAAAAAACATGCCAACATTTAAAACTCGGGGTCAGTCGATTTTTGGGAGCCTACCGGATTTCGCGGGTGTCTACCCCAAAGTACCTTCCCCTACGCCCACACGTGACCCTTATAACATTTTAATAGTCGTTTGCAATTCTAAACAGAGAATGTTCATTTTTACTATAACGAAGTGCAATGTTCCGCTAAGAACAGTTTATTTTCTGAAAATTTTTTAGGTAATAGCTACGTTTCTTTCAGAGCAAAATGCAAATCACATTCGTTCACATAATTTGAAGTGTACAAATGATAAGGGCGGATATTATTTATGCCCTTTTTCGACCACAACCCTAGTCAGCAGAACAGCAAAGTTAAAACGATGCCATAGTGACCCGTGCTCACGTCGACCAAGAGATGAACATTTTAATGTATGAAGAGCTACACATCAAAAATAGGGTATTTTTTATGAATAAAATTATAGTGGTAGTGTTGAATTTAAAAAGAGTATGTAACAATAATAATAATAATAATACTAATAATGATAATAATAATAATAAAAATAATATAATAATAATAATAATAATAACTATAATAAGTAATACTATTTTATCGTTTGTGGAACCGTACATTTGTTGATAAAGTCTTATGAATTCAGGAGTAGCATGTATCAGTTGCAATATTTCCAGTGCAGTCAAATCTGGGAAAAGATTCGAGTCATACAAAAGTGTCATTTCCTAGTCCATTCCGGTCGTCGTTTTATTCTGTACTATATTTGTTTTGTATAAGCTGTACTTACGACTTGTTTTATATTGTTATAATGTACTATTTTACATAGTTGACTATGTACGACCGAGTGATATTTTTTATGTATAGTTTATTTTAAAGATTATACATACGAATATATAGTGAAATAAATATCAACATAAAAGAGCTATAAATATCAACATAAAAGAACTATACATATTGTATAGCATGCTCTGCAGACTAATGCCTCTTAATTTTATATAACCAATGCTGGAAAAGCAATAGTCCTCTGCATGCTTGCTTGCTATATAACAATTTGAATTTGTCCAATTGGGTTAGGCTAGGCAGAGCGCCATATTCTGGAAAAATGATAATTTTTAAAGATCCAGAACGTACAAGAAAAATTTATTGTAGAGGCAAACAAACGTCATTTTTTACATTTTTCATAGCCATTGGCATCAAAAAATCACCAAGAAAACGTAAAAATGTGGAAAATTCAATTTTGGGGCAAAGCCAGACACCAACACTTACGTGTGGTGAGGCAGTCTAAGGCAGTCTGAATTTTCATACTTTTGCATTTCTGTATAATTTAAGAATTGATTTACAATGAAATTATGATACTGCACAATGCTCATCAACACGCAAATTCCAGTATATACGTATACATAGGTAGAAGTACCTACTCGTACATACATATCAATATTTTTGTGACCATTTCTTTTTCGAAAAAAATCAGCACCCATATTCGCTGGGCGTGATGATTGTTTAAAAAACCAATTTCGTCCAAATGGCTCTTAATGCTTAGGGAAGGGCGTAATTTTTAAGATTTATGCAATTATAAATATGCAAAAAAAACATATGTATAGGTTTTAAATTTAAATTATGACTGCGCACTTCTGACCTGTTATTTTTTAATTTTCATACAGAGAATACTGATGCAAAAAGCTATTTCCGAAATTGATTTTTAGAGTTCCAAAAATTACGTGTGATAAATTAAGCTTATGGCTCTGGAATGCGCAATAGATTGCTATAAAAACGTTAATGTATCGAAATAATATGGTCAGCGCAACAAGCTGAAGGATCATTTCTTTTATCGTGCTTCAAGCCATTTTTGTAGCCCATGAAGTATGTCGTTTCAATTTACGAAAAAAACTTGATCTTAATGTACAGTCCGTTTCATTTAGCTTTGAGGTTTTTGAAAAAATATAAAGTGTCTACAAAAGTATTTCAAGATAATGCTGTAGTTGTAATATTTTACAGTTTATCGAGTTGTGGTAAGACATTTGCCTTTGTAAAATCATATTACTATATCAAGTTTTTAAACCACTTTTGTAGCCTGATTTACACGAATGAAATTCAAAATTAAACCGCAAAGCTAAATGAAACAGACTATAGCTTCTTTACAGTCTCAGAGTAATTACGCAATTTCACTACACCAAAATCGTCTGTCTCATTCACTTTTTACACACATTATTCATCTGCCTACGGTCATTCAAACGTGCAAACTGCTTTTTTAATCACCTTGATTAGACATTGAAAATTGTCATCTCCATACATGTACAACATAAGAATTTCGGGGGTCAGGACAGAAAAATTTTTTTAAATGCCTTTTTGGGCTAAAAACGATGGATACACGTCAAAAACACTGTTTTTCAACGTTTCGGACAATGCTCGTTCTTTCTAAAACATTAAAGCATGAAAAAATTTCCAAAAAATTTGAGAAAATTGAGTGAATTGAACAAAATGTAGTCAAAAATGCGTACATGGCGTGAAGCGCCGAAGATTTGTGATATTTGAGCCAAAAATGGGCCGAAAACGCGTAAAAACCCGCTTTTTACAATTTTCACGAAAAATCGACAATTCTTGAGGATCGTAGCTATTTTGCGGGAGTGGAGGTCGATAACCATTTGGTGGAGTACTCACAACCCTATAACCCCAAAAAACACGTTCATCTCCGAATGGCAGGTATTTACCTCTGTAATCTGCAAATAATTCAAGTCCTCCTATCTTAAATTACAATGTTAATCCATTGAAGATCAAATAAAATGCGCGTCGAAAAATCAGAAAGAAACATTCCTCTTATCGTCCAAAAGCGTGCTTAACGCAAAAAGTGGTCATTTTCCTCGACTCTCCTGCACATGGTCGTGGTCACTCTGTCAGCAGGATTTTTTGACTGTCTGCACAACAGAATGGCGAATTGTCGTCTAAACTGAGCGTTCATGAAGCAATAGATTGGAAAAGTGACCAATCCGTTGACCAACGACAATGTATCGAAAAGGTCGCCAAGATTGCGATAGACGAAATAAAAAAAGTTATGGCCCAACACGCCCGCCAATACGGAAGCCAAGGCACACGGAAGTTCGGTGATCAACGTTGAGGACAGAATTATCGTCAGTAAATGAGTCGTGCGTTGTGTGTTGCGCACGTAATCAATTGAATTTTGGGTCTTGAAACGGGTCGATCGTTGCCTTCCGTGCTCCACCTAAAATAAATCATTTAGTAAACACGAATAATCATAGGTTGCGCGATAGCGCTACCTATAATATACTTGGCCATCCTTTTTTCTTATATGTTTTTCACAGCGAGTGCGAAATTTCTGTTCCCCCCCCTCACAGCTATAACGGCACACATCTGAGAGGTGCAGGTTTTTTTAATCGATGGATAATTAAAAAATTCGATGCTGCTCTTTTTATTGTTTACACTCAATACCGAGTTAGCAATGAGTGTGTAAAGTGTAAACCGAAAAATCAAATAATTTGCGGAGAGCCAAATTTTTTTTAAATGTTGCCCCCGAGCTGTAGATTACGAATCTGACCTTAAAATTTCTTTACACTCAATGGTTGTTGCACAAAAATGTACAGTATACGGGTTTTTTACTCTTTGCTTGTTTTCAGCTTATCTAACTCAATTTTGGTTTCTGTGCAGTCCGATTGATTTTATAATGTAGAGGGTTACAAAATCTCGAGGAACCTTTTTTTTGTCTCTTTTAACGCAATATTTCTTGATCTGTGATCGTTTTAGTGTAAAGGGTTCGAGACGAAAAACGATATTTCTTCAACTACTCCGCTAAGTAGGCGGAACATGCTAATTATGCTTAAAAGGTGCCCTGACCTTAGCGTTACAGATCCCAGTTTATTTTGTTTCTATAAACCCGATATTGCGGTATTAGCATAAGTGTAAAGTTTACACCGAGACGCATTTTTGCGCCCAGAGCGTCGTGGATGATGAATTTTTTTAAAATGTTCTCCGTAAGGTCAGAATAACGAATTTGACTTTTAAACTTTTCTACAGCCAGTGTTTGTTGAGGTATGAAGAGGTGAACTTTGAATATATCTACATCTATTTTCTAATGCCGATAGATAGCTCCGTATTGCATATTTTTGATCAGATTTTTCTTATTTCAGAGGTTTTTGACTCGTCTTTAATAAATAATTATTTTTTATCATCATGAATGCAATATTCTTAAACTTCAGTAGAATGATGAATATTTTCTAAGATAGTATAATCAAGCTGAAATCTGCCGAAAGGTCGAGTTGGCGCAGTGGTTGACAACTCTGTTCTCGGATGCTGTCTTGAGAAAAGAATGATGGTTCGAATCTTCTGAATGCTGACCTTTTTATTTTTTAATTCTATCGGCAAAACCATGCACTTTATTTGACTTATTCATCTATTTAAATTCTGCAGATAAGACTTTGTTGTTTTTTAAATTTATCCTCAGTTCTCGAATGGAAGTGTAAAGAGTGCGAAAATATGGGGTGAAAAGACACATTTTGGTCGAGTTTTCGACCTGTTTATGTCTGCCAGCAACTCTGGTTATGAGTTTTAGGAAACTTTTTCTGACCGAAATGTACTACGGATCAAGGGCTATCTTGTGCTTACCAGCAAACTCTTCTACAATCAATACGCAGTTAGTACCAGGGTTTTAAACTTTACACTCTAGTGGATGAGTAAAAACGTCGAAGCAAGCCGCATTCAAAAAAACGTAATATTGAGTTATTTATGGGGTGTAAAGTTCGAAATCTGAGGTGTAAAGTGGGCGAAAAAAGAGGTTTTTTCGTATTTTGATTGGTAAATCATATCAAATATTTTGCGGATCATAAGTTTGGCGCATACAAACGTACTACAATCAAAGGGCAACAAGCTGGCCCGAACCGAATTGATTTACATTCAATGGGGCGTTAGGTTTAGATTTTTAAAGTTTACAATGTGGTGGACAGTGGAAAATACGTGTTTGTCCATTTTTTGTTCGCCACTTTCTCTGTTCAGAAGTCGGGTGAGGTCGAATAGGATAAAAATAAAGTACATTCTAAGGGGTACGCGTCACAGCGAATTGCGTTTGTTTACATCAGTATTTAGCTTTTTCGGGAGGTGTAAAGTCAAAAAATGGGGGACTTAAAGGTGTTTCTGTCTGGTTTTTTCTGTCAAGTTCTGGGTTATGAGTCTGGACAATACCTCATGTCTAAAAATGAACCAGAAACCAAATGTGATACGCCACTTTGTTTGCACACAACAGTGGTGTAAAGTGGTTAAGATGTGATATTTATTTGTCCTCGGGCCATAGTGGAGACTTAATTTTTTCATAAATGTTAATCGTAATATCAGTGTAATATCAGAATTACGTATCCGACTGAAATTTTCTTTACACTCTGTGGTTGTGTAAAGTTTACACCGCATATTAACTTTAGTTCTAGAGCCTTGGAGAAGCTTGACTTTTTCTAAAGTCTAAAAATGTACCAGGAATCAAATGTGAGACGCTAGTTGAGCGCGTTTGCTTACACTCAACAGTGGTGTGAAGTAGTTTGCAACTGATGTTTATTTGTTCACGGGTTATTGTGGAGACTCAATTTTTTCATAAATCTTTATCGTAATATCTGAGAATTTTAGAATTACGAATCCGACTAAAGTCTTCTTTACACTCTGTGGTTGTGTAAGGTTTACACTGCATATTAACTTTAGTTCTAGAGCCTTGCGGAAGCTTAATTTTTTTGCAAAATGTTCTACGTTAAAGCAGAATTGGGAATCTGACTGTTAGTGTTCTCTACACCTAGTAGTTGTGTAAAGTTTGCACTATTCATTTGTTGTTAGTATGTAGCTTATACTACAAATTTATTTTACTTTAAAATCTAAGCCTTATTGTTCCTTACACTTGATATTTGCCTATAGTTTTTGAGTTTTTGCTGAATAACTTTGATCTCTTTAAATAATGTAAGGTTGTCTTGTTTAAAAAGGATAATGCTGATGTTAAGAACAATATTGCTTTCCGCGTTTTTGGACTGTTGTCATTATTGTGGCATGTTACTGTATGTGTTTACTGACTGATGTACTGAAATCACGTTTATTAAAAGTAGTTTACTAGCCGAGAAAAATGCTCCGATGGAACAAAAAAGATGAATATACTTGGAATTGTGGATTGTCAAGGATGTAAAAGGAGGGGACTAGGAAAAAGCTACCTAAAGTCGCAAAATCTGATAAAAATCACACTTTCTCTAAGCAACGCAAAAAATCGAAGTATATTCTGAAGTCTCTAAAAAAGTGTCGGCTTTAAATAATGTTCAAAGTTTCAGATAAGAGTGTATTAACGAAAGCTGTAATGTTTATTTTTTTAAAATTGCTGGCAAGTAGCAACGCTGACTAGCTTTGTATCCTGCTTGATAGAAAACTGAGTGGTACTGTATTTAAAGTTGTTTTATTTTGTTTTGAGCATTAAAGCAAGCAAAGCAGGGGCCGATTGATTAGTGCGCACAATCCTTAAGGGCATGCTAGTGTACCTACATTTAATCTGTTTCAAGTCAACTTACGCGTATCTACTGTTTTAATCCATTCATTCAATTGGCATAGAAAGACTGTTAGTTTACTCAACATCATTGCTCATTGCTACTACATAGCTAATGTGCTGCTATTTCAATCATTTTATGGCTAAATATTTATTTTAATCTGTTTGCCCTAGAATACACTTCGTTTTTTTGTGTTGCTATGAGAAAGTGTGATTTTTAGCAGATTCTGCGACTTTAGGTAGATTTTTCCTAGTCCACTCCTTTTACATCCTCAATAATCCACAATTCCAAAAATATTCATCTTTTTTGTTCCATCGGAGCATTTTTCTTTGCTAGTAGTAATAATATTACTGAAATTATGGAGGCACGTTTCTACGTCCAATAATAACGATTGAAACAGATCTATTAAGGTATGTATCACTCGTAAAAGATCACGTTCATGTCTGGTGTAATCCACATATCCTTATATGGACGTGGGGAAGGGTCTGGGGTTAAGACCCCAGTATTCGGTGAAACCCAGTATATAAATTTTGGCACTTTTTACGATTTTGAGCCTTCAGACCCTTCGAAATCTGGTTGCTGGTGGTTAAAGCCAAAGAATGAGGAAAGGAATAATTTCCTATGAATAATGCAAATCGAAGACGGACGAAAATTTCTCTTTTTCTTTGCAAACACGTCATTTTCACTCAATGAGTAATTTTGAGGTATTTGAACTTTCCTGAACAAACTAAAAGAATTCAGAATAAGAAACGTAGCTCATTAGAAAGAACATTAAATTTTTTAGCTATTAATTGAATAAAATTGAAATAAATGAGAAACTCACACAATAATAGCTGAAAACATCAAAAGTTATAGTATGACAGTCTTCCTGGCTGCCATATTTAAATACTGGAATTCTTTACTAGATTAAAAAGTAGTATATTATTCGAAAGAACGTTTCTTGGGCTTTCCAAAATAAGCTCAAACATGGAAAAATATGAAAGATAGCGCGAGTAAAATGCATACCTTATGGGGGCAGCCATATTGGAAAAAAAGTTAGATTAAAATTGTAGGACAAATTATTCAAAAACACGAAAAACAAAAAGAGGCGAAATTTAGAATACAAAAATATCTAACTATTTTGCTATTATCCAAAATTTGAAACAAAATCTGTATACTGTAGTGACCATGTAAAGTTTAAGCACTTTTTAGAGCCTAGCAGCCTAGCATACTGTAGACATAAGCTAGCACAACTTTTTTAGCAAAATGGTTTTATTTTAAAATTATCTACCCAGAATACTTCATTTTATTGAAATCCATATGATGGTTCTTGCGTTAATCTAAAAAATGGCCATTATAAACAGCATTATTTGATGGTGAGGAGGTATAATTGCTTTGGCCTGCAGCTATACTGTAAATCCATGGCATAATATAATTTTAATTACTTTTTATAAAAGCTCAAAGAATGACAATTATTTGTTGATTTTAATTTTTTCAAAAATATAAATGGATTAAAAGTTATAAGCATAAATGCACCAAATTTTTCAGTTTGTGTGAAAATGGCGTGCAAAAGAACACCGTCTATAAATTGTGAATCATGGTTTCCAGTGCAGTTTGATCATTATTTTTAGGTCAATGTTTAGCTTCGTTGAATGCCGTAGCTGACACGCTGGAAAAAACATCTAACGATTAGATGAATATGGTTATTCAGGTAGGATGTTGCTGATTGTTAATTGGTATTTTTAAAAGAATTACATCATAAGCAGTCATATAAACCCAACAACATTTGACTGTTCTTCTTTGTCAAAGTTCTGTATATTAAAATTAGTCTGACTCTAATGCAATTTTTAAAAAAGTTAAGTACTTTTGTTCCAAACCACTTCTCGAAGGTGAGATGAATGGGATCATGGGTGTTAACCGCGCGTGGGCTTCAAGGTAGCTTAGGTTAGACCACTAAGAATAGAAAATACCCCCGGTAGATTACGGTAGACCCCAGAATTAAATTTTTCGGTGCTTTTTTGCGATTTTGCCCCATCAGACCCTAGAATTTAGTTTCAGCACCACCCCACTGGCTAACATTGTTGGTGCGACGAAAAAATATTATCTAATTTCTAATTATTTTGTTCATTCCTAAGCATAATTCTTTATTATGACAGGCCTTTAATTTGCGTGTAGGGCAACCAACCAAGGTCAACCTTTTTTATGTATCTTGACACGTTTTAACTTGTTTGGCAGCAGGCTTACATTTTGCACCAAAAATATAGTTTTTGTGCATAACAATATTTTCTCAATCTTAAAAAGATTTCTAAGACAAAACCAGCGCTTGAGCCTCAACTCATCAATAAAAATTGCATACGGAATGCAAAACGATAAAGCGATATGTGCACGGAATTCTAATGTGTTTAAATTTTGAAACTTTGAAACTTAGCGCCAGAGTTTAGCATATATATAATATTTAATACAAGTAAGACAGCAATACACGTTATATTCGCAAGCTCGAATTCAGAAAACAATTTTGCATTAAAAATTATTTTATTTACTGTTAGACAGAGAAGTCGGCGAAAACACAATTTTGGCCAAAAATGACAAGTTTTGGAATTACTTTCGACTGTTCGGGAAACTTGAGGACTTACGACAAACTTGAATCCGCAATTAGTAGTCGTTGACCGGGTTTATTTAAGTAAACTTGATTCTTTATTTTGATTATACTTACGATTAAAGGCGTACGCTTCTCACTCGTCAAAAGAATTTTATTTCTTCTTATGCTTAAGAACATTTTATTAAGCCTCATACTGCGTTTGCGACCTCTGTACATCTTAGCTAAATAAGTTCAAATATAAAAATCGGTTGAATAAAAAACTCAATTACTCCAAGTATAATTTTATCAATCCATTAGGACTGAGCACCAATAATCTGATAAAAAATCCGAAATTTTTTCTGCACCCTTCAAAAGAGCCCTCAGGCAAAATGCAATCTAATAAATTGCTCTAATCAACTTATTCTGCCTAATACATTATCTTCTACTCTTACAGTACGATGCTCTACACTCATTCTATTTTAATAAAGTAGGCGTCACGTCTAAGCCCAGAACATTCCTTTTTCATTTATTTCATGCAAGAGGACTTGGTAGAATGATAATCCGACAAAGGCTGAAACTTATGAGTTTTCATCCCCAATAAATGGCGAAAACTCGCTGCACATTAATCTAAGTTTTTTCATAGGTCGATTGCAGTCTAGAAAGGGAACGTTTTTTAGCTAAAAGCATTTTTTATAGGATGATTGATCAAAATTTTCTAATCTGAGCTTGGTCATTTAATTACGTTTAAGGTGCAGCCGACAATAGCACGATGTTTTGCATGAAATCAAGTTAACGGAAGATTCAGAATTCGCATATGGTCTTGCCACAGTTTTCCAAGAGAATTAGAAGATTCGTTAGTTTGGCAGAAACAGCTTGTTTAATGTTTTGCTTCTTTCCATGTTTTCAAATTACAGAAAATATTATATTTTTAGATATAAACATGTTTATGCTATTAATTGAGCAATTTTCAGAATTTTAATTGAAAAAATGACCGATTACAATAACTCTTGCGTCTGTGTTTTTTAAATCAACATATTAAATTACCGAAGGAGTTGGTGTGACTTCCTAATATATTTAGGATATTCGGTTAAAAACTGATTTAGCAACGTAGCAGCACTTTTTTGCCTTTGATTTTATTTTACGAGACTGTAAACAATTTTTTCGCTTGAAAACTGCGTTTAATTGAGCGCAAATACTAAAAAACATCGGATTTCCATAAGTCAAGAAAAGTGTGCAAATAATATCTTTTTCTACTATTTTTGATGACATCTTGTACTTTTATAAATAAGTTAAGATCAGAGCCGTATTTAGGGGCTAGCGAGGGGGCGGCCGCCCCTTCTTGGCCGGAAAAATTTTTGAAAGGTAAGATACGCAAGGAAAGATAGAAAAATCGCATGTCTTTGTCGAAAAATCTTCAAAATTTCGGCGCTGCGCGCCAGATGTGGACCATTTTTCATAATGTTGGCCCAAGCGCGACCAAAAAATTAGCCTTTTGAGTAAGAAAAAAATTCTTCTAAAAAGTTCGAATTTTATTATCCTAATGGATAGAACATGCCAAGAAACGTCGAAAAATGCTGTTTTTGCGAGCCACCCCGACGAATTTCCCGAGATATAGACCAATTCATGTTGGGTTGGCCGGATTCTGGATATGGGCCTGATTAAAATCATGCATGTATAGCATGGAACTTCTGTGGAGTCAGGCCCAAAACTTTTTTAAAAAGTGCTTCTTTGGGCTAAAATCGATAACTACACGTCAAAAACACTGTTTTTGACTTTTATACAATGCTCGTTCTTTCCAAAATATAAGAACGTTGAAAAATTTTGAAAACAATTTGGAAAAATTGAGTAAATTGAACAAAATATAATCAAAAAATGTGTGTATGGCGCGAAGCGCCGAAAAGTTTTAGATTTTTGAGCCAAAAATTGGCTAAAAACACTTAAAAAGGCACACTTTTTACAAATTGTTACCAACTTTTACAAAAAAAGCGATAATCCTGGGGGGTCGCAGTCATTTCGCGGGAGGAGGGGCGTAGTTGCCATTCCGGGGGTCAAGTCCCCCCAAACCTCACCAAGAACACGTTTGGTTAAGATCCTCAAAATCTTGTTTAAAATAATCTATCCGACTCAACTTTTTGAGGCGCATATCAACTGTTTTCCGATCGATCTCGACAATGACAGTTACTAATGCGCACAGTAACTATCACGATGCACATCAAGACTGATACAGGCATTAAGATAGAGAACTATTTCGCGCCGAAATGGCCTCAAAAATTGGTATAAATGCTAAAATAGCGTAAAAAAAGTATGTTAATCCACAGTTTCTGGTCAATTTTAAGCGTTTAAGGAAAGTTTCTTTGATTTTCATAAATTTTTTGCATTTCCTTGCCTTATCTTCA
The DNA here is from genome assembly GCA_036768485.1 of Mermis nigrescens. Classification (NCBI taxonomy): domain Eukaryota; kingdom Metazoa; phylum Nematoda; class Enoplea; order Mermithida; family Mermithidae; genus Mermis; species Mermis nigrescens. The sequence goes on along the minus strand of JAVLUZ010000156.1, from coordinate 1,304,977 downwards.
CAAAAATTTTCTATTTCTTAATACTGGAGTCCAGTAACCTCCTAACCCCTAAGTACGCCTGATTCACTGTCAAAATTGTTTTTCTTTTTTCCTACTTCTTATTCTTTTTTCTCTTTTTCGCGTCAAAAACACAAATTTTCGACTTTTTAGTTACGATGTCAACTTTTATGAAATATGAATTCGTATGAAATTTACGAAAAATTTAGTAGAATTAAAATTTAAAATTTTGCGAGTGTCGGCAGTATTTCGCCGCCATTCTGGGTCCAAGCCCTCTCAATAAGACGTGCAAATGATAATCTTTCTATAGGAACTAAGAATTATAGTCTCTGACACCTTAGCTTAGACTTAAATTATTAAAAATGACAGGAAACTGGCAGTTAGGAGCAATAGGAAAACTCGATTTAACTGCTATAAAATATTATTTAAAGGTAGGTACCTACTCGTGACAAACGATGGCCGAAAATCATTCTAAAATTCGAGTATGTGCATGGTTCATTTTCTATGTCGGCGACTATATGTTGGGCCAGCCCACGCATAGGCGTAGGAGTGTCTGGGGGGTCCTCTTGAGAATCCAGTGGACTTCCGAAATCAATAGACCCCTAGAATTGAATTTTTAATGCTATTTTTATCGATTTTGCCTCATCGAATCCTCTAAAATTTCTTTGCTGCCCATGTATGCCCCCGCCCCTCTAAATCCAGCCTTGTTCCAGAGTTAAACCACATTTTTAAATACACGAGATGAGCCTGGCATCCTTCCTACCCACGTAAGCGTGGGGGAGGGGTTTGCACCACCTCCTCAGAAGTTGAAAAACCCCGCAGATTACTGTAGACCCCAGAATTATATTTTTAGTAATATTGACATTTTGGTGATTTCATCCAACCAGACCCCCCTTATAATTTTCTTGCTGCCAATGCAAGTTCCCAAACGTTACTTTTCAACGTTAAAAAATATTACGGCAAAATAGACACTTTTATATTTATCAATGCGCGAGCCAAAACCCTAATAATTAGCATCGGATTACCTTTCGACAGTGCTTACACCTTCAATCAGTGGATCGTAATTAAATAGCAGTGGCGTATTCAAGAAATGAGCTGATACCACAGTAACCCACTTATTTATTAAAATATCGTTTTATATGGCGACTAATTCAGAATATTAATGATTTTATACAAAAAATGCTTCGCATCGTCTCATAATAGACAACTTAGCATCTCAGTTTGCTAAATAAAAAAGAACAAGGGCAAGGGATATAATTAGTCTTCGTAGGCTTCTAATCATTTTTCTGTTGTTTTTTGTTAAAAAAAAGTCACGGAACCTTGCCCTGATGCAAATTTCGACAGTTTTGTACGAAAAAGACGGAAATCTAATAAATGGCTAAAAGCTTTGCAAAAAGTTTTTTTGCTTCAATGGCGACTTGACGTGTTTCTCAACATTTCGTTTAGACAAAGTACATAATTGACGTTTTTTGTGGGTAGCTCTGTTTTGACAATCTGATATCAATTTAGAATGAGTCAGCAGAATATTTCCACATGACCTTCTACTAAGGAATTATAATATCAGCAAATTTCATCAGTAAATTTGTAAGATTCAGATTTTTGAGAAAGAATACTCGCAACCAGTAAGCTGAACAGTTACGATAATTAAGTAAGTAGTTATCTAAAATTATTAAGCAGAAAGCATCGTCAGTGTCAAAAAATCCACAGCTTATGCTTTTTCCTGACTAGTTCAATTCAACAAATTTTTAAAAGCTAAATTAGCGATAAAATGAGAAAGCGCTCGCTCTTGTGATATTACAAAAACAAAATTTGAATAGAAGAAGATGATTGCTTGATTTCATATGCCACAATTTTCACGCGTTTCAGTCTCCGCAATCATTTCATTTTCAACGCGACAAAGCGAATTGGTACGTAAGTTCTTTAATCTCTGTAGAGAAACTAACGCACCCGAAACATAAAAAGAATAAATTGTTCAGGTCGGGAACTCAAGCTCAAAATTCTAAAAATGTTGTATTATTTCTGGTTAGGTCAAAAGAAGGGATGCGAATAAAAAAATAATAATTAATGATTTTACTAATTTAAATTAACACCTAAAAATAATGAATAATTTACCATAATTATGATAATCCCAATCAGAAAGTAAGCCAACAAAATGCACGGCATGAACTTAAAGATGATACCGGCAACCCAAAAATTGAACTTGATCATCAAAGACCCGGTTTCTTCGACGCTATAACGCGGCTCATATTCGTAATAAGTTGTGTTGTTGTCACAAGGACCTAGAGCCGAAGTAGGTACGTCCGCGTGTTCAATTATTTGATGGGTCAAAAAAGAGGGCGTGGCTAATAAAAGGACGATTAGGCATATCAAACCGGTTAAAATGGGTGCTAAGCGGTTTATACTCGATAAAGCACCTGGGAAAAGTGATTAAGAAAGTATTCAGAAAAATGAAAGTAATTGACGGTCCTTATTTAGTTTAAAATATAATAAGGAGGAATAAGAGGCTTTGCTGATAAAACAAAAGAACAATCAATCAACATCAAGCGCGGATTCAGAGGAGGCGGGGCTGCCCCCTGTCGTCAAAAAAATAGCTGGCCACAATAGAGAATAATGTGAATTTTTGTATGATTTTTACCATTTTTTATCATACCTTTTCAAAATTTCCAGGCGCTTCGCGCCGAGTAGTACTCAATTATGACATTTACTTAACTTCTTGACGCTTGAAAATTATATTTTTACATCGAAAGAGTAGTTTATGTACGGAACAATGATTCTTTTAGTTCTTACAATGATTTCTTGAGTATTCTTCGGCGCTTTGTACTCATTTTTGCACTTTTTTCCAGCGGTTTTGTAAAAAACTTTTGAAATTGTTTTACTTTCTTCAAATTACAAATGATTCTGTCTATCAAAAGGCGACAAAAACCGCTAATTTAAGCTTAATGCTAGGATTTTCTGGACAATTTTTGGCTATATTAAGAAAATTTTATGTTCTGCCCCTGTCATAGAATCCTGGATCCACCACTGATCAATATTTGCTTTATATTTATTGATTATTGAAATTTTCAGCTAATTTTTCTTCTTAAACATCAGGAAACCGAAATTTGTCAGTTCATCTCTTTTCCGACTTTTGTGGAGTGAAAGTGCAAATTCTCTTGTACCGAAAAGATTAACAAGGCCTTTTGCTTTATATGCATAGTTCAATATAGTCCTAGCCACATATGGTGAGGCTGAAATTCTGGGGAGTCCGAAAACTTTTGAAAGTCAAAAACGGCATAAAATTTTCTCGTCTTTCTTTGATACCAAACATTGAGCTTGTAAAAATGCGCGAAAATCGGGCAAAAATTATTAAGTATTTAAAATACGGAATGCAGTTTTGTTACTGATTACAAGGAAAATATGATACAAAGTGTGCATAATTAATTACATATATATATATATATATATATATATATATATACATATCTAATTAATTGATTACATATATATCTAATTAATTACAAGTAAGGCAATATACATATTTTTACCTGTAAGACAATATTTTTGTGCTTTAAAAATGAATTATTATCCTGGAAGAGACTAATACATGATTTTTACCGTTTTCAACGGCCTTTAGCACGAAATGCCTATACAGCGCCAGCAATACAGCCAACCAGGTACTAATCGCTTTACAGATCAGGCTTGAGTGAGCATGCACCGCGGTGAACAAAGTCCAACCGAAGGAGAAAAATTCGGCTTGGCAATCAAAGGTCAAAAATCTTTGATGGACCAAAAAATTTGATACATTATCATCAAAATCAAGTCACAGGCGGCAATCAAAGTCAAAAAAACATTGGGAACCGATTTCATCGAAGGTCGGGTTAAAATAACCACCGTCACAGCATTCGACAGCACCCCGAAACAACAGATTAATGTGCACAAATATTGGTGGACTGGACGAAATCCCGTGTTGAAATCATTGAACCAAGTGGCATAGGGAGGCTCTTCATGGCCGTCCATGCAGAGTGAATCACTGTCATTAGCGTTTGCGCAAAACATGACTAAAATGAGACTAAAGCGATTTCTAGAAAGCCTTTCATTTGAACATGTGCAATATAAAATTGAACGAAAAAAACCGACACGAAAAATTTTAAGCACTAAATTAAAACCTATCGCAACGCAAGTTCAAGACGTAGACAGTAAATTCTCTCCGATTGAATAATAAGCGCTTTTGTTAGAGATTGAATTCTCGAGAAATACCGTAAATTAATTTATTTACTAACTATTAGTGATAGAACTTCTTTTTCATTTCGAGATCCGGTTCAAATGTGCTCTAGCTTAAACCAGGCTTACACTCGTTTAAGCATGGTTTTCCTGGCAATGTATGTGCACCGGCTTGAGCCAGATTCAACGACGTCTCATAGATGTATTTATTAAAGCTGTCAGGCTCGAATCTGCATAGCTATAAGATATATATCCAAAAATTTTAGCTCATTGCGGATACACAAATGTTTGCTAAGATATGTGATTCCGACGCTTTTTACATAATGTCCAGTAATATGTCGCTTTTGCCCCAACCTGTATGGCAGGATCCTTGAGTTTTAGATAAGCAGATAACGATTTACAGCGCGTTAAAATCGCTTATCCTTATTTTGCATTAAGGTCTGTAGTCTATTTCACGAAACCTTGTGCATGGAAATCAATTTTTAGCGATCTAGCGAGCAGCTGCAAAAGTTATTTCTAAGTAGCTTACTGTAATACAATTTTGCATAGTAAAACTTCATATGCGTATCAATTGCCATACACCGTATGGTGATCGCTGCATCAGTTTAAAGGGGTTTTGTTAATGATTTATATCGGCTCAAGAATTGTGATCCACGCACAAGGTTTCGTGAAACAGACCATAAATTCAACTCAAGCTTTTTTCCTAAAGAAAAATGACCAATTCATTGCACTAGATTCTTTAGTGTACTCGAATTAAAAGTATTGTGGACCCAGAGGCTTTCATTCTTCTGGAATCTGGAACCCCAACCCAACCCTCCCCAATTAGCATGCATGTCTGCTTCCGGCAAAAATTCTCCTGACTGTCCACTAGCAGCCAGAGAAGCACCTACACGTGTAAGGTTTAGAGTAGCCCGGAGCCTATAGGAAGACTTTTCAGAGCAAAGTTGGGCAAAATTAAGTTAAAAGCTTGCTAAAATAATTTTTTCTGCAATAGTGATGGAGCTTGAACTGAAACAGTAGTTTAACACTCAATTTTACACCCTCAGCACAAAACTTTCTGGCAGACGCCCAAGCCAGGCCAGACTGGGCTTGCGAAGCAATTCTTAACTAAACAAAGAAATTGATAAAAGCAAACCTGGAATCAGTTAAGCTTAATTAATCAGAATTTTACAGATGAAAGCAAAAGTTTATGAAAGCTTAATTTTCAAGTCCTGCTCGTGCTTCGAATGGACGTTTATACCGCCGCTTCTTGATGTTTCCTTGCAGAAAGCAGCTACATGCATGGTCTCCACAGGAATGCTAAATGCTGTTCAGCGAAATAAAATTTTCAGTGCAATCGCTAGTTACATCACTTTTGCATTTGATTTCAGTCAGTTAAGAAACTGCCAGACATGAACGAGGTGTTCTACAATAGACTGTAGTCAGATAAAAATACTCTGAAAGCTAAGGCGCAAAATTGATAAGAAATATTAAGTCCATTCACACTTAGCAGTGTAATCATTTATTTTATTGTTTGATTTGTCTGAGACTTCAGAAAATGAAAACAATTATGTATAGAATCTAATCGGGAAGTGCTGACTATATCCATATCCGACGATGAAAAATTGATCTGAATAAAAATTACTGGTAGTGAATTGAAAAATTAGTGGAATAAGGACTTCTTGGTAACGACTAATCAACACGGTAACGCCATCTGTACCTAGCGCAAAAAAATTCTGAGAAATTATTAGGAACTTCAACTATAGTCCGTTTCACACAAGTTTAAGCTTTAATTTGAAAACCATGTCCGAAAGCTGACACATTGCGATTATAGCATTGACTTGATATATAATTATCGTAATCCGTCGGCTTACTTTCGAAAAAATTCTCAAAATTTATACCGAAACTTATGTAAAACAGACTATAAATCATAGACACAGCATCAAAAGCTCCGGGCTTTCGCCTAAAGCATAGAAAACATAAATAAGGCGTCAAAAATTTATTCGGCTCAAGAATTTTCATAATTTCTCAGGATAAATATTCAAGATTTTTAGTGCAAAATTCGCAGTTTTAGTTATTTCGTCTTAATACATGAAAAACTGAAGTTCTTCGATAACAATCTGATTATTTTTCATGTGTTAAAGAAGAATATACTAATTATTTTGCTCAGAAGCATGTTCAAAAATAGCTTAAAAGCCTGCGCAGCTAATGCCGATCTAAGTAGGGTTACACCGACTCTAAAGCAGACTTAAATTCCATTTTTTCTAGAAGTGAGCTTAAGCAGTAAAAAAATTAGGACAGGAAACCGGCTCAGCAATAAAGGTAAAATTTGCGAATTCTTAAGCATTGTACAATTTTAAACTATGACGCCTCTAGCTTCATCGATATTAATCGTATTCTAATTTCGAAAATTTTCGCTTTTCTTTCCGCATTCTCCGCACATTCAGACTTTCTATAATCCATTTTTGCCTATTTCTAAAAAGTAAAATATTCACCAATGACCCATATTTTACCATCAGTTTTAAAGTACCATTATAAATACCGCTGAATTAAAGTACTGGGTCAAAGTCACGTAGGTACTGCTCTTATATCATAGGTAGCGCGATAGCGCTACCTATAATATACTTGGCCATCCTTTTTTCTTATATGTTTTTCACAGCGAGTGCGAAATTTGTGTCCCCCCTCACAGCTATAACGGCACACATCTGGGAAGTGCGGTTTTTTTAATCGATGGATAATTAAAAAATTCGATGCCCATCTTTTTTTCTTTTGTTTACACTCAATACCGAGTTAGCAATGCGTGTGTAAAGTGTAAACCGGAAAATCAAATAATTTGCGGAGGGCCAATTTTTTTAAAATGTTGCACCCGAGCTGTAGATTACGAATCTGACCTTAAAATTTCTTTACACTCAATGGTTGTTGCACAAAAATGTAAAGTATACGGGTTTTTTACTCTTTGCTTGTTTTCAGCTTATCTAACTCAATAATGTATATGGTAACAAAATCTCGAGGAACAATTTTTTTGTCTCTTTTAACGCAATATTTCTTGATCTGTGATCGTTTTAGTGTAAAGGGTTCGAGACGAAAAACGATATTTCTTCAACTACTCCGCTAAGTAGGCGGAACATGCTAATTATGCTTAAAAGGTGCCCTGACCTTAGCGTTACAGATCCCAGTTTATTTTGTTTCTATACACCCAATATTGCGGTATTTAGCATAAGTGTAAAGTTTACACCGAGAAGCATTTTTGCGCCCAGAGCGTCGTGGATGATGAATTTTTTTAAAAATGTTCTCCGTAAGGTCAGAATAACGAATCTGACCTTTAAACTTTTCTACAGCCAGTGTTTGTTGAGGTATGAAGAGGTGAACTTTGAATTATATCTACATCTATTTTCTAATGCCGATAGATAACTCCGTATTGCATATTGTTTGATCAGATTTTTCTTATTTCAGAGGTTTTTGACTCGCCTTTAATAAATAATTATTTTTATCATCATAAATGCACTATTCTTAAACTTCAGTAGAACGATGAATATTTTTCAAAATAGTATAATCAAGCTGAAACCTGCCGATATGTCGAGTTGGCGCAGTGGTTGGCAACTCCGTTCTCGGATGCGGTCTTAAAAAAGAATGATGGGTTCGAATCTTCTGAATGCTGACTTTTTCATTTTTTTAATTCTTTTGGCAAAACCATGCACTTTATTTGACTTATTCATCTATTTAGGTTCTGCAGATAACACTTTTTTGTTTTTTGAATTTCGCCTCAGTTCTCGAATGGGAGTGTAAAGAGTGCGAAAATCTGGGGGTGAAAAGACACATTTTTGCCGAGTTTTCGACTTGTTTATGTCTGCCAACAACTCCGATTATGAGTTTTAAGAAATTTTTTCTGACAGAAATGTACTACGGATCAAGGGCTATCTTGTGCTTACCAGCAAACTTTTTCTACAATCAATACGCAGTTAGTACCAGGGTTTTAAACTTTACACTCTAGTGGATGAGTAAAAAACAGATTTTGTCCAAGATTTCTCTGCCAACTTTTTCGGTTATGAGTTGGGATAAATTGAATAAGATAGAAATAAAGTAACTTCTAATGGCTACACGTCGAAGCAAGCCGCGTTCAAAAAACGTAATATTGAGTTGTTTATGGGGTGTAAAGTTCGAAATCTGAGGTGTAAAATGGGCGAAAAAACAGGTTTTTTTCGTATTTTGATTGGTAAATCATATCAAATATTTTGCGGAACATAAGTTTGGCACATACAAACGTACTACAATCAAAGGGCAACAAACTGGCCCGAACCGAATTTATTTACATTCAATGGGGCGTTAGGTTCAGATTTTTAAAGTTTACAATGTGGTGGACAGTGGAAAATACGTGTTTGTCCATTTTTTGTTCGCCACTTTCTCTGTTCAGAAGTCGGGCGAGGTCGAATAGGATAAAAATAAAGTACTTTCTAAGGGTTACGCGTCACAGCGAATTGCGTTTGTTTACATCAATATTTAGCTTTTTCGGGAGGTGTAAAGTCAAAAAAATGGGGGAGTTAAACGTGTTTCTGTCTTGTTTTTTTCTGTCAAGTTCTGGGTTATGAGTCTGGACATAATCTCAAGTCTAAAAATGAACCAGAAACCAAATATGATACGCCAGTTTGTTTGCACACAACAGTGGTGTAAAGTGGTTAACATGGGATATTTATTTGTCCTCGGGCCATTGTGGAGACTTAATTTTTTCATAAATGCTGATCGTAATATCAGAGTAATATCAGAATTACGTATCCGACTGAAATTTTCTTTACACTCTGTGGTTGTGTAAAGTTTACACTGCATATTAACTTTAGTTCTAGAGCCTTGTAGAAGCTTGACTTTTTCTAAAGTCTAAAAATGTACCAGGAATCAAATGTGAGACGCTAGTTGAGCGCGTTTGCTTACACTCAACAGTGGTGTAAAGTAGTTTGCAACTGATGTTTATTTGTTCACGGGTTATTGTGGAGACTCAATTTTTTCATAAATCTTTATCGTAATATCTGAGTAATATTAGAATTACGAATCCGACTAAAGTCTTCTTTACACTCTGTGGTTGTGTAAGGTTTACACTGCATATTAACTTTAGTTCTAGAGCCTTGCGGAAGCTTAATTTTTTTGCAAAATGTTCTACGTAAAATCAGAATTGGGAATCTGACTGTTAGTTTTCTCTACACTTAGTAGTTGTGTAAAGTTTGCACTATTCATTTGTTGTTAATATGTAGTTTATACTACAAATTTATTTTACTTCCAAATCTAAGCGTTAGTGTTCCTTACACTTGATATCTGCGTAAAGTTTTTGAGTTTTTGCTGAAAAACTTTGATCTGTTTAAAATAATGTAAGGTTGTCTTGTTTAAAAAGGATAATGCTGATGTTAAGAACAATATTGTTTTCCGCGTTCTTGGACTGTTGTCATTATTGTGGCATGTTACTGTATGTGTTTACTGACTGATGTACTGAAATCACGCTAATTAAAAGTAGTGTACTAGCAAAGAAAAATGCTCCGATGGAACAAAAAAGATGAATATACTTGGAATTGTGGATTATTAAGGATGTAAAAGGAGGGGACTAGGAAAAATCTACCTAAAGTCGCAAAATCTGCTAAAAATCACACTTTCTCTAAGCAACGCAAAAAATCGAAGTATATTCTGCGGCCTCTAAAAAGTGTCTTTTTTAAATAATGTTCAAAGTTTCAGATAAGAGTGTATAAACGAAATCTGTAAAGTTTATTTTTTTAAATTGCTGGCAAGTAGCAACGCTGACTAGCTTCGTATCCTGATTGATAGAAAACTAAGTGGTATTGTATTTAAAGTTGTTTTATTTTGTTTTGAGCATTAAAGCAAGCAAAGCAGGGGCCGATTGATTAGTGCATACAATCGTTAAGGGCATGCTAGTGTACCTACATTTAGTCTGTTTCAAGTCAACTTACGCGTTTCCTACTGTTTTAAACCATTCATTCAATTTGCTTAGAAAGACTGTTAGTTTACTCAACATCATTTCCCATAGCTACTGCATAGCTAATGTGCTGCTTTTTCAATCATTTTATGGTTAAATATTTATTTTAATCTGTTGGCCGCAGAATACACTTCGATTTTTTGCGTTGCTTAGAGAAAGTGTGATTTTTAGCAGATTTCGCGACTTTAGGTAGATTTTTCCTAGTCCCCTCCTTTTACATCCTTAATAATCCACAATTCCAAGTATATTCATCTTTTTTGTTCCATCGGAGCATTTTTCTTTGCTAGTCCAAATATGAAAGAAACTGCTGAAGGAAAACAGCACATATAGGAAGCTTAATGCGAATAACAATTATGTAGGAATCCGTACCATGGAAACCTGAATTTAATTTAGTCGTTTACGAAGATAAATAATCACAGAAACAGCTTTTTCTGGCACAGAATGGATGTTTTCGTAAATATCAGTTAGGGTTTGTAATAAAATCACCTGGGCAGTTATTTAACACTAAAAATATGGTAAAAAATCTTGACGGCCTTAATGTCGTTCGTAAAGATAAAAACAGTGATATGATAGGCTACGAAACAAGAACAAGCACAAATACACAACCTTGCAATTATTTGCTAAACAAGCACCAAAATACCAAAAACACCTGGTCGTGGTTTCATGATTGAAAAAAATTATGTTGCTTCGAAAATAATAAAATGCGCCATCTAATCATAAATATCATCTATGATTGCTTTGAAAACAGAATGAAAATTTAGAACAGACAAAAACATTAAAGAATTAGACTCCAGATTTATGCCAAAAATTTTTATAACAGAAATGAAAATAAATAGTCAATAATAAAACGCAATAATTAAAAAAAAGGAAAATTTGGTCCTTAAAATGCTATAACAACTCAGCAAACTCAGTATTCCAGGAGCATTTGCAATCAATCCTCGAAAAGATAGAAATTAAATACGTACCTGGACAAATGAGTCACATTTATCTTCAGTAAATGCTCATTACTAACGCATTTCGCAGACGACCTGCTTTTTAATAAAATAATCCTGGCAAATAACAAAGAAGCACTTAGCTGAAAAACGGGACGTTCCACTCGGCCTGACTTCCGGTTGAATATTTCCATAAAAAACAAAATATTTACACATAAAAATTCAAAAATACAAAATTTGAATCGCAATTATTGCGAGAGGTGTAATCCAGCAGGCGACTTTGATGTTTTTGTTTTTAACCTTTTTGTGATTCTTGAATACAATGGAATCATCAAAAATTCAATTTAGGTCCATCTGATCAAGTTTTTAATTATTTGAAGATTCGAGAATTTTAAACTTGTTCACATACATATAGTCGTCAAAGATGTGTACAAATAAAACCAAAGCCATTACGAACAGGTCCTGTCTAAAACAAACTTATCCCTTTTAAAAATTAAAATCCTCGAAACGGATCACGTTTTTTCCACCATAAAGTACCAATTCTTCACTGAAGCTTATCGATTAAAACTGTATGTATTCTTTAATCACAGAATATAGATAAAAATAGACAAAAGAAAGCGCAAGACGCCAAGCGTGCTATCAGAAAAAACCATGAATAAATTAGCGAAGATTCGTAAATACACTAGCAGCCAAAAGCCATTGGAATGATTCTCACGTTCTGGCCATTATACCATTTTCATTAACTTAAGCTCCTCTTCGTTTACTGCTCAACGTACATATGTCAGGTTTCGGTTGTAGAATTAAAATGCTTTTATCCTAGCAAAAACGCTTGTTATTGTAATAATTACGCTTCCGCGCTGTTCCTGAAGGCATTTTTCCCCCGAAATTTGAGGCTAAAAAATTATTTTCGTGCTGAGCATTGAAACGTAACGCTTGATTAATCTACGTTGCGCGGTGCGCGCCCTTCGGTTAATTTTCACCTTGCATGTGACGTTTCTGCTTTCCATATTAGATAATTGATTGAAATCATGCCAAAATAAGTGAAAAGGAGACGTGCGCAACGGCGTAGCTGTGAAGTAGAGGGATTGGGACAAACATGGACAGCACTTAAATTCTGGGAGGTAACGATGAGGTAAATCGTCAGAAATGTTACTAGAAATATAATTCTGGGGGTCTATAGTAATCTGCGGGGTTATTTTAATTTCTAGGGAAGTTTCAAACCCACCCCCTAAAAACCCTTTTCCATGCCTATGTGTGGATAGAGGTGGACTAGTCGCCCTAAAATTTTGGAAGTACGAGTATTTTTTACAGGGATCAACCAAAATGAAAAATCGAAAATTCGTTAAAGCGCATCTGAAAGATTGGCACGCAGACATTAGAGCGCACGACATTAGAGCATGCGACATCAGAGCGCCGACATTAGAGCGTATATGCACAGACGATTTAAGGGGCCCCATTGAGACCAAAATTTTTTGAAAAATGCGAGATAAATAGAGAAAATTAGAAAGAAAGAAATAAAGAACGAAACTGTTTTAAGGCAGCAGCTGAATTCTGTTTCAAAAAAGCTGCCTGGCTTTAGAATTTTTTGTACAGAAAATTTAATAACAGGTAGATAGAATGTCTTCTCTGTATGAAAACGACTTGGAGTTCAAACAAATCATAGAGACTTGTTTTGGGATGAAAATCGAGCTGGTAGAATTTCAGCAAAAAATAGAGTGCACAAAAATTTTCTGGGTGAAAAACTTTTTCGGAATTTGTGCACCGGTGCACAAGGACCTGTGCTAGAAAAAGCCTGAATGTGAGGGTCATACTTGGTGGATGGAATGGAAGTTTGCTAATTTTTAATGGAAATGTTGGTAAGGTGAGTTATGTAAATTCGAATTCAAATTTTAGTTGTGACTTAAAATCCTTAATTCTTTACCGTTACCTTGTTTCTTAAAAACTTCAAGGACTCAAAATTTTCTGCTGCTCCGCCTCAGACCCCGTCAAGCGGTCCTTCAGCGCGTCCCCTGAACCCCCAACCATATTTTCTTGGGCGCTTCGCGCCCTCCAGCCTATTTAGTACACATGACCATTTTACAGCTCTGCCAGAAGTGTAAATTTATCTGCTACTACATGTATGCTACGCTTAGGCATTTTAAGTGCAGATTAAAAGGCAAAATGCATTTTTGATAACTTCTGTGACAAACACGTCATGTCAAAAACTTTTCAAAAATTTTTCAAAACAATTTCACATCAAAAGTCACTTAGGAGCAGCCAGAACAGTGCAGAAAAGCTTAAAAATGCGTTTAAAAACGTATATAAAGTAACTTAGGAACAGCCAGAACAGTGTACAAAAACTTAAAAATTGCTTCACAGAACAAAAGAAACCGCATGCATTTATCACTACCTGATACGGAGATGTTCATGCGTAGGTAGTTAACTTTACCCCGTTATAATAGAAAGCGTATCCAATTCTGAATCGGAAAGTATATGGATCGTTGCAAATAGTCTCGAGTATAAGATACAGTAGGACTTTTTGAAGGCATGCTCGTTTTGTCCGTGAAGCTTTAACCGGCGAATTCTTACATTTATCAGCATAAAAGTTTTGTAAAGTTATTTGAAAAACATATATTATGGCTGCGCTCTAATTTCGCGCGCTCTAATGTCGCGCGCTCTAATGCCGCTGCGCTCTAATGTCGTGCGCTCTAATGTCGGCTCACCTGAAAGATTATTCAAATAGATTTCAGCAAACTTATGAAGTAATAATCCCAAAATTTGCAGGGCGCTTCGCGCCTACTTATTGACGTACAGCATATTTTTTAATATAATTCAAATGAAGTTGAATTTTTTTCAAAGTTTCCAGGCACAGATTTCGCTACTGTGTAAAGCTCAAAAACACCCATATTTTTTGCTTATCTACATACAGGTAGTTGTTGAGATATTCGACTTCAAAGTTTTCACCCCTCCCCCATATTCAGAAGACCAGCTACGTCCCTGGATGTGTGAAGAACTTTATTTTCATTCCACCGAAATGCGCTCTCGAACTTAGCTCCAGTTCTACACTCAAGATAAATAATGACCAGCGTTCTGGCGAGTAGTCTCAATGAAATGGAATTTTTCAGAAAATGCGACATTAGCGTAAATCCGATGCGGAAAAAATATAAGAGCGAGGCGATCGAATAAAAAACGACATGAATTAATTACACGCAACATCGCGCCCGAATAAATAAGGAAAGACAGGTGCTCAAGCAACGTATCGCATCAAAAATGCAAAACAAAATAATCGTTTAGAAAATGATTAACTTCGGTACGAAGACATTAATTTCGCAAAAATAAAGAATTTTTTTGCTCAACAATAGTAATAGGTAGCTTCAAAGAATTTTTGCCTTGTGTACAGTATTCACTCAGCCCATGTGCGCATAAAGCTTATTGGATAAGCTAATTCCGGTTTTATCTTTATGTGCAAATAAGCAATCAGTCCACGATCTGCGCACATTGCATGAAATCGCGGATAACTGGAATTAGATTAAAGAAAATTAGAAAAAATATTCGAATCATTGAAAAGACGCGTATGCATTCTTTGAATTTCAAAGTGTAATAGCTTACAGCAAAAAATTCTGTTTGGCAGCATGAACTACTCGTTACGAAATAAGAAAAAGTTTTTTCTCTGGCTAACGGGTTCATTCGACTGAAAAGGTTTATATTCGTTAGTCTATGCTGGAAAAGCCAAAATTATTCAACAAAATTCACAAAAATTATGTAAGTACGATTAGATGATGAATCTTGACATATGGATCATCTTGCGCAAGATTAGCTCTGCATCATCAGCTATTCTAGGTGCTAAGAAATTCCAGTCTAATAAAAATTATAAATCATGTTAGGAATGGCGTTTTCTAAAATCATCGTCATCCAGTTTTGGAAGGTTGGCGATTTTTCTTCTGTTGTTTTCGCTCAACAACAATAATAATAATAATAATAATGAAAATGATAATAATAATAATAATAATAATAATAATAATAATAATAATAATAATAATAATAATAATAATAATAATAATAATAATAATAATAATAATAATAATAATAATAATAATAATAATACTTCATTCGAGATAAATGCAAATAAAAGACCGATAACACTGACTTTTGTAGTCACAAATGCGAGAACACGAACACACAGTCAATTATCAATTGAGCTCATTTGTGATCGATCACAAAATTACTGAAATCATCCATTCTCGAATTTGTCTTAAATTTATCATTATTTGGAGAATTTCTAATTGTGGACGATAGTTCTGAATTCATAGCTGATCCAGTAGCAAAACAATCGTTTTTATAACCAAGTTGAAATTTAACTAAATGGATCTAATTTGCAAATGCATTCCTAGTATGCGAATGTCCACAAACATCGTCATAAGGTGCTATGAATAAATAATATTATGTTTAACAATTGAAACATGAATAAATTATGCCAAGTTCAGCCTATCTTAATCCGATGTTTTTAACCTTCGTTCATAAGAAAGTTCAATTAGCCCAAACAATCCATTATATAAAGTCTGCTTCAAAATTCTTAGGACTTTTACAGCATAGCGGTCCAAAAGTATTAGCGATTCAGCCAATCGGTAAGAGGAGTTTTTTAGTACCCGCCTCTCGCATCAACTGATTCACTAATTGTGCATGACCTACATATAGACTATTTATTTTAACCTGAAGCATCAAATCGGTCGATAAGTCGGTGCGTACCTATGATTTATTTGGGTAACCCAAAATATGTCTACCCCCGTACAGCTATAACGGGACACATTTGAGAGGTTCAGTTTTTTAAATAAAGATAAGGAGAAAGTTCGCTGCCGGTGTTTTTTGTTTTTCTTTACACTCAACATCGACTGTGTAAAGGACGTGTAAAGTTCTGGCGTAACGTTATAACGTATAGCAAATTTTGTCACTTTTTCCCAAGGCTTGTAGACGACTCAGTATAAATGATTCACACAACTGAATGGCATAGATTTGAAGAGGCAGAAATTTTTGAGATGGCACTTCTTGTTTCTTGAATTTCGCATTAGTTCTCGAATGGGAGTGTATGAGTGTGAAAATCTAGGGGGTGAAAAAATACATTTTGGTCGAGTTTTCTTGACTTGTTTATGTCTGCCAACAATTCCGGTTATGAGTCCTAAGGAATTATTTCTGATAGAAATGTGCTAAGGCTTAAGGGCTACTTTCTGATTACCAGCAAATTTTTTGCACTTAATGCGGACTTAAACAAAAATGGGACCATACGGGTTTGGGTGTAAGTGCACGAGGGTTTTAAGAGTCAAATAATGTGCATGACGATAGCGCATACCGGATGGAATGCATTAAAGCTGATTGACTAAATTTTTACTGCTTTCAAATTTCCTTACTGTAAAAAAGTCTCAAGAATTTCGAAAAACAGACTGTACTTAATTTAATGATTAAATTTCTTAGTAATTAATTGATTAAATATTCTCTCTGCTTATCACGGAAAGCATTTTTGCGTGATCAACGATTACAACGATTACTCATTTCAATGCTTTAATTTTAACATCACTGTTATTCTATTTTATCATGCTTGGCGCTCAACTTGTCCGATCCGAGCACCGTTTTTTTCCTAGCGATTTGGTTCACGATGCAGTCCATACCTAAACTTTTTCCACATTTCCAAATTTTGGTTCACATTTTTTGGGGTCTAAAAGCAATTTCTCTAAAAACGGGTCGCTCATGATAAAAAGCCATTTTTTCATAGAAAGTCCATCTTACATATAATTGTGGCACTTCTCAGATGAATCTTTGATATATTTCGATCAACGACAGAAAATGAGTGCAAATGCAGCCTTTAAGCTGCAACAAAGAATAAATCATAAAGAGCAAAGATTTTATTCAAAATAAGCAAAAATTATCAACGAATAAAATTCAAAAAACCAATGACTGATGATCCAAAATTACGAAGGGCTAAAATTCATCCATGGCTAGAAAAGCGCCATAAATTTTCGTTGGTTTCGTCCAGCCGTGGAAGATCTGGTGTAACAGCAACAGATAATAAGATGCCTACATTATGAGACGAAAAACAAGGTGAACACAATGGAAAGAGAAAAAAATAATGCATGCAGATTGTTAGTAAAATTCAAAGCAAGAAGGTAAAAAGCAAAACAATACCAGCAGAAGAAACCCAAATCATAAGAATAAGATACAGATGAATCAGTGGAAGAGAAGCTGTATGTTGTCAGCTCATCCATAAAGCGCACTGATTATTGGCCAATGTTGGCCCCGACTTTTCGTTAAAGGCCAATATTGGCCAATAACGTGTGCATTAGGGGCCAATATTTGCAAGATTTAAAATTCTTAAAAAGCTTCACATTGTGGGTTTCGAACCCCGTACTTTCGTGTTGGTAAACTCACGTGCGCACACTGCGCCATAGCGAAATTGTGATCAAGATTCTGAAGAATGATACTAATGCTATCTGTTATATACATGTATACGCAGTTGCTATTTTTTGTTTGAAAGAGATTGCTTATCCTATCTTTTATGCCTATGTAGTTTGAATTGTACGGTAGGTATTTCTAATTGTCGTTGGTTTGCCTAACGTATTGCAAAATCCTACATATGTACCTACATAAATACATATGTACGTACATGTGTGCATAAATATTCTAATGCCATGTTAGTATGCGATTTCAAATAGCTAGGTATAGGTTACCTACCTATGTAGCAGGACAATAGGTACGTATGTATATAGGTACCTATGTACGCAACTACTAGAGTGTTTCGTTTGATCGAGGGTTTTTTGAAAAGTTTAAAGTGGCTACAAAAGTGTTTTAAACTAATGCGACAGCAAATAGGTATATTCTACAGAATATCGAGTTGCATTATGATCTTTGATACTGCTAAGAGGCAAGACTGCATCATATATGTAGGTATGTACTTATAGGTCACTTTTGTAGCCTGGTTTATGCGGACTAAATTCAGCAAGGAAAAGCTTTCCAATAAACAGGAAACAGACTATACTTAATTCTGGTCATACAGATTCGGCGTGTGATATCTTACGCTTTACGGTAGATTGAAATTCTCTGTAACATTTACTTGAATGTAAATAGTATTTTTTCCAGCAGGTTCTAATTTTTCTACATAATATGTTTATCATTATTTACTGTATTTTTATTACATAATGTGTGTTCTTCACTTGCTTTTCTTTCTCTCCTCTAGTCTTCCATTCCAAAATTCACTGAGTAAGATGAGCAATCTGTTTCTTACAAACATAGCAACTGCGTATACTGTATATAAGAGATAGCATTAGTATTATTCTTCTGATTTCTGATCACAATTTTGGTATGGCACATATGTGCATAGCGCAGAGTTTGGCCAACACGACAGTTACGGGGTTCGGAACTCACGGATGCGAGGCTTTTTTTAAGAATTTTAAATCTTGCAAATATTGGCCCCTACTGCACTCCAGCATATGGCCAATATTGGCCTTTAACGAAGATTTGGGGCCAACATTGGCCAATAATCAGTGCCTGCATAAAGGTGTAAGTATATCAAACACTATGTTACTGAATAAGACACAAAAGCCAAGACTAATATTAAATAATGCACACGTTCACAATATGTACATAATGAGACGTTCTGCATACCTTACTTGGCTTATCGACTAACTGCTACGACCAAGAGAATAAATCGTTTGTCTGAATATTCCCTGACGGCAGGCCCATAGTCAAACTCGGCAAAATTAGTCGACAAACGCAACCTCATCAACATCTCTAGCTGTTGTGGTAATATTTTGTTCCGATTTTTAGTGCATATGCGATTCATCAGCGAAAATCCACGTTCCACTGTCATGTTCTGGGCATTAAAGCAGTTCAATATAAGGAAAATAAGAAAAAATATGAGCATAGCATACATGGGAAAAAATAAATATTTTATACATGTATACATAAAGCTTAGAAAAAACTATTTGACTGCTCCTTCCTAATGGATTTTGAAGCTTTTTAGAATAAATGGAGCTTTCAGAATTACTAATTTTGCCACAAGAAATTGGTTTTCTTCACGCTGCCTACTTTTGAAAAAGAATGTCTACTTTATCTTAGTGCAGAAATAAAGTGCCAGGTTTACAAAGACAAAAACAAAACCAAATAAAAATGCGTGTCCCTTGGCAAATAAGTAGTTCAAAATAAGAATTTTCTACTTTTTGAATCATTTTCATCATAAAAAATGATGAAGCAAAATTTATACGATGTTTGCACCCTGTAGTCACCATATGTACATGCACATATGGAGGGGTGCGAGGGGGTAACCCCACAAAAATAGTATATACCTACCTAAAAACTCAATGTACTGCAGTAAAAATCCTGGATTTTACCCCTCCTGACCTCAAAGATCTCAATTTTACCCTCCCTGGACAACCTAACCTTATGCATCTATGGTAGTCAGTAGTCACTTACATATGTAGCACAGCTTTCCAAGATTTGGGAATAAATCCAAATTATAGCAGCCGATTGACACAAGCTGCTTCCATGTTGGTATGCGATCATTCATTGGGTTCATGTAGTTGAACTAAAAAGGTCATAAACTATTACATTTATATACATATACAATAGTACAATAGTGTTTCCATACAGGTAAAAAAAGACCTGTGCAAATAAAAATATTGATGTATTTTAATGCATGCAAACACATTGTTTTTCACTGACTCAAGGTTTCATTATAAAGATTTAGATTGATAAATTTACTGTGGTTTTTCTTAAATCTATTAGATTTAAAACATAAAAAATTATAACCTTAAAGAGATTCCATTCAGATAATAACTCTTCTTGCTTGAGCTTCAATGCCCTTGCTGTAGAAAGCAAATAATTCCATAATCTGATAGTTGCCATAAGACGGTAAGATCGTTTTGCATTTCAGAAAGCTGAACAGGATCTGGATTGAAAATCCGAAAGGACGTTACTATAGAATTGTCGCTCCACAACCTATTCTCTAAATTCTTCACCATTGCCTTAGCTAGCTCTGAATATATGTAAAAATGAAGATAATGTCACCATAGATGCACATAATTAGGGGCAGGAAGCTATTTTCAATCAAAATCATTCAGAGTTGGTACTTAGCTTTAGTTTTTTTTAATTATAATTTTTCTTGGGGTTAATAACTTTTCAGTCCTTCCTATGTGCACGTTTTCAGGTGTTTAATGTAATTACTTAACATTAGCATCATGCATACATATTACACAGGTTATAAAAATATATAAATAGGCACAAAGTTATTGAAAGTAAACTGATGTAAAATAATCTTTAATCAGCAAAATGTGTAAGACGAAATTATGTACTTCTAATATGCTTTTCTTAGAGGCTCTATGGGATGCAGTCAGGCCCGTATCCAGAGGGGGGCGGGCCTGACCCCCCCCCGAAATGGGAAAAAAATTTTGTTTTCCCAAGGGTCCCCCAAAGGGAAAAATGAAAAATTGGCGAAGTTGGTCTGAAACACCGCCAAAACAGGTTTTTAGCATACTTTTGAGCTAGAAAACACAAAATTTTCCAGCGCTTCGAGCCGGATTTATTGTTTATGTAAGGTTTTGTCTTCTAAACCGCTGAAAATCGCTCAAATTTGAGTTAGACATAGAAAGTGTGTCAATTTTTTCTAACGCTTTGCGCCGGATTCATTGTTTAGCTATAGTTTTTGCCTTCTAGCTTACTCAAAACAGCTCAAATTTGAGTTATGACATGGGAACAGGCCTGTACTCAGGGGGCGGGTAGGCTCTGCCCCCGAAATGGGGAAAAAATTTTTGTTTCTCTCAAGGTCCCCCGAAGGGAAAAATGAAAAATTGGCGAAGTGCGTCTGAAACTGCGCCTAAACAGGTTTTTAGCGTACTTTTGAGCTAGTAAACTCAAAATTTTCCGGCGATTCGCGCCGGATTTATTGTTTGCGTATAGTTTTCTCTTTCTGAACCGCTAAAAATCGCTCAAATTAGAGTTAGATATAGAGAACATGTCAATTTTTTTCTTAAGCTGTGCGCCGGATTCATTGTTTAGTTATAACTTTTGCCTTCTAGCTCACTAAAAAGCTCAAATTTGAGTTATGACATGGGAAACATGAAATTTTTCCGGCGCTTCTGCGCCGTATCTATTGTTTATACATGTTTTTTGTCTTCTAGTCCGCTCAAAACCGCTCAAATTTGAGGTTAATCGGCAGAGCATGTCAATTTTTCGGCCTGACGTGCCGAATTGTGTAATTATCCGTATTGTTTTTCTCTGTAAAGCACAATGATTAAGTACAAAGGCAAGAGATAAGAAATAATTCGCCGATTAGGTGATGAGAAATCAGCTTAAATGATAAATTTGCTGTATATCAACATGAAATAAAGTGAAAATTTTTTAATTTTTTTGTTGAAATTTTTCTTCACCGTTGTATAGAGCTCGCCGAGATACGCTCAAAACTGTCTTTATTTTCGCCTATCTCCTAATGGTTCTCGAGATATCTGGTCTCAAAATTTTCGCCCCGAAATAAAATACTGGATACGGGCCTGGATGCAGTAAGATCTTCAGTCAATGTAAGTGCGCCATTGTGTGCCAAGTCACACATTTTTCAAAAGATTCACCGCAGATTGATTCACAATCACGAAACTGAGCCCGAATGACAGCATTTGTTGATTGAACTAAGCGCTGCAAATTATAATTTGACTAAGAATAAAATAAATATAGATATGTGTAACCTAGGTATGTATTTAAAATATTTATAACAAATACCATGAGGTTGTTCATTATACTAGGTAAACAAAGACAAAAAGAAATTAGTAAAAATTATACATTTATTCAGCTTACAAAGGCATCAAACGGATGGAGCTCAGCAGCTTGAAGCTGCAGCATCAAGGTTTCAGATGGACGCAATAAGTCATGCAAATAATAAAGTAAAAGCACCATTTTAGGAGCAAATAAGCGGCTGCGAATGTTCTAAAAAATTGAAAATTAAAAATGTATACAGGCAGTCATAGGTGGGCAGCACCGAAATTCTGGAACGGGGTTGCAAAATTTTTTAAAGGTCAAAAAATGGTCTTAGGGCGAAAAAGCACCATTTTTGAACGTTTCTCATCGAGCACTATCCATTGGCATCAAAAAATCGCGAAAAAGGCAAAAAAATTTGGGGTATTCAAACTTCTGGGGTTGCATACCCCCAAACCCCCATGCCAACGTGTGCAGCCAGGTACACCTATGTGCCTGCCTGTATGTAGGCCAAATCAAATATTATAGTAGCTTTTTAAAAGAACCAAAAAGATCTTACTGCTGCTATCGAATCACCAGCTTCTTCTTTTTGCCGAAGAAATTCTCCTATGACGGGCAGTGATTTTACAAATTCATTAACAACGCGAAAACGTGACAGCCAGCTCAAAAATAAGCATGCATGAGCATGATGCAAGTACGTGTACATATGTATACATACATATATAAATTTATGGGTCATTTAAGAAAACAAAAACTGTATTAACAACAGCAGAACTATTTGTCTACAATGTTTAACCAATTCTTAAAATTTTGAAAAATTTGATTCTGTCCTCAGGATAGGCGAGGCGACTCCCAAAAAGATGCAAAATGTTACAGGGAAGGTTTTTGGGCATAAAGTGGAAAATCTTATTTGGATAACTGATTTCTAAATTAAACTAACAAGTTTATTACATAAATATCCATTTTTTGATAAATTTGAACCATTATTACCAATTAGCTGTCTCAAGCATTGATTTGACTGTATAATACATGGCTAAAACAGAAAACAATTCGATAAACTGTATTTGAAAATCGAGTTAATCAGTATCAATAGTGAAAATGACTTTTCAAGCAGGCGAAAATTGTATTGGCAATGATCTATATATCATATATGTATTCTAAATTTGTATTGCAAAAGTGCTCACCGGATTTCAATTATTCTGTGAGGAACACAAAATACACTGTCAATTTCCTTTGCGATCCGCTTCAAGTGATTTACGTTATGGTATAGCGTCAGATAGCCAATTGAGTCACGTAGAATTTGTTCCAGTTTAACGAAAATCGAATTTTCCTGAAACTTCATTCACTTAGTTCTTATCATACATGGGCACAGGGTCAATACAGGGTCAAGTGACTTGACCCTGGCAGTTGAGCGACCTAGCATCCCTGCAGGGGAAACCGGACCAATCCTACAAGAATTTTGAAAATTTCTTGGAGAAAGTGAAACAAAATCAAGGCTGAAAACAGATGAAAATTGAAAATTTTCTTCATAAGTGCTTGAAATTGACCTGAGACTGCGGATAATGTAGTTTTAGCTCTATTTTAGCATTTAAACCAGTTTTTGAGGTTGAATAAAAAAGCTCAATTTTCCATCCACCCTCTAGATCACTCATGCTCAGCATCTATGGTTTTGACCAACAGGTTCTAGGGAAGTCATTTGACCCTGAAAAACTTGAGCGTGCCCATGTATGGTTCTAATAAAACAGCGATTCTGTTATTATGGCTTAAAATAAGCAGATATATAGTTCGTTTTAATACTATGCATTTTGCAATTGCAAAGTGAACTTAAAATACATTCTATAGTACGTAAATATGTAAGGAAGAACACAGATAGGCATAAAACAGCAGGGTAATTGAAAACTCATGCATATATACTGTATTTAGGGATTGGAAATTAAATTAAAAATTCTTAGTTAATGTGTTTTGTTTATGTACATTACTTAATTAATTGATACTTTTCAAAATAAAAATCCAATTATCACTTCCGATCAGATGTTTGATTAATTTGTTTCTTATCATTTTATTATTCATTATTGCATAAAAATTATTGTCAAAATGTTTGAAATGAGAAAATCATACATAACTAAACAAATCTTTTTAAGTTTCATAAGATTAAGCAAGCAAATCTCATGATGGAAGCAAATTTCAGGAGGAAAAACCTAATGTTCATAAAAAAATTTCCTAAATCATCTTCTCTTCTACAATTTTTACCTTGAATGCATCCTTAAGCGCCAGATTTTCTCGATGACAAATACAGTGATAGTCCTGCATCAGGATGTAGCCATATTCTGTCCGAAGCCGATATGCAACACCACCCAGACGACCCAACATTACCGAAGCACCATCTGATGTAAACAGGACAACTTTCTCTTTTGGAATATCAGTTGCTTTTAGCCATTTGTTGACTTTTTCTGCGATCGATTGTGCGTCCAAGCCAGTGTCTAGGTGAATGATGGTCCCAAAATGTTCACCATTGAATTTCATATCATTCGATGAAATTGTGAGATACACAAGCAGCAGTTTATAGTTTTTTTGATCAGTGCTCTCATCAATGTGCAGGCAAAGAGCTTTGGCTGAGGAAAACAAATCACTTTCTGACTTTGCAACAGTAGTGTCCAAGGCTCGCAGCATTTTATAAGTTGAGTATGAAGAACGGTGCTTTGAATGTAGTTTGAGCTTTTCAGGAAGTACGACCTTCATTTGTTCCGTAAGGTAAGCCATTTGCGAATCCACAAGAGAATGGAGGAAATCTACTTTATGAACAGCCATTTCCTGCTGCAGGGCCGCCAGAATATTTTTCATGAGACCAACAACTCTTGATTCGGCCTTTGAAAGTGATGTTGTTGTTGCCTCAACTAATGAAAGCCTTCCTGGAATAATCTGCATATTTCGTACATGCTTCTTGCTTTTAGCATGCTTTTTGAAGGTCGTTTTATAACAATTCTTTGGAATTATTTTGCCATGGACCCAGTCATCTTTCAGATCCTTTGATTGCTCACAAATAGTGCAGATTACAGTGTCATTGGATATGGTTTTTATCCAAGGGAACTCAATTTTCCATTTTTGCACAAATCCACGCTTTGGCTTCTGACTAGTCTCTGGTTCCGCAGTATCCTTGTCATCTAGGAAGATTTCTTCCTCCTCAGCTTCAATATTATCTCCAGTAGCATTTGAATGACAGTCAACATCATCCACTGGCAAGGAATTACTATCCATAGGCGTGAAATCATTGTTGTCCGTAAGCATAGCATCCTCTTCCAGAGGTAAATTATTGTCTGCAAGCATGGAATCACCATCGTCTAGATCTTTAGAACCACCATCATCTACAACTAACTGCTCTGTAGAAAGGTCAACACAGTCACTGGACAGTCTCTTTGACGTTTTTTTGAAAAAGTCTGTAATTCTACATGCCATAATAAAGCAACAATATATTCAAAATTAATGCAAATTTGAAATGAATAGTCGAATATGGTATTTAGAGTGCAGCAGAGATAACGCTTATTACATTAAACTTGAGCCGCTAAATGTTGAGTTGCCATTGTTGAATTAAATGGGCATTTATCCTCCATGTGAATCATTGACGTTTAAATAAATTATCGAGTAAGGTATTTGGAGAATGCGAATTGTCGTTTAAATAAATCGTCGAGTATGGTATTTTGAGGGCACCAGAGATAATCGCTTATCACAATTGCAGCCTTAAATATGCAGAAGGTTACCAGCCAGACCATAAATTTACATACCTAAACACATTTGGTCAAACAGCAAATGAGAATGAGTAAGAAAGAAGTGCCATGTGTAGACGTTGTTAAGACAAATTTTGTGGGGTTGATAAGTTTTTTCTTATTTTTCCAGAAATCAAACTTTGATTAGGTACCTACCTAAATCAAATCACCGTTTTCAAATCTAGAAAATCAGAAAACGCGCAAAATATCAGCTTCATAGAAAGGGGATTAAAAAATTATTAAAAGTCTATTAGAGATATAGACACTTTCTTCAGTTAGTTGTTTACGTAGGTATACTTAAGTAACCTATAGTCAAGAAAACGCATTGGTCCCTTAACCCAAATGTGGAAAAAAAATCGGTGGTTTCAAGTTGGTCTATTTACCCTAAAATCTGTGCTGGAAATGCGTATTTTTCATCTGAGACAAGTTTTCTAGAGCAAGCTAATAAAATAGCAGCAATTGGTGCGGCGCGGCGTGAGCATCAATAAAATGCAATGAAAATGAATCAATCCGCGCGAAGCGCCGGAAAATTTTGGAATTTTACCTCTCCAGAACGCATTTTTAGCATTTTACGAGTACTTCCACAATGTGAAGCAAGCCCAAAATTTTTCTCCACACTTCGAAATTTCGGTTCACAAAAACCCCTAAATGTGGAAAAAAAAACGGTGGATCCGAGGCTTGATGTCGGTTTTTTGTCCGGTCGACGAGTCGTGTCCGGTTTTCGTCATGCCGGTTTTTTTAAGCTGTTGGTCCGCTTTTGACCGGTGCTCAAAATGCAAAAATGCGTCTTAGAGAGGTGAAAGTTGAAAAATTTTCGGCGCTTCGCGCCGAAGGTGAGTTAAATCTTACTTGTTATTAATCTTTGAGCTGCGCCGCGTCACGCCACACCAATTGCAGCATTTTTATCGACAATCTGGTCTAGAACTGCGCTACGATTGAAAATCCTCATCTTCTGTACGGATTTGGATAGTTTTTGTAATGCAAAAATGCGTTTTAGAGAGCTAAAATTTCAGAATTTTCTGGCGCTTCGCGCCATTTGATAGATTATAGTTTTTATTGTCAAAAGCGACTTCAAAATTGGCTAAAATGCTTTATCGAAGGAAGGAAATTCAAATTTCAACAGAAATAACGTATACTGATCGTGATATTTCTATACAAAAAGTACATCAAACACCGCTATTACATGAGCACATAGGATTTTCTACTTAAAAAACACTGATTTTTCAATACAGGGGGTCTATTTTAAACATTTTTAGATCTCTTTAAAAACGTAGAAAAAGGTTGGAAAAAGTGGGAAAAAATTTTGGGTCTGGTCTATAATGTCAACCAAATCGCTGGGAAATAACGGTGTTCGGGAACCAAATTTCAAATTGTGGCTAGTAGAAGGCTCAAACGGTTCTGCTCACTGTAAATTATGTTCTGCTAATTTACCCCCAAAACACGATGCCCTTCTTAATAATGTTAAAACGGCCAAGCACAATAAAGCCATTAGTTTTAAAGCCTCATTTGCATTGTCTGCTTTAAGTCTTCCCTTTTCTAATGCTAGCGTTGAACAGGGTATTTCTGTATTAAGTTTGCTGAAGACCAAACTACGAAATCGCTTAGATGTCAAAACTACTGATGCTTTATTACGTGTTCGTTTTTTACTGTGTTGGAAGGGCGAGAATTGTTGCACCTTCACTGTTACTGATCCAATGCTTAAATTGTTTAACACTAAAATGTACGGTCGTAGCATTTGTGATGATGATATCGTGTGCCTTAATGAATCGCTATAACTTTCTGATGAATCCTTGTTTAATGTGCAAAATGCGTTTAATGTGGTAGATATTTAAGTGCAATAGTTGATTTGAATAAATTTTAGCCGCTTTGTTATTTATCAAGTGTATACATCGTTTGTCCGGTTTATTCCGGAATTTAACTGTGCTCTTGTCCGGTTTTGAATGTTGGTATGTCCGGTTGGTCTTTTCAGAGTTGGCAACACTGATGCTTGACAAGACAAGACAATGACTAGGGTTGCCAAGTTGGGGTTTTTTCCCCGAATTTGGTTTGTATTGGGCCGTTGGAGGCATTTTTTAGCAATTGAGGTTTTTTGCGCCTATGCTTAATCATGGGCTAGGGGGTTTTCAGGCAGTATGAGGACAAAGTTGGGGGTACAACGTTTTTTCTACATTTGGGATGTTCTGCGGACCGAAATTTTGGAATTCCAGAAAATTTTTGGGTTTGGTTCACTATGTGGAAAATTTTATTGGGACAATTTTTGATTTTTACGTCGAAAAAATGAAAAATGTGAACCAAAATTTTGAAATATGAAAAAAAACTTGGAGTTAAAACCGTTTTTTAATCCTCTGTCCTCCCTTACGTTTTTTAAATAATTTTGGTATTGTTCTCCGAAACAAAATCCTCGATACGGGCCTGATAAAGGGGGACTAAAAAATGAATTTTAGCTCGCAAGTTTTGCTACCCGGATACCTAAGATGGTGAGAATCTAATGGAAACCTTTTCCTATAGGGCTGGGGGTCTGGGGTGGCGCGCTCAAGCGCTTCCAGCAGGGTTCGTGGCAGAGCCCCGGGAAATTTCACTTCAATTTTGATTCTTATTGTTAACGTTTTTCGCGATTTTTGTTTAAAAAAAGCAGAGGGAAGAGTTAAGGAAAAAATCATTCTCTCGTTTCGTTCCTGGGGCACGTTCCCCTTCTGTCTCCCCTGCATACGGACCTAGAATGCATGTCAAGTAGATGTCAAAGTGCCTATTCCTAAGCTTTTTAAAATCGTTAATTTTAAAACCAACTTATTTAGTTTTGGTTTATATTCATAAAAATTTCTTCCACGACTTTTTCGCATTATCTGCACGTTTTGCGAAAATCGTGACTATCTAAACCATTTTTTTGTGAAATTTCAGAAAATTACCATATTCAGAAATTTAACTTGTAAAAGACAAGTAACAACGATTACCATAGAATTTTAATAATTGATAATATTTTAGCTTTATTGACTGTATCATTTTGATAATAGCAGTTGAGCCAAACTGATGTTTTATTCTATGAATAAATGATTAAGCGTGCTTAGCCTTACAATAAACGACGTTTAGCAAGGCAAAAATTTAAAAAATATGAATTGTCCAATTATCAGTTAAATATCAGTCAGTCAGGGGCGTCATGAAATTTGAAAGAACTGTATTTCCCGATCTCACGTCAAGTGGAACAACTGTAAAATTTACAAAAATCATCTATTAGTTTGTATTTTCGCGTTATCAGATCCGTTTTTTAAATAAAAGTTGTCAGTCAGTGAGGATTCGCAGAATTTCAAGAAATGATTAGTACAAGCAAAAAATTTGAGTTTGAAATAATTTTCTCAAATTAAAATAGCAATGTGTAATTTGGTAAAAAGATTGTTCTTCATATTGATTCCAGTATTTCCTCTTGCTTCTTAAGGGAATCGGGACCGAAGCCTGACCTGATCCATCTTTACAACTACTTATATGCTTTTGTTATGTACTCATATACATATAGAACATGGTCCCTAGTAGAGCTGTGCCGGGCCAGGCTGCGCCCCGGCTGCCCGGCGGCTGGGGCCAGTGTTAGAATTGATTATAATAATGTAGAAAATTAATAATGTTTTGGGCAGAATTACCTTCAAGCTCAATTTCAAGCAACACCACACATCTTGCTAATTGAAATCTTTATTTCATTATGTCAGGTTGGTGCAAATTTCTAGTTAATAATCAAAATTGACATATTTTGAATTGCAATTCATATAGCCGAGCTTTCCAGCTTGCTTGGTAGCAGACAGCTACGTCTATCAGAACAAATAGAATAATAAGCCTAAAAAAGTGCGAAGTAAAGCTCATTGAAAAACGCATCTAAGTCAGAGGAGTTAAATCCATACATGGGCAGCTCAAAGATTCTGGGGTTCCAAAATTTTTCGAAGTCAAAAAGTGCCTGATAATATATGGTAGGGCGAAAAAACGCCGTTTGCTTGCGTTTCTCAATGAGAGCTATCCATTAGCATAAGAAAATCGCAGAAAACAAAAAATTCTGAAAATCAATTTCTGGGACGTCTAGCGGATTTTTCTTGGGGGGAGTGTGAATTCTGGGTGTCTAGACCATAGGTGGGCAGCACCGGAATTTTGGGGATGTGAAAAAATTTCTGGGGTTGGTGGTGAAAAAGACCATTTTCCGACGTTTCTCATCGAGCACTATCCAATGGCATCAAAAAATCGCTAAAAAGGCAAAAAAAATTTCAAAAATTGAATTCTGGGGGGTATTCCAACTTCTGGGGGGTGCATACCCCAAACCCCCCACGCCCACGTCCCAAGCCCCCCCTCGATGCCCATGTTCTGTTATATCTTGTAATCCCAACAAATATTAACGCTTGACGCGCATATCTACTAGCAAGAATATATACACACATAGGTATAAGGGGTAGGGTAGGGTCGTACTATGAACACGGTAAAGCACGCTTTTCTTGGCCCCAGCCAGGCCCTGGCCCCGGCCCCGGCCCCGGCAAAAAAGGCGGCCTCGGCACAGCTCTAGTCCCTAGTACCCAGTGTTTTTTATACAGTGCAAAGTGTTCTTGGCCTCATGCAAAGAAAAATTTTGGTATTTTTTGCAAGATGCAAAGAAAAATCTGAGAATGAGTCTTGTAAAAGATGTTGATTTCTGAACAACCAGTTGACTTTTAGTGATCAAATATCCAAAAATTTCCGTGCTTCACGCCGGTAATGTTCAAGAGATATAATTTCCTTCCCATTGGCGACTATACCATTATAAATCTTTCGTGTCTTCTATCTTTTTTGTGCTGATATATAGTGCTGGCCTCTAAAAAAACCAGTCGATTTGTAACCTAAAAAAACCACCCCTTTTTCCCATAACCAAAAGGAGATGACTGATGATATTATACTGGCGAACAAGCTATGCCGTGAGGATTACAACTGACCCCTGGTCGCTTTCCGGATCATTCAGAAACTTGAGATATAAATTTGTCGAAAAGTTCCTAAAAATTGCCATTTTTATGATTTTTCTAAAGCATTTTTGAGGGTCAGTATTTCTACCCGTATTCATATTTGGTGGAATCTTTTATGTTTTCACGTTAGGCTCCCTTGCAGACTAATGTCAGAAAAAAATTTAGTTCTCCTATGTCATCCACATAGCTACAGTATACCTTCAAAGCCAAACCTAAAAAAACCAGTTGTAACCTAAAAAAACCAGCGCCAATTTTTACAAAACTTAGCAGGAATGTGCCTCATAGCACCTTTCATGATGCCTGATATTTATTTTTCACAAAAAATAAGAATCACCCCAAAAACAGCCAAAAAAGTTCGATTGTAACCTAAAAAAACCACTGTAACCTAAAAAAAGACCAATGCTAAGTATACGTTGCCATGGCAACGAAATTACTTTTCATCAAGTTGCATAATTTTGCACTGATTTCTTGCAGAGGATGTAGAAGAGACTTACCTAGAGTCGTTTTTATCATTTGAAGACTTTATTTGTGAAATTTATAGAACTTTTAATGAAATTCAGAAAAAATTATTGATTTTTATATAAATGTGATAAAATGAACGGAAATATCGTAAAAAAATGAATTTTTTTTCAAAATTGTGATCATTTAAGGTCAACTAACTGTTTTACGCTGCCAACCATGCACTTCGCATAACATTTTGGGGGTGGTTTTTTTAGTTCCCATGGTTTTTTTTAGGAAAAAGTGGTTTTTATTCAAAATTTCGTATTTCATGCAAGCTTGCTATGAAATATGGCGCTTAAAAATTCTTCCATGCAGCAAGTTATAGGCCTAGGGCAGCTGTCAAAAATAGGTGTTTGTTGACTTCTTCAATGCTATTTGTTCTGAAGTTATAAGCCAAAAACATGAAAATGGTTTTTTTAGAGGCCAGCACTATTCTTGTTCTACTGCATATTCCATTACTGAATTTATTATTTATTCGCTTCGACAAAAACACAAACAAATGGTGAAAAAAGAAAATGTGCTAAAAAGTAAGAAAAACAAAACATATTCGGTTTAGCTTTTTATTTTTTTTCGAAATAAGTCGATAAAACTTGACCTTTCGATTCCACTTAATTGCTTTCTCGAAACTATATACTTTTTCTCCAACAAAGATTTGGCGAATGCCATCCGAATCGTGTAAAAACGCATCAAATGAGCTTTTTTATGGATGAAATGTTAAAATTTTCAGCATTTTATTTCAGATGTCTTATTTTTTCTTACTTTTTCGATCTTTATGCAGTAAATAAGCGAGTAACACGCGCTCAACAATTATTACTATGGTTTTCATATCACGGCAGTGCCTCCAAGTTGTTGGGAATCGTGGCATTCACATACATATTAAAATTTTAGTCACATTTTTCGGTAAAATAAAGAAAAACAAAATTAGTATAATCGTCAATGTTAGGCTCGCTCATAAAATCACAAACTGCTTTTTTAGAATTTAAACTTAGGTTTGCATATGCATACATTAGAAATAGGCAGGATCTGTGCATGTCCATGGAAACGACTGAGAAACCAGCGTTTTTTGTAATTTTGGCATTAAATTCAAATAGAAATTATTAAAAATGCAAAATGTTAAGGAAGGGATGAAAAATTCCTAAAAAATCGCGCCAGAACTTTTTTCTCTTCAAGTTAGCTGCTTGCGGATGCCACATATACTTTGCGATGACGTAGCTGATAGACTTGCCGATCACCAGCTTTTGAAAATCTTCGACTATGTTTGCTGCCATATAACTTTAGTTCGTATTTCACTTGTGTCGAAGCAGTGGAACAGAGTATCTAGAGACGAATCGCTATGGAGGAAGTAATTGTTTTTTATTTTTTCGGTATATGCTTTCGAGCTTATAAAATGTATATTTAGTCAGATAATTATCAGTTCTAAGTGTTCATATCGAACCTAAAGGACCCGTAATATTATCAAAGTATTGCCCATATTAATTGTATCGCTAAAAATAGTTTAGTTTTACTTTTTACTCAAGATTGTACAACTTAATAAGTTGCATAAACCAAAGATATAAAGTTTGAACAAGGGGTATTGCCATGGATGCCACTTTTTTTGACAAAAGTCAAGATTTTCGGCAATTTCGTATAAACGTTTTCGATATCGATACGAGTAGTTTTTCACTCATTTAAACAGTAGACTTTCCAGAAGCATAATGAATATAATTCTTAAGTTCTTTAAACCTAGCAGTGTATACTATGTTGACGTTTGACTCGACGAAACGCCAAATAAAAAAGTCACTAGGAGTCATATCAGAATGAATGAAATTTATCAGTGAAGTGCTGTTTTGCTTGCGAAATGAATTTTCGGCAGAATATGCAGGTCGGTTCGTTGTATTTTTACGTCACAGACTGTTTTAATTTTGATTAATTGAATGCGATTTACTCATTCTCTTCTCAGTCGGGCAGTTCATGTTTAGATTCAGTTCAAACTCGTTCAAGTATATAGATGCTTATCATTAAATTTTATTAACTTTACCGATAGGTCAAATCTAAACATGAAACTTCACAGATAAAATTTCAATTGCACACTTTACACGCCACCTAAGTTTTGTTTAGTTTTAAAGAATTGCATTCTACAAAATATCAAAACTCCATATAGATTAATGAAACAGCCTGCATATTATATACTTGTACAATATGAAGCACCAAATGATGAATGGCTGAAATGAGCAGAGCATGTTAAAGTCATTCATTCATATTCTCTTCTTTGCTTATGCATGCCGATGATTCGAACCATTCCTTCGTCCTTATCATAGATGCACAAGGTCAGGTTGTCAGTTAAATTGAGTTTTTGGCCATTTTTACGCCACAATCGTATGAAAATGCAATATTTTTGCTTCAAATTGCTCGACAGTACCTAATTTTAGGACCCTTTAGCGCGGTTAATACCCCCTCTCACTCCCTCCCTATGTGCATCTATGTTCCTTATTAATTTTGTTCTAATGCAAATTCATCAATGAATTTTCATAAGGAGTCAAGAACAACCAATTGGGTCTCAATTTCGTACAATTATTACAAAAATTATACGGATTACCTTGTAAAGGAAATAAGAATCGACTAACAGCTGCTTTTTTCTTTTCATTTATTTAAAAGGAATTAGTTATTGAAATACGAATTACCTTTAACTTTTCAAGAAGTAAGATGCCTGTTAGTAGTCATCAGCTGTTTAAGAACATGTATATACTGGGACAAGTTAGAGTATGCAACAAAGGTTGCTAAAACGAAAATTTGGCATGGATATACCTTATTTATTTACCTTCCAAACAAAATTTAATTTATACCCTCACACACACACATGGGCATATGGGGGTGAGAGGGAGTATTACCCCTACCCAAGTTTTTGGAAAACTTGGTACTGTCAGGTGATTTTGAGAAAACGAAAGGTGCTGCAAGACAAATTTTGAGCTTACTGCGAAAAAAGACGAAAATTCTACCTGAAAACTGTAAAAATATCAAAATTTTGCGGCTATTCGCGCCCTATTGATAAACTTTTGTACTGTTTATGGCTAGAAACCAACGAATTGGCTAAACTTCACTAATAATGGTCAAGAAAGCCAGTTTACCGCATGTAACGTACAGTACAACATTATAGTACCCTAAATTTTACATGTGCAGAATGTACGTTGACTTATGGGGACCGTATTTGTACTAGCGCGAACAGACCCTGTACAAAAACAATGACTATAATTTACTATATGATAGGGATGTCCCAAGCCACGGCCCCGGTGCCGGGGTTTATGACCCGGCCCCGGGCCCGGGCAAGGCTTGCCCCGGGCCGGGGCTAGAATATTCGTAATTATTTGCAAAACTCTACGACTTTCTTTCAAAATAATCTCGGAAATTATGAGGAACTAAAGAAATTATATATTTCAGGATACTGATGAATTCAAATGGCAAAATTTGATCGTTAAATCGTTTCTATAGCTCAGATGTAGATTTTTATCCAACTTAATCAATTTTAATTCAGCATTCGCTTTACTTTTGAATTAGTTATTGATAAATCTATTAATATTTATTATTTATATTACTATTAATATGTCATTGATACATTTATGATTTATTCATTAATTTTATAGTCCATCTCGAAATAAGTAGCCTAAATCGGATGACAAATAATTTTTTTCTATTCTTTCAGATCTTATAAAAGAAATTCAATGATCTGTTAACTCTGAACAGACGGAATGCATAAAATTAATTAAAGGATCAGCTTAATAATGAAGCGAGATTAGATTGTTGTGATCGCAGTTCTTAGTGCCCTGACCTAAAGTCATATAAATATTGTTTCGTAATTCACAATTTTAAGGAATTTCTTGAAAATCAAGCTTGTTCTGTTCGCATCAGCCACAATCTTGGCAAGAAAAAGATGTTTACAATGTGTACATCCATGATTTTTTATGGCTTAGTACACCTGGAAGAGACAACTAATTCGGAATAGAAAATGTAGAATAGGGAGTCTTAAATCCAAGAACTGCAATGCATATAATCAATAGATAAATTAAGAGTTTTTCACTGAAAATTAATGAACTTTCAAAGTGTAAATTGGAATAAAAATGATAATGTTAAACATAAAAATACATGCTTTGAGTTGAAATGCTTATACTTTGTTTGGCTTTTCAGCGGAAAAGTTATTCTTTGCCATAAATCAAATGACGAGCACGTACCATCACAAAAAATTTCTATTTTTCTTTAAAACTGACATCATTCGTTGATTAAAAGCTTAGATCCTAAGAGCTTTGGGTATTCTATTTCGAAGTTTAAAATTAGCTCGCAATTCTCTACCTCCCCGGAAATCAGTCTTGAAGTTTTGAAAATCTGATGACAGTTGCACATTTATGATTTATCGCTAACAATTGTCATTTAATTAGACTAATTCAGTATCACGTGCATCATTGATATTTTTCAGATCGTTTTTTAACTTCTTAAGCTTTTAATTCAAAGCCATTATACGGTGAGAAACCTGAAATTAATCCCCTTTTCACAATTATATGATTAAGTACTAATGTAAAAAATACCGTAAATAATTTTAAGTGTACACTTATAGGGTCAACATGTATTAGTACGCACAACATCTTGCCCCGGCCCCGGCCCTGGCTAAAAAGCCTGCCCCGAGACATCCCTACCACATGACCATTTTTAGATTTTACCCCCTCTGGCCACTTCTACCTTGCCCATGTATGCCCTCTCATAGCTTGAATCATGTGCATGTACGGCACAACAAACGACGATTAGTTGCAGTTCTCAATGCATCCTACGATTTATTTTCTCGCGATGCTTCAGATCGATTGCTATTTTTAGCTATTAATTAATTATTATAATTGTTTCTGAAATCGCCTCGTGTAATAAAGTATCCGTTACACACCTGGGAAATGCCCCATATCGGCCCATCACCAGAACGGGCCGAACCAAAAGTTGGACGGGGCGAAGGGGTAACTTGGACGGGGCTATGTTTTGTACAGGGAGAAAATGTTTAGAGATAATTTAAGGAAATGCTAGATACAGTATATCATGATCAGTTTGCAAAACATGCACAGGAACCATCTTATTACACAGTTCGACACCTTTTTCATGGATGGACCCACCTTTTTTCAGTGACTGACCCACTGATTAAGCTGAATGACCCAACTTTTTCAGGCACGGACCCACCTTTTTTCCAGGGACAGACCCACCTTTTTCAGGGTCTAGGGACCCACCCACCCTTTTGGCTGGAAGTTGGACGGGGCGAACCGTCAGCCATTGCCCAGGTATGATCCGTTAGTCTAGCCTGTCGCTTTTGGGTAATTTTTTCGTGCTTCATATTATTTGTATCAGCGATCAGAAAATTTGGAGCGACATGAATCACTCTGCACTCTGCAGGAATCTTCACAAAGGATTATTGAGGGCTGCAGAAACGTATGCATACCTACCGTTGGTTTTCTCTGATCAATTAATTTTTACGTTTAACAATTTTATAACATTCAATAAAGTGCTCGATCAGAATGTGCATTCATTTAAGCTGTGCATTCATTTAAGCGGTGCATTCATTTAAGCTATCTTATTCGATCTGCTGCTTGAATCTGTTCAATCTATAAACCTGACCGCTAGTACTGTACTTATTTACTCTTTCCTTAGGCTGTTTTTTCACGACTTTCAACCAACTTTGCTAGTGAATCAGGCTTGTCTCTCGTGGATCGAAGAATATAAACGTGTTACGAATGAAAGTCCTGCTTACTGTACCGAGACTTTGAGGGATCATACGGACGAAGTATTGCACGTCGCATTTTGTCACGATGGGTCAAAATTTGCCTCATGTTCAAAGGATGCCTGTGTCAAAGTAGTTGTCTAGTCATCTGTTTGAATGTAGCTGTCTTGAATGGTCAGATCAGATGTAAAACTTAAAAATATCATTAGCTGACAAACATATTTTACGTGCACAACCGGAATAGTCACGAATTAGTCAAGCATTTTTTAACCAGCGTCATTTTTACACATGAACATTCTTGAGACTGAAAAATACTTCGCATTTTCTTGTACGTAAACAGAGAAATATGCTCAAGGGTTCTGGCCAGACATGCAGGTGGGTGTCTAGGCCCCCAGAATATAAAAATGGGAAAAATACGGCCGAATGAAGGTGTTAAAGGGATGATATTAAAAACCTTTTTTACAAAAAAGTTTGAAATTGACCAGAAACTGTGAATCTACGAGTTTTTAAAGATATTTTAGCATTTGTATTAGTTTCGGGGTCATTTTAGCCAAAAACTCTCTGACGGACCTCTTGTTCGGCTTATGTCCCTTCAAACCAGCTATCTGTGCTACTATGTCTCTGATTCGTGAACACTTTTGAACATCAAAGTCAGTAGAGCTAAGTTCATTCGACAGAATTTGCCTAAAAATTTAGTAGAACAGTCGACATGACTTGCTCATTGCCACGTACATTTTGTGTAGTATTGCTAATAATTAGTAGATAGTTAATGATCCTGAACGCACAGAACAATGCCAGATCAATTTTCTGTCAAGCTAAACGAGCTTTACTACAAAAATGCAAGATATTCTTGTGCATTTAGCTTTATGTATATTATAATATTATTCTGTTGTGTATATTCTTCATTCTACCTTTTTCTAAATTCTCGCTCATCATTTTATAATTACCGCTACGCTATATCTTATTTCATCACTTGAAATTCTTCGATGTGGTCACCTTTCATGCAGGCTCTTATCCAGGATTTTTCTTCGGGGTCAAAAAATTTTGAAAGTCAGATATGTCGAGAATCATTAGGCAAAAGTCAAAAATAAGGGCATTTTTGAACGTTTCTCAACAAGTTCTAGACAAAATGAAGAAAAATTTGAAACAAAATTTTAAACATTTTTCACTCTATTTCATACTCATACACAAAAAATCTATCGCTTAAACTATCTGCGCAAGTGATTTCTCATATTCCAGTCCTTAAACGGTTTCTGAACATTCCGTAGTTGTACTCATTCTTTGTGCTTTGCAAATAAAAACAATCAAAAAATTAGTAATTTGGCGCGATGCGCCTAAAAATTTGACATTTTCTGTATGTCTAACTTAAATTTGAACGGTTTGAAAGACAAAAACTATATACAAACAATTAATCAGGCGCGATGCGCCGCAAAATTTTGCGTTCACCAGCTCAAAAGTACGCAAAAAACCTGTTTTGACGACCTTTTACATGCACTTCGAAAACTTTTCATTTCTCCCTCCGTGGAACGCTTGTGAGAAACGAAAATTTCTTTTTGTTTTGGCCCACCATTGGCTACGGTCCTGCTTTCATGTTGTGTTGGATTATTTTCTCAGCTTTCCTGCGAAAGATAGTAGAATGAAGCGTGTAGCTTCAAATTAATACAATTAAGTGCTCTGCCTGAATTATCAAGCAAATCAGTGAGAGAAGATAAGTCGGGTTAGTTTTACTATTAGTTGTAGGACATATTGTTGAAATAATTACAAAAATAAAAGATTTTAAAGGATTGAATTCATTACTTGCGGCCGGGTCCTTTCCCAACGCGCACAGGCACGTATCTCTGGAAGAATGGGGGTTTAGTACCCCAACTCCCCAAATTCAGAAAAATCGGAAGAATTGGACTTGTTAAACGTTATTTTGTGCTATTTTTGGCCTTTTTGGGCTTAGTCCCCCAAGAAATTGGTGTTGGTCCCCCAAAATAGGACGGCCAGCTACGTGCCTGAACGCGCACAATATTCCTTTGACTTTTGTGTTCACATGCACCTTTTCAATTATTCAATCATTTTGCGTATATACAAATCTTTATTTCCTTTTAAAGTAAAAAACTCGTATAAATACATCTTTTTTATCATTTGAAGCTGTCTCTGTTGAGTTGTAAGTACAAAACTAAATTGTGTCAAAGTTTGGAGTAACGGGCATCCGTGTAATTTGGATGCTGAATTTGACTTTAAATTAAATTTATCGTGGTCGCGCGCCCAATATTGTGACTTCAGTGCGGACGATAAACTGCTGCTAGTTTCTGGCATCAAAGACTCACAAGCAGCTGATCAACTTAGCAACACAGTTGGTGGCGAAATTGCCATTCTTTGGGTGTCTCCTGGTATGAAAAGCGGCATATTTTTTACGTTGTATTAAGAAGAGGAAAATTTTGAAAAATGAGCCAAAAACATGAGAAAAATTCACTTAAATCTGGCATTTCTACCGGACATTAATATTTTGGATTTCCTTGATTTTCGATCAGTAACTGCATTTTCTTTATATCAAATTTAAAACAAATATTCCATTAACTCTAGCATAAAATCCGGAAAGATCTTCTTTATTTTAATCAAGTTTTTATCTCGAAAAATTGGGTCAGTGAAAAAGTATGTAGTGAAAATCGACTAAATGTGCCAAATTTGAATGTTTCGGATACTGTATTAAGCCGAGTTTCGTATTTCAGGCAACGATAGATATATGTCATGTATTATTATTATAAATTTTTACCGAATTCTCAGAAATGGGCTCTTAGTGGTCGATTTCAAAATCAAGATGCGTGACAAATAAGGCATTTACATTTTCAAAGCTATGCATCAAAGATTCGTATAGTTGTAAATAAGCGCTAAAGCGTTAGGTGAAATATAAAAATATACTTTTTAAAAATAATTTTCGTGCATGCATGATCTTGTGGGCTGGTTTAGGGCAGTTTCGTTCCCCCAAAAAATTCTTCATCCCTCCCTCAGAATTCGCGATTTTTTAAAAGTTTTCAAAAATTTCGTAGAAAAAGTGTTTTTGAGCATTTTTAGTTTTGCTCAAAAATCTCAAATTTTCGGCGTTTCGCGCCATATACTCATATTTTGATAATATTTTGTTCAATTTGCTCGACTTTTTTTATTTTTTTCGGAATTTGTTATTTGTTTATGCTTTAGGAAGATGGAGAATCGTCAGAAACGCCGAAAAACGATGTTTTTGACGCGTACCCACCATTTTTTGGGCCCAAAATAAGCACCTTAAAATTTCACTCAATTTGAATTGCTATGCTGTGCATGTCTGTTCACAAGAAAAACAAACTTTTAATGAAACTCGCCCGGAAATTATTTAGAAGCTGTAGCTGATGCAATCAATATCTTTTAGCAATATCTGCGCCGTTCGCAAATGCTCGAAAATTCTTGTTTGAGATGGATTGCTTTCATTGGATTGAACTATGCTGAAATAAAAAATCCATCTTACTCTAGAATTGAGGATTTTTCTCTTTTATTATTTTACTCAGAAACTATCCCTGATTTTCTAATTAAATGCGCTTTCGATTTCTAATCACAGGTCAGTCTTTTTTGGTATAACTATAGAGCGAGAAATCGTAATAATCGTCCATTTGTATCGAAGATTTTTCATCTCATAGATATTTTTGAAAATTATCTTAGCTTTCTGAAGCATTAAACATAGCTCACTCCTCAATTATTTAGCTTGTCTGCTAGCTTTGCGTTTGTATCACGGTTTTCAGCACCATGCTTATGATAGTTGCCTCTAACTATTAAATGTTGTACGCACGGCGTGCTGACCAGACATGCACAGCATAATAATTCTGGGGGATTTTAAAGTGCCTTTTTGCGCAAAAAATGGTGGGTACGCGTCGAAAACATAGTTTTTTGGCGTTTCTGGCGATGCTCTATCTTTCTAGAGCAGAAAAACAAAAAAATCGATTAAAATTAAAAAAGTAGAACAAATTGAACAACATGTAGGCAAAACATGAGTATATAGCGCAAAGCATCGAAAATTTGACACTTTTAAGCATATGGATAGCTAAAACGCTTTAAAAATCACCTTTTGTACAAATTTTTCGAAAACTTTCGAAAATTCTCGAATTATGAGGGGAAGTGAAAATTTTTCGGTGTGGGGAGGGGGTAAACTCATCTAATCCCCTCTCCCCTAAATCATGTATGGTGCTAACTGGTACGAAGGCTTTTTCGGGCAAAAGTATTGTCATTTCATCGTTTTTGGCGTACTTCTCAGCAAAATTTTCAAAAAAATCTTCCAAATATAATATGTACATATTTACTTCTTATTTAGTCACGAGTTCGCGATATAAACACTCCGCAATCAATATCTGTACAAACTAAAACCTAAAGCATTTATCTCTTCTTTTTTAAAAGGATTTCAGGCAAAATAATAACTTTGTGACAACTTACATAGCACTTTTTCTGTATGGTGGGTACGCGTCAAAAACATCATTTTATTCGGCGTTTCTGAGGATGCTCTATCTTTCTAGAGCATGAAAAAATTGAAAAATTTCGAAATAATCAAGAAAAGTTGAACAAATCGGTACAAAATATAATCATAAAATGAGCATATGGCGCGAAGCGCCGACAATTTGACACTCTTGAGCAAATAAGTGGTTATTGCTTTAAAAAGTACCTTTTCTACGAATTTTTTGGATGATTTAGGAAGTTTCGAACAATCGCTAATTCTAGAGGGGGAAACATTTCTGGTGGGTCGAACATTTTTCTTGGGGGGGGTAAAAGTCTTTACCCCAAGTAGTGATCCACCGGGGCGACTTTTTTGGCCGGGGCCGGGGCGGTACCGGGGCTGAAAAAATCCCCGGCCGGGGGCCGGGGCTGGCCGGGGTCAGACAAAGAAAATATTATTGCATGGCACATACTTGGGGTGGGCATAGGAAAAGAAATAATGAGCGACTGTTCTGTTCAGTAGTAAATGGCAAACGCAAAGTTAGGTGCGCCTTTTCATATCAAGTTTTATTACTATTTATTTCACAAAAAACAAATTTAGTTCAGTGTTTCATTGTCTGATCATCAATGAAGTCTATGTCGCTGCTATTAGCACACTCTATATCATTTGAATCTTCGCCACTGCTATTGCTGCTGTAGCGATTGGATGCAATAGGTATTGGATGTAAGAAATGAGACATCACACATTCCCATACAGGGGGAGGGGTATTACCCCCTCAGGGTCCAAGACACAAGTCACTGTCAGACGATTTTTGGTGAATACTTTTTGAATTTTTTTTTAACTTAATTTTTTAGTATGGCAAAAGTGTACCTATCTATTAGAATTTCACGAAGTGATACACAATTTTAGAATGTGAGCTAGAGTAAATAGATAAACTATCACTATAAAACATGCATGTAATCGCTTAAAATTTTATGAGGGTCCCTTAGTATACATGTAACGGCTGGAAATCTAGGGTAGGGGTCCCTCGCCATCTTTAGAAAGAGGGGTTAGCGACTAGATCGAAAATGGTAAAAACACATAAAAATAGCCAAAAAAGCGTAGGTTTTTGCCAAAAAATGGGGGAGGGTGGTCAAATATTTTCTGACTTTCAAGGAAGTTCGGGGCTTCAAAGCGTGGATGGGGGGTGGCCCAAACCCCCTCACATGAATATTTCTCGGCCATTTTCAGGGGAAGGGAGGTGAGCGGCTCCATTTTTGCAGCCACTTACCCCCCCTTGAAAATCTTTAAAATGGTAGAATTTGCAATAAGGAATTCTACACCTTTTCACAGATTTTGTTCTTCAAAAATCTTTGTACATGTACAAAGACGGTCCTGAAACGTCTTTGTACATCAGCAAAAATCTCCGCCGAATACCAAAAGACCGTGCTTCTAAATGTGATAATTCGGCCTGAATTTAGTTGATAATATTAGTTCGGCGCGAAGTGCCGAAATTTTTATGAGCTTCTGGTGGAATTCACACATAAAACTCGACTGAGAAAGCTAAAACCACTTGTACTACAAAATCAGAAATATTACCAAAATTGTAATATGCGAATTAAATCTTGTATTAAGCAACACTGCCCGTAGAATGGAAGAATGGAAACATGTCAAATATACAGAAACCTAAAAATTAGCCAAATACACTACTAAAGATCGAAAAACTATGTTCTACCACACTGAAATCGTTACTGTACCATACTAAAGTATACAAAAATTTGCATGTACAAAACAGTGTTTTTTGCAATTGCCAAAGATTTGTACCGATGTACAAAGACTTTTCAGGACTATCTTTGTACACGTTCAAAGATTTTTGGGAAGATAAAAACTGTAAAAAGGTGTAAAATTTCAAAAACTTTTTGTCGCTTCGCTCCGATATGAAAAATTGTCTGTCCTACATATCTTTAAAATGGTAAAATTTGTATTTAGAATAGAAAAATGTCAAATTTTTAGGCGCTTCGCGCCGTTTCGAGACAATTTTAGTAATTTTTGGCGTTAGAAACCCAGAAATTAGCTAAAATATTCAATCAAAAGTCAAAAAGACCCTGTTTTACCACACTAAAATCGCTGCTGTATCATATTAGAGTAACCAAAAATTTGTGTGTACAAAATGTACAAAGACTTTTGGGTACCATCTTTGTTCATGTATATACAAAGGTACATTGTACAAAAAACACTGTCACATACTGATAGTATGCGAAAATGTGTATGTTTAAAAATACATTCATATAATATAGCTACAAAAATTTGTTAGCTCATACAAAGACCTTTTCGGAGATCTTTGTACAAGCACAAGAAGCTCGTACAACAAAATAGAGTCGGCTAATAATAGTCCACCACTTAATTTTCTGGTCCTTCAATTTGGGATTTCTTCCCTCCCTCAACTTTGGACCTTAGGAAACTATTTGAGACATATTTAGTTTATCGGATCGGACGCAATTCTGCAGCGTAGTCTAAATTCGCCTATAATTAACCTCCGTCCTAATAACTATTACACAAGAAACGCGTTTTAAAGCACGCGGTTCCCATTCAATTAAATGTAAAAGTGTTTTTTGTAAAAATAGTTTGTTGAAAACGTACAATTTCCATCTAGAAATAGGACGTATTTGTCAACTCTAAATTTTTTAGCCATAGCTATGAATGAATGAGTTAAAAGTAGCATTCAGTTTAAATAAGTTAAGTGGAGGAATCAAAAACATACAGATTTTCCTGAACAATTATTCAGTAAAAGCTCATTT
Organism: Mermis nigrescens; assembly: GCA_036768485.1. Classification (NCBI taxonomy): domain Eukaryota; kingdom Metazoa; phylum Nematoda; class Enoplea; order Mermithida; family Mermithidae; genus Mermis; species Mermis nigrescens. Next base: position 1,261,037 of record JAVLUZ010000156.1, on the reverse strand, counting down.
ATACACAGTAGCAAAGTTATAACAAGGACTAAGTAAGTATACATATTGTCTAATCAGCACAGTTCTGAAAATTAACACTTGCTTATTGATGAATAAGTGCCAGTATCACAGCCTGTACAAAATACGAAATACACTAAATTTTTTCCCCGGCCCCGGCCATTTTTTGACCTTGCCCCGGCCGGGGCCGGGGATGCTGAAAAATGGTCGGGGATTGCCGGGGCCGGGGCCCCGGTCGATCACTAACCCCAAGATCATGCACGGTCACTAGTACATATTGTATGTATGTACATATTCTTTAGTTGCATACTTATTTTTAAGGAGAACTGATTTACCGATGCAGAACATCAATAAAGCCATACGATTTTTTCGGTTGCTGGTATAGTGACAAGTGGTTTCTGAGTACTGATTGTAGTCCATTGAGCAATCTGATTTCGTTCTCCACTCTGTCACTTGTGAAATCATCGCAAGAAGTGCATAGCGAAAAAGAAAGAGTGACTGCCAAACTGTTCAAGTAACTAAGCGGCTTCATTTGGCTCTGTGTTTAAATAGGGAGTGGCCCAAAACAAGACTCTACCCCTAATGTGCAAACAGATTTCTGCCAGCTGATTGTTTATGGAGCTTTAATGAACTGTAGCGCTTTCTTGGCGCTCCATTCAGTGTTTTTATAGTACAAAGATAGTTCTTGAAAGTCTTTGTACCATACAGCCAGGAAAATTTTGACCCCCCCTGGTCGAAAATTGGAGTTCATTTATCCCCCTTCTTTTCTAGGAATGGCCGGGGATTTCCCCACCTAAAACTTCGAGCTGTAACGTGTATGCTTTGTACATTTTGTACGTACATGTAAATTTCAGCGTACTATAATATGGTACAGTAATACTTTTTGTATGGTAAAACTAGATTTTCCGATCCTTGTTAGTCTAGTTTAGCCAATTTCCAGGTTTCTAATGATAAAAACTACTAAAAATTTTTCAAAACGACTCGATGCGTCGAAATATTTGACGATCTTCCATTTTTAAAAGCAATGTTCGTCATTATAAAGACATGTATAAGCACACACACCGCGCCAAAATTTTCTGGAATTCGGGACCTTGTTACATTTTTAGCCCTCCCAAAAAAATTTAGATTTTTTTATATATACTATTAAATATAAATATAAATAAATATAAATAAAAGTAAATATTAATGTAAATCTAAAAAAATTTTTCGTTCGATTACCACAAAAATCGTTACTCCATTTGCATATTGTGTAATCCCAATGATTCTGCATTGCATCACATTAATGGGCATTAATGAACAAGTCGATTTGATATCTCTTTTTGACAACATCTCCTTTTAGAAAAATCATTGGCACATTATTTAAGCCATAGAGTGGGTACTTTTCCTACTAAATTAAAAAAATCGCATGATTTTATTAGGACTGTGACTGGACAGGCACTGTCCGACGATTTTGAGCTGATGGAACGTTTTTTTGCATCACTTTTGAGGTCAAAAGCAGTACAAACGTCAAAATTTTCCTGGCGCTTCGCGTCATATTAGTACTTTTAAGTACTTTTACTCAAAAAGCGCCCAAAATTGATAAATTTTTGCATTTTTAATGTTAAAAGTGATATAATGCTGTTAGAATGGACTAAAAATGCTTTTAAAATGCGATATTACCACGAAAAAACGTTTTATAGGCTATTTTGATCGTTTAAACAGCAACAAATCGTGAACGTTAAATTATCTGTTTTGAATTTTAGGGATTTCACCCCCCTGCCGACTCTGACCTTGTGCACTTATGGATTATGGTAGCATGTAAACAGAGCGCCGCGGCGCACAAAGCGCTTGCAGCGGTCAAGCATTTCTATACGGTTTAAAGAGAGATATTTTTATCTATAAAATGCAACATGTTTCGGAATTATATGTCCACGTAAGTTGAATTTATGTATGACTTGTAACAGCAGGGTGTCTCCCTTTTTGGGCCATCCTGTTGCATACATGCACACGGTCAGAGGCTCTGGGAGTGGGTCAACCGAGTTTCCGGGGGGAAATAATAACAAATTTTTGTACTTAATTCGTCGTAGTTTATTTTTCGTAAATATTTATGGTCAAATTTGCATGAAAGCAATTACGATAAGGGCGATGGAATGACCTTTGACATCAAGTATGTACAAAATAATTTAAAAAAGTGTCTGGATGAACAAATTGAACAGTTATTGCTTGGAAAATAAGTACATATATGTGCTTGAAATCACACTCTTAGCCGTCATTTGACGCTTTTCCATGGTTCAAACGACCAGCTTTATTCCAAAATGGCCTGAGTCGGGTATGCTTCTCAAAAATTGTTTTGCAAGACAATTTTGAGCTTGATGTCATAAAAAGGCCACAAATTTCAAGTGAAAAGGGTAAAATTATCAAAATTTTCCGGCGCTTCGCGCCGTATTCATAATCACATTTTTTTATAGTTATTAGAGAAGCATAAATTAACGCAGATACTATAGTAAGGATCAAAAATGCAGTAAAGACACACAATACGCATTTCGGTACGTCTTAATGAAACACTGAAATTTATTATGTGCAGTGTTTTTTTTTTGTACAAGGTCCGTTTGTACATGTACAAAGATGGTCCCCAAAAGTCTTTGTACATTTTGTACATGCAAATTTTTGTGTGCTATACTATGGTACAGTAGCGATTTTAGTGTGGTAAAAGAGGTTTTTTCGACTTTTATAAGTGTATCTTAGCTTATTTCAGGGTTTCTTACGCCAAAAATTACTGAAAATTGTCTCAAAACGGCGGAAGCGCCGAAAAATTCGACTTTTCTCCATTCTAAATGCAAATTCTGTCATTTTAAAGATTTCCCATGTATGCCTAATGCCCAAAATGAGCTTGAGGGCGAAAACATCAAAAAATTTCGGATTACTTTACTCGTGTACTTAATTATGTATTTTTCTGTATAAAGCTCCAGGATTGATTTTAAAAGCTTAAATTGGACAAAGTATATTATTGTTACACACTAATTTAGAAGTCAAAGGTTATGCCTTCCTGTCAAAATTATGAGCCTTACACATGGACATCATAGTTATTTAAATGTGGCAATGATTTCGTTCCAATCGGCGATTTTCTGTTTCGATTGTCTAGCTTTAAATTTGTCATTTTTAAGAATAAGGAAGAATGTTAAAATGTTAAAAAAGTTATTAGGTGCTACGCATAAGTTCGGTTTTCAAATTTGCTCCAAAATAAGTTTATAGTAGGTCTTCCCACACTTTACAGTTGCCTATGTGCCATATTCTTGTAGAGATTTCTGTGTTGATCTAGCCATTACAAAATGGTATTTGCACATAATAAACAAATAAGATATCGGCGTCACAACATGAATCCTTTTTTGAGCAATGACCGATGAGAGGTACATAGAAAAATCCGTACATGATCTTGGGGGTTTCGCCCCCCCAGAAAAACTTTCTTCCAGAAATTCTTTCAACCTCAGGGTTCGCGATTTTTCGGGAGTTTCCAAAAACATCGTAAAAAAGGTGCTTTTTTAAGCTTGTTTGGCTATTTGCTCGAAAATGTCAAATCTTGAGCACTTCGCGCCATATACTCATGTTTTGAATATATTTTGTTCAATTTGATCGTTTTTTTATTTTTCCAAAATTTTGCTCATGTTTTTATGCTCTGGAAAGATGGAGCATTGTCAGAAACGTCGAAAAAACGATTTTTTTGACGCGTACCCACCGCTATTTTTGGACCCAAAAACGCACTTTAAAATTTCACCTTACCCCTAGAATTCCCAAGCTATGCATGCCTGGTTAATAGGATATTGACGCATGGAAATTGGATAATTACTGAATAATTTACTAGTAATTATTGATGTTACATTACTGAATCTGAAGATACAATCATCTACAAACACATCATCGAGTAAGTTGATACATACCATTTTAATGTCAGTCAGTTTCGATTTGATTGCATTACATTAGATTTCTCAACATAAATGGATCTACAGTGCGTATGGTCCTGGTCGGAAATTACGTGTGCGATAGTCTCAAGTGCGTCGTTGCGTTAACAGGCATGCAGAAGCATTCTTTGGACTCCTTACAAGAGCCTGCAAACGATGAAATCAAGTAGATGACATGACATATTTAGGTGTAAAAAAATTAAAAAATAATAATTAGGAAATAATAATGACTTACAAGATGATGAGATGAAACAGACAAATAATATCTAGTGAATATAATATGTATAAGCGTATACATTGGCTTTTGCGAGGAATTTAAATTAATTAATTCACTTTAAATTTCATCTGAAGGGAATATTTCAAACTTTTTGATCTTGTCATTCTTTCGGAAAATTGGGCTTGTTTCTTTTTTCTCATCACGCGTCTTCAAATTTAAATTTTCTATGTAACTAAGAATATATTATAATAAAGAATATATTATAAATAACTAAGAATATATCATAATTTATGTAATTCAGGCGCTTGTTTAGAGGGAGGTCGTGTCCGCAGATTGGCGTGGGGATTTTTTCTTCTGAAGTTGAACCCCCCCCCGCAGATTATTGTGAACCCCCAGAATTCTATTTTTGGTAAAATTTTTGGCGATCTGACTAATCCTGACCCCCAGAATTTCGGTGCTGCCCATGCATGATCGTGTCCGAACATTCCCACCGTCCCAGCACCCCACCGCGAAGTCTCCAACATTCCCACCGCGAGTCCTAACATTTACACCGTCCCAACATTCCCACCATCCCAACATTTCCACCGTCCCGACATTCCCACCTAGGTCCCAATATTCCCACCGCCAGTCTCAACATTCCCACCGTCCCAACTTTCTACCGTCCCGATACTCCCACCGTCCCAACCAACATTCCCACTGCAACTATCAACATTGCCACCGACAGGAAAAACCGAAACTCTATCAAATGCAGAAATTTGCTGTAAAGTAAAAGTGCAAAAGTGTGAAAGTTTAAAAGTATAAAAAAATTAAAAGTTCATACATGTATGTACGCGCACGGAAAGTTAGTTGCGAAAACGCTTATGGCCGGTATGGGGGTCAGAAATAGAACTTTTCTCGGGCTAAAATGACGTCAAAAACTGATAAAAATTCTAAAATAACGTAAAAACTACCTTGATCTACAGTTTTTGTCGATTTGAAGGATTTTTTGGAGCAATTTTTTAATTCTCACCCGGTTTTAGACTTTATTTTGCCTCTTTTCCATGAGAAAATTTTTTATTTCTATCCTGGGGTCAATACCCCCAAACCTTCCCTTCTTCCTGTGTGCATGTCTGGTTGTGATACACGATGGGAATGCAAGGAGTGATGGAATGTTGCGACGGTGGGAGTGTTGGGACAATGGGAATGTAGGGATGGTGGGAATGTCGGGACTCACGGTGGGGAATGTTGGGACGGTGGGAATGATAAAACAGTGGAAATGTTGGGACGGTGGTCCTCGAGTATATAATTTTATGTAGTTTAGATTCAAGTCGTCCAGGAAAAGAGTTGCCCAGCTTATCATCTATTATGCTACCGAATTCATCGAGCGATTTTCCAGATAAGCTGTTAATTTTTACGAGTGGGTCTTTGTTTTATACGCCTCATTTAGTCGGCTTCAAATTGATTAAAGGTCTTGAAGCGCAAGAGAAGCTTGTGGAAGAAGTAATGACTCCGAGGCGTCTTACGTTGATCGGCGAAAGACTGAAAGTTCTACGGTATTGTTTTACACGGGCGTGGGATATCGGACCTCCGCAGACGTACATGCAATAAGGGTGATGAGGGATCCCCCACTCAAAGTTACGTCCTGCCATTCCGCCCCAAAGTCATAAATTTCTACCCCTCCCCGCTTTTGGCAAGACCTTGCGTTTTGTTGGCTAGCTTTAGGTGCTCTTTTGACTTTTTTGGCCGAAAACTGAAGGTCGTTCTACCCGCTCCTCCAATGGCCGATTTTCCCATTCTTCTGCCCGTACACCCCCAGGGTTAGATTTTTAAGTATTTTATCATTTTTCGCATTTTTCGGTGCCAATGGATAGAGCTTGATGATGAAAGTCTAACCTACCATCACCAATAACTTTTCGGTTTTTTTAGCTTTCGAACATTTTTTGGTTCCCCCGGTTTCGGCCGGGGCAAGTCTCAAAAATGGCCGGGAGCCGGGGAAAATTTATTGCATTTATTCCATTCTTTTACAATGTGACAACACCAGCGTTCTTGTCTCAGTATAAACCAGATATGTTATTTGATTGTTTAAAATAATCATATGATTATTGATTATTAGTTTAAGCTGGACTTTCTACGATTGCTTATGAACGACTGAAGCAGTTAGTCTCTTTTTCCCTAGAATACTTTTTCTGAGATATAATCAATCAGTATCTTCATTCTTTCGTTTGATATTTGATTTGCGATTGTATATGCCGCAGCAGGAGAATTAAATGAAGTGGGTCGGGGTTTGGAAACCCTGAAGAGGAAGAACTAAGAATTTTTGTATCTGCTCAAAAACTAAAAGTTTCACGGTTTTTGTGCAATTTTGTCACTAAGCTAGAATTTGCTTATTCAGCGTGGACATTTGGACTGAAATGCAGCGGGAGAAAGTCATATTTAAACGAATCCCCTTCAAAATATTTCAGAAATATGTAAGCGATATCTCACTCATCTTTTCATCACTACTAACAGAAGTCAAAACCAGGCACGTAGCTTTGGGGGAATGGGGGGTCCGGACCCCCCAAAATTCAGAAAAAATCGGAAAAATATGACTTTTTAAACGTTTATTTGTGCTATTTTTGGGCTTAGCCCCCCCCCCAAATTGGTGTTGGTCCCCCCAAAATTGTACGACCAGCTATGTATGTGCCTGGTCAAAACTAGTGGATTAATCAATATCGAATGTAAATGTCTTGTCTCAAGCTTGGTCCTTTTTACTTAAGAGGTGATGATAATCAATATAGAATAAAAATTTGTTTGGAATTTCATCCTTTTCAAAATTTTGAGCTGTGCACATTACAATTTTCAGAGTCAGAAGACATGTTTGAGAATCGTGAAAAGGGACTAAAATTTTTTTAGCAATGCAACTGAACTTGGGGTTTATTAAATACACACCTATGCAATATATACATACCCTGTTTCTGCCCGTTCACAGGACGTGGAGAATAGAATGTTGGATAGGGAGAAGGGGGTTATTTGGACGGGGATATGTTTTGTATAATAAAGCCTAAAAAAATTTTTTTAACCTAGACATTGACTTTTTGAATTAAACAACCACTTTTTTGGACCACGCAAATCAATTTTTGGACTCGGAGGACAACCTTTTTCAGGGCCAAACCAACCACTTTTCAAGGCTGGATACCATTTTTCGAACAGAAAAATCAATTTCCGAAGCTGGACAAGCCACCGCTTGCTGAGCAAAATGCAAACCGCATGTTGTCTGTCATAACACTACATATACTTACTTAGTTAGCATACATCTGTATTAGTATACTACGATGAGTATACAATATACCATATACTTATACACTATCTACTATAGTATATTATACCCTGTGTACCCCGGCCCCAGCCGGGCCGCGGAATTTTTTTCAGCCCCGGCCAAAAAAGTCGCCCGGTCGATCTCTAGGCTTTACCATACAAAACATATCCTCCTCCAAATGACCCCTTCTCCACATCCAACTTTTGGTTCTCCCCATGCATGTAACAGGGGGGTGGGGATCCCCCACCCAACGTTGGACGTCCCCCATCTCCCAAAAACCATAAAATTTTTGACCCTTCCAATTTTTATTGGGTGTTTTTTGGCTGTTTTTGGTCAAAAATTGGAGGTCATTACCCCTCCCCTCAAAAAATGGCCGGGACCCCCTAAATTTCAAGCCATTTTTTCAGCCCCGGCCAAAAAAGTCGCCCCGGTCGATCTCTAGGCTTTGCATACAAAACATATCCTCCTCCAAATGACCCCTTCTCCACATCCAACTTTTGGTTCTCCCCATGCATGTAACAGGGGGTGGGGGATCCCCCCACCCAACGTTGGATGTCCCCCCATCCCCCAAAACCATAAAATTTTTGACCCTTACAATTTTTACAAAAAATCGAATTTTTCGGGCGTTTTTTGGCTGTTTTTGGCCATAAATTGGGGGTCATTAACCCCCTTCCCCTTCTCTCAAAAAAAGGCCAGGACCCCCTTATTTTCAAGCCATTTTTTTCAGCCCCGGCCAATAAAGTCGCCCCGGTCGATCTCTAGGCTTTACCATACAAAACATATCTTCCTCCAAATGACCCCATCTCCACATCCAACTTTTGGTTCTCCCCATGCATGTAACAGGGGTGGGGGATCCCCCAATCAACGTTGGACGTCCCCCCATCCCTCCAAAACCATAAAATTTTCGACCCTTCCAATTTTTACAAAAAATCGAATTTTTTGGCTGTTTTAGGCCAAAAATTGGAGGTCATTAACCCCCCTCCTCCTAAAAAGAGCCGGGACCTTCTTAATTTCAAGCCATTACATATGTAGTCCTCCCCGTCCTGTGAACGGGCAGAAACAGGGTATTGCCCAGTTGTGATGGGAATATAATCCAGGTACGATGATGTGCATATAAGGGCAGTCCATCAATGATTTTTTACTCTGTAAAGATTTTTCCCGATGTACAAAGATTTTTGGGAAGACAAAAATTGCAAAAAAAGATCTAAAATTCGCGAAAATTTTCGGCGCTTCGCGCCGAAATGAGTAATTGTGTATTCTATATATCTTTATAATGGCAAAAATTACATTTCAAATGGAAAATATCAAATTTTTAGGCGCTTTACGCCGTTGTAAGACGATTCTTAGTGATTTTTGCCCTTAGAGACTCAGAAATTAGCTAAAATGCACTATCAAAAGTCGAACAACCCTGTTTTTACCACACGAAAATCGCTATTGTATGTACCATATTATAGTACCCGAAAATTTGTGTGCACAAAATGTACAAAGACTTTTGGGGACCATCTTTGTACATGTACAAACGGACCTTGTGCAAAAAAACACTGCAGCCCATGATGATTTGCTCCCAAATTAGTCCACAAATACTCGTACATATGTTTTTTTGAAGGTTCGTTTTTTCTAGATTCTCAAATGGACAATTAGCTTACCCAGATTTATTATATTTTCTATTTTTGAATTTGAAATCGGGCTACTGCTTAGTTTTTTCTGGAATAAGGCGTCCTGCAATTTTTCGAACTGACTGGCTTACATGGGCAGCGCCTGAATTAGAGAATGCAAAAATTTTGAAAGCTTAAAAAAGTGTCGAAAATTGGTGATAGAGGTTAAAAACTCCATTTTTCGACGTTTCTCGTCGAGCTCTATTCTTTGGCATCAAGAGATCAGGAAAAAGAAATTAAAATCGTTTAAGATCAAATTATGGCGGTCTTTCGACTTTTAAGGGCCTGGACGATATATTACCATACATGATCTTTAGGGGTTCGGGGGGTTTCATTCATACGTTTAGCAAGGGGATGGGGGATCCTTCCATCCGAAGTTGGTCCTTCCCCATCTCCTTCCAAAGCCAGTAAAGTTTTAACCCTCCCTCCTATTTTTGAGAAATATTGAATTTTTTGGCCGTTTTTAGCTTATTTTTGGCTGCTTTTGGCCGAAAATTGGAGGTCATTTATCCTCACCTGAAAACGGCCGGGGAACCCCACCCAAAATTTCGAGCCGTTACGTGTATGGTTTCAATTCCCCAGAAAGTTTTTCACCCCTCCACAAATTTTTTCACTAGCAGAATTCGCGATTTTCTGAAAAATTCGTAGAAAAGGTGTTGTTTTAAACGTTTTTAACTATCCGTTTGCTCGAAAGTGTGAAGTTTACGGCGCTTCGCGCCATATACTCATTTTTCGACTATATTTTGTTGAATTTATTCGATTTTTTATATTTTTTTCCAAATTCACTATATTTTTACGATCAAGAAAGTTAGAGCATCATTGCAAACGCCAAAAAAACTGTTTTCGAAGCGTATTCACCGTTTTTGAGCCCAATAAAAATTAGTTTAGAAAAATATCGGCTTCGCCACACAGAATTTCCGTGCTGCGCTGTGCAGTGCATGTCTGTGCGTCAAGTACATCAAATATTTTATAGAGAACGGCAAGCTCAGGAGGTAGAACCAATCAACGAAGCACAGCCGGAACAGTTGCCTTTTGAACAAGCAGAACTGGCTGAGGTCCCTGTCGACTTGAACGCGGCCTTTTTGGCTTTGTTTGACACCCCCGATAGAACAATTGACTTGCGAGGTCACGTGAACGGTATGGCTTTGAGCCCTGATCATCAACAGCTGTTTTGCAACGTCAGACCATGGGCTGATCAACCCGTTGAAAACACCGATCCATTAAACGTAAAAATAAAATTCATTCAAAAAACGAAAGAATAAAAAAACAGTGTCTGTCGATCAGGCACATACATATCTTTGGGGGAATGGGGGTGTTCGAACCCCCCAAAATTCAGAAAAATCTGAAAAATATGACTTTTCTAACGTTATTTTGTGCTATTTTTGGCCTTTTTGGGCTTAATCCTCTCCCCCAAAAAATTGGTGTTGGTCTACCCCCAAAATAGGACGGCCAGCTACGTGCCTGCTGTTGATTGGTTTTTGCAAGTGCATGCGATTAGTAAAATTAATTCGAATTGCAATTACTTTGGTCCTCGACATCTTTTCGTAAGCTTGAGTTGTCCCGGAAATCAGATGCACGTAGTATTTTAGGTGACAACTTTCGCTAAACGTTTCAAAATTCTCCTATTCAAATCATGTTGACTGTTCGGAAAATTTTTCATTGAAATCAATCGATATTTGTCATTTTGTTTCTTTTAACATTTGGTTCGGCTCTGCTGTAAACCTTTAGACGCAATCCAGGGCCCGGTCTCCGAATGAAGGGGTTAAGCTAATCGCAGTATTAAATTCGATAAAATTTGTCGACATGAGGGTTAAATAATATATCCCCAGTTTCCGAAATTTCTTTGGTCCTCTACATTTCTTGGCTTTAGGAAAAATGCAGTGGACCGAAGTAAATGTAATTCGAATTAATTTAGCTAATCGCACGCACTTGCAGAATACTATCAGTTCAGCCCCAAGCTTAACTTAACCCTTGGGGTTAAGTGCATTGTATATAATATGTACGTATTTGATATCAGTACTTATCTCAGGTTTCCGAATGAAATGGTTAAATTGTTAGGGGGTTAACTTTCCTCAAAAACAAATGTTTCGATTACCATTTAGGAACAACAGATATTCCCGAAAATCTACATGTAACGATTTAGGCATTTTATTTTCATCGTCTCTTAAGTTTACGAGTCACGTGCATTGCATTAAAGTAAAAGCCTTACAACGGACTAACATGATTTTACGCTTCTTCAGATCTAAAAATCGAGACTTGTACTAATCCGCGCTTTTGAAATTTACGTTGGGCCTATATTAGAATACAATAGTCAAATATGGAATCCACATCTACTGAAGGATATATGTAGATGCCTCAGAATCTGTACAAAGATATTTTACACGGCGTTCCTAAAGTTACTTTACGTTAGTCCTAAAATTACTTATTTTTTCTCGTAAAAGTTAATCCTTATGCCGATTAGGATTACTTCTGCAAACTGTATTGGTCGCTCATGCTTTGTTGCGTGTAAGAATTCTGAATGGCTTTAAATTTTTTGCTATTGTGAGAACAAGTGAATTTAACTAGTAGCATATTTGTTATGAAATGAAAAATGGATTCCAGAATTTTCGATGTTTTCAATAACATTCTGCCAATATCAGGAAATCGTCGATCGACCGGTTCCAAATTTTTTTCATCATAGGAATTCTGAGCCTGACTATCTAGCGTTCTATCATTCATGTTCTATTCCGAGTCTGATGATTCCATTTTTTAAAACATATATGCAGAATTGGATTTAAGGGAGAGCCGGCGGGCGGTTGCCTTCATTAGATGAAAATAGTTTCTGGAACTTTCAGATTTTTTTCCAAATTTTCGCACCGGAAATCATTTTGACTAAAAATAGACAAAATAAAACGGCGAAAAAACGTTATGCTGCACTTTAAAAAAAGGAAAAATCTCTAAATGCAATACATAGGTACACGAATATGTACACATTGAATGCTTGAAGTATTTAACGCTCTGAGAGTTAAATTAAGCCTCTGAGGGTTAGTTAACCCTAGGGTCAAATTTCATTCGTAAACCCGGGATAAAGTTATCCCGGGCTTAATCTAACCCTGGGGTTAATTTAACTCCAGGGTTAGTTAACCGGGTTCGGAAACCGGGCCCAGTTCTTTTTATAAAACCAAATATATGCATACTCCGTCATAGGAATAATTATATTTACTTGAACGGCACTTTTGATCATTCTATGTACATACAATATCTGAGTTAAATTTGCAATTATTCTAAGATAAGATATTTCGCTTATTTGGAATAGATAGGGATAAGATATTTTTGTATGAAATGCGTAAAGTATCTGAGGCGTACAGTCATAAAACAGTTAGTCGGCTTATAATTTGGGCGAAAGGATGGCCTTTAAGAACCTAAGGTGTGTTTGTTTGTGCATTTGAAGACTTTTAATTTTTTAACTAATTTTATTTTTAATATGTATATAACATTAATTTAATTTGTGCAAGTTTTGTATGTATGTTGAATTTAGAACATGATTAACCCCACCGGATTTATATTTAGAGTACGATAAGTCATGAGTAATGTATACAGTCTAACTTCTCTCTTTATAGTCGTAATTTAACCGGCATTAAGTCGCCGCAGTAATCATATTAAAAGTAAGTCAGTAGTAGTTGTCACTTTCTGCATTTAATGTCATATTTGGGGTAAAATCGCCTATTGTGAATGTCAGGGACGTTCGCATCACTTTTTCCGGGGGAGCGATTCAAAAATCAGTGACTTTATATTTCAGCATGTGTCCAGCGGTATACAAAATAAAGTGTATATTCCAAAGTTTCCAAACGTGCTCTATCCATTAAGATTATAAAATTTAAACTTTTCGAGAAAAAAAATTTTTCTCATCAATGGGCTGTAAATAGTGACATTTTTTGGTCGCGCTTGAGACAGACTAATGGAAGATAAGGAAGCTACGCATGTCGAAAATTTTTGAGACTTTCCGAGAAAAAGATGCCAGTTTTCATCAGGGGCGGATTTAGGGGGCGGGGGCGTCCCCCCCACATTGGCCCAAAATAGTGCACAAAATTAAGGATTTTTGAGCGATTTTCAGCGATTTTCGGGTTTAAACAGCTAATTTTCCCGCCCAAGTCAGGGTTCCGCCCCCCCCTTAGGAAAATCCTGGATCCGGCACTGGTTTTCATTATATTCCGTGCATTCTCTTACCATTCGAAAAATTTGGGTCGAAGGGGGGCGGCCGCCCTCCCATGCGTACGCCTATAGTGAACGCATATTAACTAGATGAGAATTTGCATAAAGGGGCCTAGTGGCGGATCTAGGATTTTCCTAAGGGAACGCACCTTAACTTTTCCAAAAACAGTTAAAAATAGGTCCAAAAATTTGCCCTTCACGTCAATGTTTTTTTTGTATTCGGCAAAGATTTTTCCCGATGTACAGAGACTTTTGGGGACCGTCTTTGTACATGTACAAAGATTTTTGGGAAGACGAAAACTGCGAGAAAGGTTTAAAATTCGAATTGTGTGTTCTATGTATCTTTGTAATGTCAGAAATTGCATTTTGAAAGTAAGAATGTCAAATTTTCAACGCTTTGCGCCGTTTTGAGACAACTATTAGTGAGTTTTGCCCTCAGAAACCCAATAATTAGCTAAAATACACTACCAAAGGTCGAACAACTGTTTTTGCCACACTAAAATCGCTACTACACCATATTATAGTACCCAAAATTTTTTTTACAAAATATACAAAGATTTTTAGGGACCATCTTTGTACATGTACCTACGGACGTCGTACAAAAAACACTGCTTAACGCGCGAAATGGCATTTTTCGACATTTTGCATTGTCTACTTTTATTTAAAATCTTTTTTGACGCTACATTTTTCCGAAAACTTGAAATTTTCGACAATTTTGTGCAAAAAAAAATCATTAAATTTCTTCGAATTTAGCGAAAATCTGGCGCGGAGCGCGTAAAAATTTGTGAAATTCAGGCAAAAGGGCGTTTAGAAGCTTGATTTTTCGTATTTGTAGCCCCCCTTCCCGCCCCCTCCCCCTTAATTCCACTTCTGAACGGGTCTTTTCTATCGTATTTGTACTTGCAAAGTGGCTTTTTCGCGTTTTAAGTTCGAATAGCCAATGTACACTGAAAATCATACTTTTGTCTTGAACTTTCAAAAGTCATCCTTTTAGTCTATTTACTGTACATGACAATCTTTAATGAGATCGAGATTAATACGATCTTGTACACATATCATATAAATAGATTCATTTCTGTTATGACTAATTTTTTTGTGCCTCAAAAATTTGTCATTCGTTATTTTCTCGCGCTGTCATTTTTCATTAATTTTAAACCCTCCTGGGATCAGTGAACGCATTGAACTTCGCGTTATCGATTTACGGACATTGACGCAATTGCAAAGCGTGCAATATGCTGGTCATCTTGGCTTTACACTCGCGTCGGGCTGTTTTTATATTTTTCCCGCAGTTTCGCGCAACTATGTTGCCAGGTAAATCTGACCATTCCTTCCGTTTTAACTTCAAAACTATACTACATATTTTTCTTTCGAATATTCACGCGCGTGAAGTAGCAATTTTCAAAGAATTCAAAAGCAGTTTTTTAAACCTTTTTGTCTCAACATTTTGCGCTCAAACCACCAGCTAATTAGGTTCCCGCGGTTGCTTCGTAATTCCTAACAAACCATTATCGTTTGTCGAGGGCCTTACTGATCTAGCGGCTCACAATTATACCTGGGCGTGTGGGGATCGGGGGGTATGCACCCCCAGAAACTAAATTACCCCCAGAAATCAACTTTTCAAATTTTTTTTGTTTTTTTCGCAATTTTTTGATGCTAATGATAGTGCTCGATGAAAAACATTGAAAACTTGTGTTTTTATCGCCATACCACCATTTTTAAGGAGTGTAATGCAAAATATCAACCGTGCTATTCTCATCACCTTAACTTTTGTGACGCCCACCTATGCTCACAACAACTCAAATAATGAAACATAATAAAGGTAATTTACTATCGCCTTTTTTAGACATGGAACTTTCAGTACCTATTCTGTTTAGTGCTTATATTGTATATAATCGATAGCTTTCTGTATATACCTACCTATGCTTTGAAATCGCAGATTTTTTTTGTTCCATCGAAGTCAGACATTAGCATGGGGATTTGAATATTTGGACCCTAATTCTCGGCGCGGTTTTAGAAATGTTATGCATTTTCGCAATTTTTTGTTGCCGATGGTTGAGTTTGATATAAACGCCAAAAAACTGTGTTTTTCGCTACGATCTTTAATTTTAAGGTTCTTTTTAATTTCTAAAATTTGGATTCCGCTTTTTGTTATGACTCACTTTTAAATCGTCGATTAAAAATCAAATTCATCTCAGAGGACATATTTAATTTTTGAGTTCAAACAATAATAGTAAGATTAAAATTTTGGTCGAACCTTCAAAAATAGAAACGACTCTAAAGCAAAATCCGCAAAAAGTTTAAAGACTATAAAAATTAAAATTCCGTGGGTTCTGTAGTAAAACGTCTCTTCATCTATTCGAAAGACTTTTGTTAACTGCAGCCATGTATGTAACAGCTCAAAATTTTGAGTGGAGGTAGTCGGCCATTTCTAGGGTGGGGATTTTCGATTAATACTTATGAAACGCCTAAAAATGGCCAAAAACGCAATTTTTGCCTTAAATCGGGGGTCACAAATTCAAATTTTTGACTTGAGGGTAGGGCTGGAATGCTTCACATGTATCGTCTGTAGTAAATCATGTTTATTTGCCATGCAGTCATAGAAAACTGTACTTTTGATGCAGTGTTTTTTTGCACGGGCCTCTTTGCACCGTGCAAAAAACATCCCAAAATCCTTTTGCACGACCGAAAATTTTTTTGTACAATGTATTTTATATACAAAAATTTTCCGCGCTTCGCGCGATAGGATACTGAAGGTTTAGCCGTTATATCTTTCACACTATGTTTACCCTGAGAAAAACGACAGATTTGCGATTTCTGTAACAAATTTTCAGCACATTCAATAGTTTCTGCAGGAATTTAATGCTCAAAAAGTGAAATGACATATTTTTCTAGCGATTCATGTTATAAGTGGGTAAATATAATAAGTCGCGCGAAGCGCAAAATTTTTTATCCATTTTCGAGCCAGAAAATCTTAAAAATGATCAAATGTTAAATTTTATTTGAAATGTTTATGCTGAAAATATTTATAAAAGTGAAGAAATCGCGCGAAGCGCTGAAACTTATTGGGATTCTCCAAAAAAGCACTTCAGATTTTTCACTTTCTAGCACTGAAAAATATGTACAAAACAACACTGTAATGCTAAAATTAAAATAGGGCTTCAATCGTCATAATTATAGAAATCCTGTTTAAAAACATATGAAAGCTCTGAAAATGGCATGAGCAAAAATGAAAAAATAGCGTAATTACCTATTACCATGACGCAGAAAACTTAATTAACAATTTGTAGGCACTGCAAAGTAAAACAAAAACCTAATGATTCGTTTAACTTGGTCTAGAAATTTACTACATTAGGGAAAAGTGTCGAAAAAAGGCATGGGACCATACGTGGGCAGCAAGAAAATTCTGGGGGGGGTGCAAGATTTTTTTGAAGGTCGAAAAATGGCCTTAAAAATGGTGGTATGGCGATAAAAACACCATTTTTCGACGTTTCTCATCAAGCACTATCCATTGGCATCAAAAAATTGCGAAAAAAACGAAAAAAATTTTCAAAAATTGAATTCTGGGGGTATTTTGATTTCTGGGGGGTATTTTGGTTTCTGGGGGGGGTGCATACCCCCAAACCCCCACGCCCAGGTGTGCATGGGACATCAAGCACTAGTACCGAAAATCTTTGCATTTTTTCCAAAAAGTGCTCATTTGAAACTTTTTGCACTTTTAAAATTGGGTGACCTTTGAAAAAAGTAAAACAAGCTAAAACAAGATCCACGTCTTGCTAATTCGTTAATGGAATACGCAAAGTAGAATAAGCCTGTCTGCATCAGAAATGAAAATAGGATGAAAAATTGAACTCAGTGGGCGCGCTGGAAAGAAAATAAGATATTTTGGTGTTATCCGGCGCGAAGCGCCGAAAATTTTATGAAAATTTGATTTTAAAGTGACCTGGGCGTTCAAAAAACGACATATTTTACATTATTTTTGCCCAAATTTTTCTTTGCACCGTGCAAAAATCACCAAATTTTTTCTTTGCATGGGCCCAAAAAAGTTTGCACTGCAAATAAAAAAACACTGTTTTGATTTAATAGCTTTCCAAAAATGTATTGTGCATGCTGTAATTTTGCTCCTGGGCAGAGAAAATTAGAAGAGACGATAATAGGGGGCCAAAAATGACTATACGCATATCGTCTTTGCAATGCTCTCGCCCCATAAGCAAAATTACTGCACATGTACGAGAACACATTTTGGGAAGCTATTATTGTGCTCTAAATTTCTTCATCTAAAGCGGAGACTTTCCTTTAAGTGTAAGCTATAGTCTGTTTCATTCATCCGAGAGCTTTTTCAGTAAATGTTTTCAGAGGTTACAGTAAGCCATTCTTTTTTATTTACTGTAGGTCGCTAGATCTCACGGCAGCTACGTAGCAAAGAAGGGTTTTTCAATAACATTTTTGCTCCATAATTTATTCTCGTCTTCCAATAGATCAACCAGCTTACAGATAAAAATTGCGCATTCAGCTTATCCTAAGTTGATACTTTAAACACAATACATAGACTAAGATGTCAAGAAACGCCGCGATCTCCCGCATAGCTCAGTGGTAAAACGTCTGCTTGTCGTCGAAGCAATCCGGTTTCGATTCCAGCCGATAGCTTTTATTTAGCGCACTTACTGTAGCATGTCCCAGCACTGATTAAATGCCAAAATTAAATTTATATGGGCGGATTAGTGCATTGAAAATAGAAGAATTCCAGCCATCCGCCCTCACTGAGCTGATCGGCCGAATTACAGTAATTCGTCTTGTTTCGCTTACTGTAGCCATTAAAAAATTTACTAACAAGCTCTCGAATAAATGAAACAGACTATAGATACATGCGATTCAATGAAAGATGATAATTCCTTTATGCCAGCCTTAGTTGGGGGATGGGAAGACGAATGACTGAGTGGAGAAATCCTCCATCCGCCCTTGTAGCAGGGTGATAAGGAGATCCCCTCGAAGTTGGTTGTCCCCCATCCCCCGAAAGCCTGGAAATTTTTGACCTCCCACCGGACTTGAATTTTTTGGCCATTTTTGGCCAAAAATTGGAGGTATTAACCCCCCCCCCAAATGGCTGGGGAACCCAAAATTTCGAGCTGTTACATGTATGCCCCGTCCCTCTGCTTGATTAGTTAATTGCGCATTTAATGTCACTAATTATTGCAGTGGATCTGAGGATAACGCCGCTTATTTGTGGGATAGACGATTTGGTAATTTGATCAAAAAATTGCCGCACGATTCTGTTGTAAACGCAGTGGCTTTTAGTCCGCTTTTTGATCTGGACATTCAAGAGAGATCAGCCGAAAATGTAGTCGAACGAAATGCTCAAGCCATTAAGACGGCTCTGCAACATCAAATTCTCGTTACTGTTTCTGACGATAAAACTTTGAAAATATGGCGGTCGAAAGATGGCATGAAGATGCTTGGGTTGATTTGATTCATATACCGTTCTTGTTTTTGTCTTTAGATCTATAGCTATTTTGTGATGCACAGCTTCCATAAGTTTATTTAATCTTTATACGCATTTTTTGTCCTGTGCAGCTCATACAGTCTTTCTGTATTTTGATTTATTTTTCAGTATATTAATGAAGAGGCGTTATGAATTTATAATGTTTGTACCTATCTATTCTTTTTTGTAGTCGCCAACTCACAAATCATTTCATTTTTTAGTAACCTATGTATTTTTGTTTATTTTCTCAGAACTCAAATCATTTGCATTTCACTTCAATCATTTCCTTCATTTGCACTTGGGGTGCCTTCTATAAGCTAATCGTTTAAACGGAAGACAATCCGATGAATTTTGAGTCTTAAAACTACTAGCATAATGGGAACCACATTGAAATTTATTTAATTCTGTAGAATATCCACTTGTGACCTAACCAGCCCTGGGAGCTACATCACTGATTTAAGCATTTTGAGATGTGAGTTGACCCTCATTTGATATAGGTAAATAGGTCAAGCATCATTGTTGAGTCCGAATTGAATTTGCGATAAACATAAAATTGCTTCGATTGGTATCTTTTAATATTTTGAAAGCGTGTACAGTACATATGTATGTACAAACCTACATACGCGTAATATTTTCAAACTAGCAAAGAAAAATGCTCCGATGGAACAAAAAAGATGAATATACTTGGAATTGCGGACTATTAAGGATGTAAAGGAGGAGACTAGGAAAAATCTACCTAAAGTCGCAAAATCTGCTAAAAATTACACTTTCTCTAAGCAACGCAAAAAATCGAAGTGTATTCTGCGGCCAACAGATTAAAATAAATATTTAACCATAAAATGATTGAAAAAGCAGCACATTAACTATGCAGTAGCAATGGGCAATGATGTTGAGTAAACTAACAGTCTTTCTAAGCCAATTGAATGAATGGTTTAAAACAGTAGATACGCGTAAGTTGACTTGAAACAGACTGAATGTAGGTACACTAGCATGCCCTTAAGGATTGTGTGCACTAATCAATCGGCCCCTGCTTTGCATGCTTTAATGCTCAAAACAATTTTAAATACAGTACCACTTAGTTTTCTACCAATCAGGATACGAAGCTAGTCAGCGTTGCTACTTGCCAGCAATTTAAAAAAATTAACATTACAGATTTCGTTAATACACTCTTATCTGAAACTTTGAACATTATTTAAAAAAGACACTTTTTTAGAGGCTGCAGAATATACTTCGATTTTTTGCGTTGCTTAGAAAAAGTGTGATTTTTAGCACATTTTGCGACTTTAGGTAGATTTTTCCTAGTCCCCTCCTTTTACATCCTCAATAATCCGTTATTCCAAGTATATCATCTTTTTTGTTCCATCGGAGCATTTTTCTTTGCTAGTAACCTACTTTTAATTAGCATGATTTGAGTACATCAGTCAGTAAACAAATACAGTAACATGCCACAATAATGAAAACAGTCCAAAAACGCGGAAAGCAATATTGTTCTTAACATCAGCATTATCCTTTTTAAACAAGACAACCTTACATTATTAAAACAGATCAAAGTTTTTCAGCAGAAACTCAAAAACTTTACGCAAATATCAAGTGTAAGGAACACTAACGCTTAGATTTTGAAGTAAAATAAATTTGTAGTATAAACTAGATATTAACAACAAATGAATAGTGCAAACTTTACACAACTACTAAGTGTAGAGAAAACTAACAGTCAGATTCCCAATTCTGATTTAACGTAGAACATTTTGCAAAAAATTAAGCTTCCGCAAGGCTCTAGAAGTAAAGTTAATATGCAGTGTAAACCTTACACAACCACAGAGTGTAAAGGAGACTTTAGTCGGATTCGTAATTCTAATATTACTCAGATATTTCGATAAAGCTTTATGAAAAAATTGAGTTCCCACACTAACCCGAGAACAAATAAACATCAGTTGCAAACTACTTTACACCACTGTTGAGTGTGAGCAAACGCGCTCAACTAGCGTCTCACATTTGATTCCTGGTACACTTTTAGACTTTAGAAAAAGTCAAGCTTCTCCAAGGCTGTAGAACTAAAGTTAATATGCGGTGTAAACTTTACACAACCACAGAGTGTAAAGAAAAGTTCAGTCGGATACGTAATTCTGATATTACTCTGATATTACGATTAACATTTATGAAAAAAGTAAGTCTCCACAATGGCCCGAGGACAAATAAATATCACATGTTAACCACTGTGCACCACTGTTGTGTGCAAACAAACTGGCGTATCACATTTGGTTTCTGGTTCATTTTTAGACTTGAGATTATGTCCAGACTCATACACAGAACTTAACAGAAAAAAACCAGACAGAAACACGTTTAAGTCCCCCATTTTTTGACTTTACACCTCCTGAAAAAGCTAAATACTGATGTAAACAAATGCAATTCGCTGTGACGCGTACCCCTTAGAATATATTTTATTTTTATCCTATTTGACCTCGCCCGACTTCTGAACAGAGAAAGTAACGAACAAAAAATGTGCAAACACGTATTTTCCACTGTCCACCACATTGTAAACTTTAAAAATCTGAACCTAACGCCCCATTAAATGTAAATCAATTCGGTTCGGGCTGACTCTTCTTGCTCATGCTTAAAATACTGTGTGTAAAGTATGCGGCGCGTCTAGCAAACTGCCGCAGCAATCTAGAGCCGAAAATTTTCTGCTGCAGTAATAAGTTGTAAAGCGAAAACGGGCCATTTGGAATACAACAGCCTAGGTCCTACCATCATAGTTGTTCCTGCTATGACATCCTGAAAACCACACTCATATGTGATTCTGTGCTCATGGCCTGCACTTTTCCAAAAAATTAAAAAACATTCTCTGAGGATGTACAAATTTTTAATAGGATGAACGAGCACACTTCATTTCATTGATAAAGATTAATCTTCCATCACGCTACATAGTCAAGCACATGCTATAAAAAATGAGTTCAAACCTCGTGATTCTTTGTTTAGGTAAAGGTACACATACATACAGTAGGTAACTATAGCCTGTGTCATTTAAAACTGAAGTTTTCTTTGAAACTTTTCCACAAGAATTAGGCTACAGAAGCGTTTTAAATTTTTGATGCAGTAATGCGGCTTAACACTGGATGCGTCTCCAAGTGACTTGACATACTGTAGAACATCATATCAATTGTATTGATTTAAAACGCTTTTGTAGGCACTTTAAATTATTTCAAAAACCCCAAAGTTAAATAAAAAAACTATACTTGTGTAACGGGGGCGCCGCCTCCCACCGTTACGTGAGCAAAATTTTACCCGCACCGGTTTCCCGGATCTTCCGCTCTGATTCGCGTGTGTAGTACTAATCGACTACTCGGGCTCTTGCTCACAACTGCGCAAAGTATCGAATAATATTGAGAAACAATGAAACATCAACGTCACGGGTTAAACTTCAAAGTAGGCATTTCTAGCCGTGTAGTAGCACTCCTGCTACACTCCTCCCCCTCTAGGAGAAAGCGTAAGCGCAGACAACTCCAGAGAACGAACTCTGGGACCTCCAATATGTAACGGGGGCGCCGCCTCCCACCGTTACGTGAGCAAAATTTTACCCGCCCCGGTTTCCCGGATCTTCCGCTCTGATTCGCGTGTGTAGTACTAATCGACTACTCGGGCTCTTGCTCACAACTGCGCAAAGTATTGAATAATATTGAGAAACAATGGAACATCAACGTCACGGGTTAAACTTCAAAGTAGGCCTTTTTAGCCGTGTAGTAGCACTCCTGCTACACTTGGTAGCTATATCGTTACTGTTATTAATAAAATATTAGCAATATTTTATTTTACTATTACATATTATAAAAGTAGTTATTGCTATTGTTCTTTTTACAATTAATATTTTGATAGTTAGTTATCCATTTTATACCTACCTATGTACATACCTAATGATTTTGCTAATGATAAAATAGCACATTGATTTGTAGTTAACCTACCCGCAGTCTGCTTTATTTAACTCCGTGATTTTCTCCGCAATTCAATCCGCATGAATCAGGCTACAAAAGTGGTTTTAAATTTTGATGCAGTAATGGGGCCTAAGTATAGCAAGAGACTCCCCATAACTCAACATACCGTAGAATATTCCAACTAATATGTTAGTTTAAAGCGCGTTTGTAGGCACTTAAATTTTTTCACGAACCTCAAAGCTATAGTCTGTTTCACATAACTTTGTGCAAAAATTCTAAGAATTTTCATCGGCAGTAAACCAAGGGTCACGACTCACGACAATTATATATTAGATCAACGATATAATCGCAATCTGTCAGCTTATCGTCGGAGTTGGTTTTAAAATTTATGACCGAAGTTTTGTGAAACAGACTATAAATAAAACGGACTATATGTACCTACATGCAATGTGAATAAATGAATTGTTCAGCAACTGCAATAATTTTATTCATCGTCAGAAAACAGAATAGTATGTATATTGATGGATAAACGTGTAAAAATGAAAATTATGTCCTTTAATTTTTCGATTCATCACATTTTATCGTTTCTTTAATAATAAACTTGTTATAATCTTCACGGTCACCCAAATTACACATATGAACACATACATACCTACTATTAAGAATTGCAACGAAAATATAGTCTCGTTTATGTCCCTTGGTTCGAATTCATCAGTTTCCGTATCAACATTTGACTTTCGTAATTGTTCGCTGGACTGGTACACATATCTTGAAAAAAAATGAATTTATGCTAAAGTTTTCGGAATTTCATAAAAATTTCGTCAACTCCAGGAGGTAGGTACATATGTAGGTAAGTACCTATTTTAGTCAGTTAGATAAGCGTTTGTGGAAATATATGTTACATACGAGGGTTGAAGGGGGTATAGCTTGTTGATGTGAAACGCCAGTATGGCAAAACCAAACAATACCTACTCTCTTTTATCAACAAAGTCACCAGACGTGCTCAAACACTCAAGCCAACATTTGTAGCACTTTTCTATGTCATCTTGCATATAGATTGAACTTTAACCCCAGAACTAGGGTTCAACACCAGATTTCACCTCAATATCATTCAAAAACCCGTGCTCCTTAAAACAACACCCAGTTTTTGGAAGACAGGATGTCTAATGGTACAAAAACAGGAGATTGAGTGAATGATCTGACTGGCTGAATCCACAATTGATCAAAGTTTCTTGCGAAAGCCTTGTTTAGTGAGGTGGTGCATTATCGTGCAAAATCAGTACCCTGAACATCATCCCTGTTCTATTTTTCTTGATTAATTTTCAGGTTCAAGAGTTTACAGTAATAGATGGCATTTATTATTACATTTTTTGGTATAAAGTCAATCAATAGAGGACTTAAAATCCCAAGAAAAGTTACATCACGTCTCCGGCTAATTTGAAGGACCTGGTCTTTGACTAAGGTCTTGATGCCTCGCCAACTCGCTGAGTTGACTGATGTTTGGTATTGGGTCATAGCCACACTGGGCGTGGGGTGCTTGGGGGTATGCAACCCCCAGAAGTTCGAATACCCCCAGAATTCACTTTTAATTTTTTTGTTTTTTTCGCAATTTTTTGATGCTAATGGATAGTGCTCGATGAGAAACATTAAAAAAATGGTGTTTTTTCGGCATACCACCACACCTGGGCGTGGGGGTTTGGGGGGTATGCACCCCCCAGAAACCAAAATACCCCCTCCCAGAAATCAAAATACCCCCCCCCAGAATTCAATTTTTGAAAATTTTTTTTCGTTTTTTCCGCAATTTTTTGATGCCAATGGATAGTGCTTGATGAGAAACGTCGAAAAATGGTGTTTTTATTGCCTTACCACTATTTTTAGGGCCATTTTTTGACTTTCAAAAAATCTTGCAACCCCCAGAATTTTTTTGCTGCCCACGTATGCATACCACCATTTTAAGACCATTTTTTAACTTTAAAAATGCCCCCCCCCAGAATTTTGGTGCTGCCCACCTATAGCAGTAAACTCCTGATTCATCACCACATACTATTGCTTTCGGTATCTTGTTAAAATTAGTGAAAAAGTGCTACATGTTTTAAGCTCAATCAGGTTTTTGCACAGCTGTCATCAAATGGGGAACCAATTTGGCGCAGACCTTTGACTATTCTTAATCTTCTATTAAAATTGACTTTGCTGTGCTATAATTTCACCTTAATACCGAGGCACCTGACGCACTTCAATTCCCCTGTCCCCCCATTACACTACACAATGTCAATTGGACCTCCAACTTTCAAAGGAGGTCGTGCCAGCCTTTAAAATTGCAATTCATTTTTTAATACTGCTGAAAGCAAGGGCACTAGTTTTTTTCGAACTTCACTCAATTTGGCTTAGGTTTCTGTGGATTTTTGAATCGTGAGCATTAGCTATACTAAAGTCTGTTTCACATAACTTCGTGCATAAATTTTAAGAATTTTCATTGACAGTAGGCCGAGGGTTACGATAATTATATATCAGATCAATGCTATAATCACAATCTGTCAGTATATTGTCAGAAATAGTTTTAAAATTTATGACCGAAGTTGTATGAAACAGACTATAAGTCACCGCCTATTATAATTCAATTTTTAGCTAATATTACCGGGTACAATAAATTAAAAATGAATATCTCTACGAAATACTGAACAATAATTATTAAATTAGGAATATGCGCATCTAGTAGGCCCTAAAAAACAAATATAAGAAAAACTTTGCTGCAGCTAAATTAGGATAAAAAGCTATGCGTTTATTGATCAATCCTCGTATGTGCATTGCAGAGACTAAAAAATAATTGCTTATTTAAATAACTATGTGCGCTTTCGGCGAATGATTCTGGGTTATGAGTACTACAGAAATTAATGAAAACCAGAAAAAAGCATACATGCATGCCTAGTCCGAGTTGGCCTGAGGTCGTGGCGCACACAAGTTTTCTCGCAGTTCACAAAAAATCCGCATTGTTTGCGTGCAATAACGTTTTTCAGTTGTTTTCAGCGCCTTACTTTTGATTAAAATTGATTTTAAAGAAGAAGTTTATCATAAAAAGTTCACTAAGTTTCAGATAGAAAACACTTTCTGCTGTAACAATGACGACACACAACCTGGCCAAGCGACGGAAAATTCGAAATCAAAAAAATTCAAATTACAGGAAGAATAAAGATTACCTAAATTGCAGGTTCCTCGCATGGAGCAAAATGCATTGTTATCAATGAGTCAAGTAATTTCCAGAATTTTTGCTGGACATCAGTTTTGATATCATTAAGAGTTTAGTGGTAAATAATTTAAGTCCTAATATATTTGCTGCATGTAATAAGCCACATTTTTGGCATAAAAGTAAGATTTTCAGCCTGTTGATGTCGTTCATTCGTATATTCCGGCGCAAAGCGCTGCGAATAACTTTTTTAACTGATGACCAGGAATCATCATAACCTATCTACATAAATCATGCACCACTTATGTTGGGCAGCGTCCATAGGTGGGCAGCACTAAGATTATGAGGAGGGTGTTAGGTTTTTTAAAGGTCAAAAATGGTTTTAGAATGGTGGTATGGCGAAAAAAACCATTTTACAACGTTTCTCATCGAGCACTATCCATTGGCATCCAGAAATTGCGAAGAAAAAAACAAAAAAAAATTCCAAATGGTGTCTAGGGATGGGGGTATTCGGCCTTCTGAGGGGTCACTGCCCCGCAGCCCCCCACGCCCACGTGTGGCAGCGACCGCCTTTACCTTTCTTAAATCACTCAGTAGCGTAGAGTCAGCAGAAATTTGAAATGGACAGAATTCACGTGTTTAAAGCTGAAATTCTTATTCGTCAAAAAATAAAAATAAGATTTTACTGCTATACTAATTCGGATAATTCAGATCTGATTTCTTCTGCCCGATCATAAATATGCGAACAAGCCAGAAGTTATTACACTCCTTATTTCTTCCGAAGCAACCGATGTTAGATCCGGGACAATCGAAAGGACTTCGGCATGTTTCCGTTATATATCTGCAACGCCGACCGTCAAAGAATTCGTCTTTTTCTGAGCAAAATTTCGGACAGCAAGCGTACATTTTAGTTTCAGAGTCAACACGATTGTGGTACTTGCCATTATGTGCCGTAGTACATTCAAAACCATTGAATGGTACAGCTCTTCCATGCGGGCACGCAGGGGCTCGGAAATCTGTAGAATAGATTTGATTGCGCATAGTATTAAAACAAAAAGTAGGTATTTTTTAAAGGAATCCAAAAATAAATATGCTATGCATGTTGTGTGGTGCATACAAATGGGCAAGACGGGTCCGAAAACTTTTCGCGGCTAAATTTTCGCTCTAAAGTGTGAGATATTTGGCACTTCGCACCATGTACTCATTTTAAACTACATTTTGTACAATTTACACAATTTTTTCGAAGTTTTTCAAATTTTTTTATGTTCTAGAACGAACAAGCTCCGTCCGAAACGTCTAAGAGTATTTTTGACTTGTAAGCATTGTTTTTAGCCAAAAAAGACCTTTTCCAAAAATTTATCGGGTTTAACCCTAGAATTCCTAAACTATACATATTTATAAGCAAAGAAAAATGCTCCGATGGAACAAAAAAGGTAAATATACTTGAATTTCTCCATTGCTTAGGAGGTAAAAGGAGGGGACTAGGGAAAATTTCCCTACATGCGCAGAAGCCATAGGAATGTGCTAAACAGTTAGACTTCCCTAAACAACGCAAAAATCGAAGTATATTCTGCGGCCTATACACGTTTCTGCAGATTTTCCGTAGTAATTTCGATCACGATGGCGAGTATTTTTATTACTTTATTTTGGAAAATTTGAAGAAATTTTCAGTGGTTATTCATGCAAACTATTGAGTTGGCCATGTGGGTGTAAAGTTAACACTATTGTCTTTTGCGCCAGAGCATTGTGGAAGGTTAAGATTTCATGAAATAAATAATACATTGATTTTTAATCGTCATGGAAGTGTCTACAATGCTCTTTAGCGAAACACTTGAGAAAGTTTTGTGACTACATCTACAACCTCATTTTTTCACAGGCCGCAGACTATACTTCGATTTCTGCGTTGTTTAGGGAAGTCTGACTGTTTAGCACATTCCATGGCTTATGCGCATATAGGGAAATTTTCCCTAGTGATCTCCTTTTACATCCTTAACAACGAAGAAATTCAAGTATATTTACCTTTTTTGTTCCATCGGAGCATTTTTCTTTGCTAGTTCCCTTCTTTTATTTAATACTTCAGACCATATATCCATAGGTGGTCAGCGTCGAGAGACGCCGAGTGGTAAACACTTTAACCTAAGGATCCGAAGGTCCCAGGTTCGATTCCGCTTCGATGCAGTTCTTTTCGGCAGGTCAACCCAGCCTTTTATCCCTCCGGGTTCGATAAATGGGAAGCTGCACTTGTGTAGCGGAGGTTAAAACCCTTGGGACTTGCGCCCCTTGCGGTATCTAACTGAAAGCATCTTCGGATGCATGTGTAAAACCCACTTTGGGTGTAAAGCCCGGCCTTTAAACTTTAACTTTTTAAGGTGTACAGCGCCAAATTTCTGAGGGGTGTAAGTAGCTAAAGAAATTTCTTTCTTCGTCTCGAACCCTTTACACTAAAATGATCACAGATCAAGAATTATTGCGTTGAAGAGAAAAAATTTTATGATTTAAGATATTGAAGCCCTCTACATTATACAACCAATTGCACTGCACAGAAACCAAAATTGAGTCAGATAAGCTTTAGGACACGCTAACAGTAAAAAACCCGTATACTTTACACTTTTGTGCAACAACCATTGAGTGTAAAGAAATTTTAATGTCACAGTCGTAATCTACAACTCGGGGCAACATTTCTAAAAATTAAATTGGCCCTCCGCACATTGTTTCATACCCAATACTCTGGGAGGAAAAGTGCTTCTCAGTGTAAACTTTACACTTGTGCTAATAACGCAATATTGGGTTTATAGAAAAAAATAGACTAGGATCTGTAACGCTAATATTAGGGAACATTTTGAGCATAATTAGCATGTTCCGCCTACTTAGCGGAGTAGCTCGAGAAATTTCGTTTTCGTCTCGAACCCTTCACACTAGAACGATCACATATCAAAAAATATTGCGTCAGAAGAGAAAAAATTGGTCCTTCAGATATTGTAACCCTCTACATTATAAAAATCAATTGGACTGCACAGAAACCAAAATTGAGTTAGATAAGCTGAAAACACGCAAAGAGTAAAAAACCCGTATATTATACATTTTTGTGCAACAACCATTGAGTGTAAAGAAATTTTATGGTCAGATTCGTAATCTACAGCTCAGGGGCAACATTTAAAAAAAATTGGCCATCCGCAAATTATTTGATTTTTCGCTTTACACTTTACACACTCATTGCTGACTCGGTATTAAGTGTAAACAAATAAAAAATGGTACATCGAGTTTTTTAAAATTATCTATCGTTTAAAAAAACTGCACCTCCCAGGTGTGTGCCGTTGTTGCTGTGAGTGGGACACGAAATTCGCACTCGCTTTGACAAACATATGAGAAAAAAGGTGGCCAAGTACATTATAGGTAGCGCTACCTATGATTTATAAAAATACATTTTGAACAACTTACTCACATAAGCAGGTCTGTTAGGGCAGCAGATTCCAAGCTGTCCTACGTTATCACCCTAAAATAGGCACATGAAGCAAAACAGATGGAACTCAAGGTTTCAGCTTTCCAGAAGCAGAATGAATTAGCTAGACCTAAAGGATCCAACCGTATACAATGAATGCATCCGACGTATGCAGTGATGGTAAGATAAAAGCTAAAAATGATGATTATTTTTAAGAATTCTATGCAACTGCTGTCAATTTCATGACACAATAGTCAATACCTACAAGAAGAACAAGAAAATAATTGACATTGATATTTTTCAAACATTTATCGGTTGAGATGAGAAAGAACAGCAAAATTTTATTCCTTATCACAACCGACTTAGTCAGCTTTATCCTACAACGAGAAACATGCAAACTTAGTTTTCAGTTAGCTATAAACAAAAACTGGTCAAAAAGCCACCATCAAAAGTTTCGTATTGCATGTACAAAATTTACGAACATCGTTCTTATTTTTAAATTGTATAATGATGCCTCCTATCTTCTTTGAATAGGCAAAAGTAGGAGTAAGCAAAAGAAACCGACATAAAGTTTCAGATATGCTTTTACCTGATATCCCACACAGTGATACGATTTACCGCAAGATATCATTCCTATTTTGCACTGCTGAATCTGTAAGCCCGCGATTTCAGGCGGGCCATACGTACAATTGAACTCTAAAGTACGAGTACAAGAAACGTCATGAGGAAATGCAATTATGAGAGGTAGAAAGCATACACTGAAATATTGGGGAGTCTGGCAGGACATAAATCGCGATAAATGTCAATAATTTTATTTTGAGGATTTGCGAATTTTTTAATTCACCCTTGTGAGAAATTCAGCAAATTCTATAAAATATTTTCTGCAGCGTTTTGGCATTTTCCCACATATGTACTTGACAACTGAAATATTCTGAGCTACCCAAGACACTAAAAACCTGCATGTTGCTATTTAAAATAATACAAAAGTTGTGTAAAACCTTCCAATACTTTTGTCGAGTAATGGTACTGAGAGCAATTAGGTACCTACCTACTCAGATTTGAAAAATGATGGCAATAAAACGCAATTTTCATCGTAATTGTTGATTATTTTGGAAATTTTAATTCTTTCGCACCTTTGGGTGTTCTATTTGCTGGGCATTTTTATCATTTGTTGTATTGATTGATTAGTCGAACTCTGCATTACAGAGGTTTAGGGAAAAAGTTCAAAAAAGGAACGAACTACAAATTACTCTCCAAACCAGACATCACGGGAGGTTTGTGGGGTCTGGGATCAGGAAAGCTTCCGGAGGCGTTCCAGATTTCAAAAATAATAATTTGCTCAATACGTACGATTACATGGGTACTCGGCCATTTTATTATCATTGACTTTTTAATAAATAAGTACTTCAGAAAACAGTATAAGCGCAAAGCACCAGATAATTTGATCGTTCACACAAATCAAATTTGTGTCCTGCAAAAAAGCAAACGAGACGGTAAATTGCCTGACTAGCACAAAATGAATACCAGGAAATGGATGAAGATCAAAAATGTTCGGCAAAAGTGATTAAAAATGATCAGAAACTGCAAAAGCTTATACCTGTTTTTGACGTCATTTCAACTTAAAGCAGCTCTTTGGCTGACCCTCCAGACCGACCATTTTGGTTTACTATTTAGGATCCCTCATGGAATTTATCTGTCTTACGGTTTAACCAATTCAGTCAAATAAAATAAACCTCTCAAGCCTAACCTTAGCAGCATTGCACCACCGAAATTCTATGGGACACGCTGACAACTATCTTTCTTGAATATAAAAACACAAAAGTTCTCGAAAAGCTTATGATCTAAAACCTGACTTGAAAAATTGATACATTCGAGTCAAGAAAAGTTACAAAAAGCCATAAGCAAACTCCAGTTTTCGTTAAAATTAAAAGCACTTCGGGATCAGCAGCTTTGGGATTAGCAAAGATTTTTTAGGTCAAACTGCAAACTCTTACAAAAAGCCCCTCTAAAGAACACGTTTGGACAATGCTGTTTGACCATCATGCAGACACTTAATATTTTTAGCATAAGTAACCAGCATACGTTTTGCTCAGAATAATACTGATTATATTTCTTCCATACTTTTCTCAGCAAATTAAGCAGTTTCAGTTTTATCAGAAACAATTAAAGTAAGACGGTCTGTAACTTTTTTAACCAGACACAATACAGATATAGACCTGTAACTACAAAAACCACGTTCATTAATAAACAGTTCATATGTCGAACGAAAATATTGCGTACCTACTCGTGTGACGTATAACTGATACAATATTTTCTCATTATAAAAGCAAGAAATAATCATCATTAAAATTTTATTGAACTTTCCAGATAAAAAATATAAAAATTGATAGATTGCACATATTCAAAACATGATGCCTACCTCTTGGATACAGCAGCTGGTGGCAATATCCTGCCGTAGTACATTTTCCAGGTCTGGGACACTGTTCATGATTTTTACAAGATCTCAGTGGAAAAAGCACTTCAGACGGTCTGTGTGCGAAAACAAAGTATTAAAAAATCATTGGCGTGCTGGGCACGGGTATATCATCAACCTTTACATAAATAATGTAGCGCGTTAGCGCGTACCTATAATATATGGGTACCTAAAAAGTGTCTCCCCTCACAGCTATAACGGGACACTTTTGCCTTGTGCAGTTTTCCCTAGAACACCTAACGTGGATAAAATTTACCCAGCCGATGATTTAATGTAATAGATTTTCTTGATAGTGTTAGCTATGAATGAATATAGTACGTACAAGAGCAAACAATGTTTTTACGAAAAAAGTAAAAAAATTGATATGGAGCCCAAAAATATGGAAATGTAATGAAATAATTATTTTTATTATCATAAATGCACGATTCTTTAACTTCAGTAGAATGATAAATATTTTTTCAATATAGTATAATCCGCATGTGGATTTAAAAAAATAATAATGGGTTCAAGTCTTCTGAATACTAACTTTTTTAATTTTTTAATTCTTTTGGCAAAACCATGCACTTCATTTGACTTATTCATCTATTTAGGCTCTGCAGATCACTCAGTTTTTTGTTTTTTGAAATTAGCCTCAGTTCTCAAATGGAAGTGTAAAGAGTGCGAAAATCCGGGGGTGAAAAGACACATTTTGGTCGAGTTTTCGACTTGTTTATGTCTGCCAACAAGTCCGATTATGAGTTTTAAAAATTTTTTCTGACAGAAATGTACTGCGGATCAAAGGCTATCTTCTGCTTACCAGCAAACTTTTCTACAATCAATAAGTAGTTAGTATGGGGTTTTAAACTTTACACTCTAGTGGATGAGTAAAAAACAGATTTTGTTCAAGATTTCTCTGCCAACTTTTTCGGTTATGAGTTGGGATAAATTGAATAAAATAGAAATAAAGCAACTTCTAAGAGCTACACGTCGAAGCAAGCCGCGTCCAACAGTTGTTTATGGGGTGTAAAGTTCGAAATCTGAGGTGTAAAATGGGCGAAAAAACAGGTTTTTTTCGTATTCGATTGGTAAATTGTATCAAATATTTTGCGGAACATAAGTTTGGCACATAAAAACGTACTACAATCAAGGGGCTACAAACTGGCTTAAACCGAATATATTTACACTCAATGTGGCGTTAGGTTCAGATTTTTAAAGTTTACAATGTGGTGGACAGTGGAAAATACGTGTTTAACCATTTTTTTGTTCGCCACTTTCTCTGTTCAGAAGTTGGGCGAGGTCGAATAGGATAAAAAATAAAGTACTTTCTAAGGGGTACGCGTCACAGCGAATTGCGTTTGTTTACATCAATATTTAGCTTTTTCCGGAGGTGTAAAGTCAAAAAAATGGGGGAGTTAAACGTGTTTCCGTCTTGTTTTTTTTTCTGCCAAGTTCTGGGTTATGAGTCTGGACATAATCTCAAGTCTGAAAATAAACCAGAAACCAAATAAGATACGCCAGTTTGTTTGCACTCAACAGCGATGTAAAGTGGTTTACATCTGATATTTATTTGCCCTCGGGCCATTGTGGAGACTTAATTTTTTAATAAATGTTGATCGTAATATCAGAGTAATATCAGAATTACGAATTTGACTGAAATTTTCTTTACACTCTGTGGTCGTGTAAGGTTTACACTGCATATTAACTTTAGTTCTAGAGCCGTGCGGAAGCTTATTTTTTTCAAAATGTTCTACGTAAAATCAGAATTGGGAATCTGACTGTTAGTTCTCTCTACACCTAGTAGTTGTGTAAAGTTTGCACTATTCATTTGTTGTTGGTTGTCTTGTTTAAAAAGGATAATGCTGATGTTAAGAACAATATTGTTTTTCGCGTTCTTGGACTGCTGTTCTTATTGTGGCATGTTACTGTATGTGTTTACTGACTGATGTACTCAAATCATGCTAATTAAAAGTAGGGTACTAGCAAAGAAAAATGCTCCGATGGAACAAAAAAGATGAATATACTTGGAATTGTGGATTTTTAAGGATGTAAAAGGAGGGGACTAGGAAAAAGCTACCTAAAGTCGCAAAATCTGATAAAAAATCTCACTTTCTCTGAGCAACGCAAAAAATCGAAGTATATTCTACGGCCAATACATTAAAATAAATATTTAACCATAAAAATGATTGAAAAAGCAGCACATTAGCTATGCAGTAGCTATGGGAAATGATATTGAGTAACAGTCTTTCTAAGCCAATTGAATGAAATAACAAACATCGATGCATCCAAAACCATTGAAGAAATTGTTGGTTTAAAACAGTAGGAAATGCGTGAGTTGACTTGAAACAGACTAGGGCCACGTATGCACAAAGGCCGATTAGCGCTAATCGGAGATTAATACTACAACTTTAATCTCCGATTAAATTTATCGGTATGCACAAAGGCCGATCAAAAGCCGATCGGCGATTCGGTTAATCGGAGATTTTAATCCTGCCCTCCCCAGGTTTAAACGCCGATTAGTGTGAGTTTCTTTCTGTTTTGTAAGCCGGTTGGTTTCTGTTTTCTTTGATTATGAACGTTCTTGACTTTCTTGACGATTTGGATGAGAATTCAGAAAACGTGATTCCATGGAGGGTATTTTTGGAACGAGCAAATCCGCTAGAAAGTTACGCTGATGATAAATTTTGGTCGCAATACAAGTTGAACAAAAACAGCGCTAGGGAATTAATCAATTTACTTGAAAACCTTGCTGCGATATTTCACGTTAGGATTCGCTTTGAAAGCTTCTTCAATAGCACCCCATGCCTTGCTTTTAGCAGTCACCGTTTTTGAATCAATTTTTTTATTTCCGATAATTTCAGCTTTCTCGGAAGCGCATTCGAAGAAGAAATTCAATTTGTTCATTGTCAAAATTTTGCATTCTTTTGCGAAGTTTATTACTGATGTCCATTTTTCGCAGTTCTAATAAACGCGACCAGGTATGACAAAATATTTCAAAACCACAGCTTCCCACCCAACTTGTTTTTTCTTTTGTGCTTTTATCAATCCTGTCCAAGCATGCCACAAAAATAAGCGATTCAAACAGAAAAATAGGTACCTACTCGTTTTTCCACCTACTGGACTTGTCCGGTACCCGAAATTCCAATCAAAATTGTTGTTAATCGGCGTTCAATCAACGATTAAAATTTAATCTGCGATTAGTCAATCGGCTTTTAATCGGCGTTTGTGCATACGGATTTTAATCGGTCGTTAATCTCCAATTGATTAATCTACGATTAGCCTTAATCGCTGATTAAATTTATCGGCCTTTGTGCATATAGGCCTGAGGGCCGTATGCAAAAAGGCTGATTAGAGATAATCGGAGATTAAATTGCAACCTTAATCTCCGATTAAATTTATCGGTATGCAAAAGGCCGATTAGTAGTAATCGACAATTTGGTTAATCATAGATTTTAATCCTACCCCTCCTTAGGTTTAAACGCCGATTAGTGTGAGTTTCTTTCGTTTTGTAAGCCTGTTGGTTTCTGTTTTCTTTGATTATGGACGTTCTTGACTTTCTTGACGATTTAGACGAAAATGATGACGAAAATTTGGAAAACTTGATTCCATGGAGGGTATTTTTGGAACGAGCAAATCCGCTAGAAAGTTACGCTGATGATAAATTTTAGTCGCAATACAAGTTGAACAAAAACAGCGCTAGAGAATTAATCAATTTACTTTAAAACTTTGCTGCGATCTTTCACGTTAGGATTCGCTTTGAAAGCTTGTTCAATAGCACCCCATGCCTTGCTTTTAGCAGTCGCCGTTTTTGAATCCGTTTTTTTATTTTCGATAATTTCAGCTTTCTCGGAAGCACATTCAAAGAGGAATTCGGTTTCTTCATTGTCAAAATTTTGCATTCTTTCGCGAAGTTTATTATTGATGTCCATTTTTCGCACTTATAATAAATGCGATCAAATATGACAAAAAATTTT
Source organism: Mermis nigrescens (assembly GCA_036768485.1). Lineage (NCBI taxonomy): Eukaryota > Metazoa > Nematoda > Enoplea > Mermithida > Mermithidae > Mermis > Mermis nigrescens. The sequence goes on along the minus strand of JAVLUZ010000156.1, from coordinate 1,225,323 downwards.
AAAACCACAGCTTCCCACCCAACCTGTTTTTACTTGTGTACTTTTATCAATCCTGTCCAGACATGCCTAAAAAACAAGCGAATCAAGCAGAAAAACCACTGACATGCATAGGTACTCGTTTTTCTACCTACTGGACTTGTCAGTACCCGAAATTCCAATCAAAATTGCTGTTAATCGGCGATTAATCGACGATTAGAAATTTAATCTACGATTAGTCAATCGGCCTTTAATCGGCTTTTTGCATACAGATTTTAATCGGTCGTTAATCTCCGATTGATTAATCTACGATTAACCTTGATCGCCGATCAAAATTATCGGCCTTTCTGCATACGGGTCTAAATGTAGGTACACTAGCATGCCCGTAACAATTGTGTGCATAACCAATCGGCCCCTGCTTTGCTTGCTATAATGCTCATAACAAAATGAAACAACTTTAAAAACAATACCACTTAGTTTTCTATCAATCAGGATACGAAGCTAGTCAGCGTTGCTACTTACCAGCAATTTTAAAAAAGTGAACATTATAGATTTCGTTCATATACACTCTTATCTGAAACTTTGAAAATTATTTAGAAAAGACACTTTTTAGCGGCCGCAGAATATACTTCGATTTTTTGTGTTGCTTAGAGAAAGTGTGATTTTTGTCAGATTTTGCGACTTTAGGTAGCTTTTTCCTTGTCCCCTCCGTTTACATCCTTAACAATCCACAATTCCAAGTATATTCATTTTTTTGTTCCATCGAAGCATTTTTCCTTGCTAGTATACATATAACCAATTTTTACTTGATTATCCGATGGCTTTATAAATGAATTCTGACAAGCACACCATCTTGTTAATTGCTGCCCCATATCAGTGCGTACCACGCTAGCGGAAGAATGCACATGTCGTTTTTTGATTAATGAACGCTTCTTTTCTATGAATAAGCTGTATGCTTTTTATTTTTACGTCGCAGATGCAACTCCCTTCTGTAGGCGCAGTACTTTGTTTTTGCGTTTTTAGCGGAAGTCTAATTTTTAGTAGATTCTTACAACTTTCACAGGCATGCATAGGTGACTTTTCCCTAGTTCCCTCCTTTTATGTCCTTAATGATGCGCAAATCCAGGTATATTAGTCCTGTCTGTTCCATCGGGGCATTTTTCCGCTGGTCCCAAAATATTCTGATTATAATTTCATTCAAGAGATGTGAATTTCTTTTATTGCCCTAAATTATGCGGGAAAAGTAACTCTAAAAAGGTTTCATTTTAGTTCCATCTAAATAAAAATTTTTAGTTGTTCTATCGAGCAATAAAATTAGTTACTTTAAACGTAGGTACAAGAATGGTAATGATGATTCAAGTTAAGTATGAATATATGAAAAATTTTCAACTTTTCTCTTGATCCAAAACAGTAGGTATTTAAAAAGCGACTCTAATGCGGAGAACATCAAGAATATTCATGTGAATTAATATTTATATGAATTGATAGGAGATGCTAGCTGTGACCAGACATGCACGTGGGAGAGGGAATATTGGGATGGCGAAAAAAACACCATTTTTCGAAGTTTCTCATCGAGCACTATCCATTGGCATCAAAAAATTGCGAGAAAAAATAAAAAAAAATTTTCAAAAACTGAATTCTGGGGGTATTTTGATTTCTCGGGGAGGGGAGTGCATACCCCACAAACCCCCCACGCCCAGGTGTAGTCCAGACCCTCCCACCAGAAAGGGAGAATGAACATATTTCCTGAGAAAAATGAGTCAAAATGAAGGTTAAAAATGGATGGAAATTGAAAATTTCATTTAAAAATGCTCTAAATTGACCATTTAGAGAATAAGATAGTTTTAATTCTATTTTAGCATTTATATTAGTAATAAGATCACTTTGCCCCAATAAAACTCAATTGACCTCCAGACCGGCTAAACCACTATACCATACCGACCATGCTGCGCATATATGGCTGTGGTGACTAACGAATTCCATATTTTAATTTTGTTAACTTGACTATTTATCTGGACATTAATTATCTTAATCTCCGCATTCGAGCCAGTCTTGATAGACGTTAATACCTATATATAGGTACAGATTTGGGTACTTACATATATGCACTTATGTACAACATGCGGGATAATGATCATTCTTGACCTTAAAAAAGTGAAATCTGGGATTTTATAGAAAATATAACAGAAAAATTAACATGCAAGAGACGAAAGTTCAAATGTATTTTCGTAACAGCGCTGAAAGTCATCTTTTAATCATGCTCATACATTTAGCACGTTCAAGGAATGAGCTCCAAAAACTTTTAATGAAGCGTCTGTTTGGGCTTGAAACCGATGGGTACGCGTCAAAAATATTACTTTTATGTTTCTGACAATGCTTACTTCTTCTAGAACATAAGCATAAAAAATTTGACCAGATTGAATTGAATTCAGTCAAAAACGAGTGTATATGGTGGAAGCACCGAAAAATGATTGTTTGATGCAATAGATAGTGCTCGATGAGAAACATTAGAAAATGGTGTTTTGTAGCCATTCCACCATTTTTGAGACAATTCTTTGACCATTAAAAATTTTCCATTCCTCAGAATTTTGTTGCTGCTCACCTACGGTTATAACTTGCTGTTCAAACAACGCATTTAAATTTTTTGAGTAGTTGTATGCACTTTTAATATCGTTTTTAATCAGATTTGACATTTTATTCCCTAAGGCCCTCTAAGACCGCAAGAACCAATTTATTGCGAATAGGACAAAGCGTCTCTTTGATAGATAATTTTCTAAATTAACTTCTAAATACTCTCACCCGGACAGATTTCCGTTTTCTAGATTCGAGAAAGCATCGAAAAAACTGTGTGTTCAACGAAAAAGCTGTTCTGAAGAGTCAGACGCTTTTTTGTCTCTTATGATACTGAAAAATACGGTGTTTAGATTCAACCGATATTTATCGATTTCAGTTCCATGAATTTACTTTTTGCTCGGCCATATTCACGGGACGCAGCTGGTCTGAAGGTCTCTTGAGCAGGAAGATGAGAAAATTTTTTAAAATTCTAGCAAAAACCGAAAAGACGGCGTTTAGGAAAACTCCGTACTGTTTTTGAAAAATGTGCCTCTTATTTCTAATTCGGATTGAACATTAAAGTTCTAATTCTAAGGATATGAAATGACTTTGGGAAAGTAAATATTAAAATAGCAAGAACGGTCTCGATTTACATTTTTGCATTATTTTATAGTGCGACCTCCCAGAATTGTCGATTTTTCGTAAAAGTTGGTAAAAGTTACAAAACGTGTGCTCTTTTAAGCGTTTTTAACTCATTTTTGGCGCAAAAATCTAAAATTTTTGGCGCTCCACGCCATATACATATTTTTTGATTGTATTTTGTTCAATTTACTCAATTTTTTCAAATTTTTTTGATAATTATTTACGTTTTTATGTTCTACTGTCTGAAACGTAAAAAAGCCGAGTTTTTGACGTGTACCCTGCGTTTTTCAGCCCCTTCCAGAATTCCCGTGCTGTACATGTATGATCAGTATGATTAGAAGAGGTATTTTATCTACAGGACAATGAGTTTTTAATTCTAACAATGATTTTTCAAGTATTTTTCGGCACTTTCTGCCGACTGTTGCGCTTATATAGCGAATTTTCCCTTCAACATTTTCGAAGGTTTTAAACTTTCGGATCACAAACGATTCTGCTCATCGAAAGACAGTAAAAAACGCTACTTTAAACATAATGGACGGATTTTTTAGGCCAATTGTTGAAATTATTAGGGAAATTTGGGGTTCGGTCTCTCGTTGTCAGAAAATCCTGGATCCGTCACTGTTGGAATGATTTAAGGTTAGCTCAAAACAGTCCTAATTAGTTCAAATTTAAGCCAGACTTAAACTTTTCACCACAAAAGCAAAAGTTAATGGATAGGTATCTACGCAGGTAAGGGTTTGATCCTAACTTAAGTCAGCGAATACAGCAAATACTGATCGGAGGCTGCAGTTTACTGGACGCCCAAATCCCTCATAACAAAGTACAATTAAATTATTATTAATACCTGCAAGCACCATTATCACATATGGACGTACCAGGGCACCAGTCCTGAACATTTTCCGGGCAGGCTAAACATATTTTAATATAAAAACTCAGTAAAATCGCGAGTTTTCTTCAATTTCTTGCTATTGCACTAAAGTCGGAAAATTTTCATTTTAAAAGCGATTTGTATTATTCCAACAGATATTCTGTGTACGCCATTGATTGGCCTATACATTAATTTGTGACAAAACATTTGCATAAATCTAAATAGGCAAAGCAAAGAATAAGTCAAAAATATAATAAATTGCGGAAAAATTATATCCATGTAAACTTGAAATTGCTCAGTATCCACAAAATCCCATTGATAATGTACCCCGAAGTAAGCTGATTCCGAAACATAAATTTTCACTAAAGAACTATGTGCGATTCAATCGTCTTGAAATTTATAGTAAACTGCCTTTAAATAGTCGTATCGTAACCAGAGATGTGATTGGGGGTGGGGGTTTGAAGCCTAGTCCTACCAGAATGTAAAAATATGGAATATTCTCGGAAAAATCATGCAAAATAAAGACAACAAATTCATGAAAATCTGAAATTTTATTCAAAAGTACTTTAAATTAACCCGAAACTATGTAATAACGTAGTTTAAACGCTATTTTAGCGCTTATGCCGATTTTTAAGCTCGTTTTGGCCCGAAAAAGCTCAATTTTTGACCCCTCTCCAGACCGGCTGACTTCCCTTAGATTCAGCTATGCTGTGCATGTATGATTGTAACACAAAATAATGTAAATTAAATACATATGCACGACTGTAAAGTAACTGAAATCGAATACAAAAATCGCAGACTTTCTTAATATTGAATTTATTGAAATAGCTATTTCAATGAGGTCAATCCCTACATTTTGAATAAAAATTTAGATTCGTTTTAGTTCAACTGAAAGATAATTTATCCTTACATAATGAGCGACAGTATCCATTGATACATACGCCTTGAGGACACGTTGTTGATTTGCTGCAAAAGCCTAACGCATTTGTTCCAACTTTTTTCATCTTGAAGCAATTAGCGTCTTGATAATTAAAAATATTAATTCCTTCACTCGTTGACCGTATTTCTGCTGAAAGGAGTAAAAAAATGTACGATGAAAATACGATTGTAGATGGTACTTTCCCAGGGAAAGGGAAAGACACAACAAAATGATAACAACGAAAACGATAAAAAATAAAGTAAATAAATTGAAGGCCATAAACCAAAATACAGTGATGCTGATCCATGAACCAATGGCACTACTGATCGCAATAATATTTAAATGAAATACTAATAAATTTGGTAATGGCTTAACAATAATGAAACTAGCTGTACTAAAATAATTGTAATAATAATAATAACAATAGTAGCAATAATAGTGAAGATACTAATAATAAAATTAAGAATAATAAAAATAATATTAGTAATAACGATGGTAATAATTATAATAGAAAAATGATTTGCTATTTTTTGGTGCAATGGGTATGTATCACACATTGACATGAGGGGTCTGACGGCACCCTCAATCCGATAATCTGAAAAATCCAAAAATCCGATAGACTCCAGAATTTGAATTTTTGATGCTTTTTTTAGCGAATTTGCTCCATCGAGCCCCCAGAATTTGGTTGCTGCCTATGGTAGGTATTGGTATTCATGTTGCGTTGTTTTCGCCCGTGCCCGCTCACTTATTCGATAGCATTGCCCATATAGACAAACTTCGCGATCATTACAGTTCGTCTGCTTGCATTGATACTGGGTCGGCGTTGCACAGTAATCGGGTGAACTTGCTTCAATAATGCTTGCTACACCTAAAAATGTTTAATTTTTGACGGTGACATGTATTGCTGATTGAATGCAAATTATTGAACGTGAATTCGACAATTCTGAATTACATAATGACCTTAAGAAAATTTTGGTGACATATATGAACATATTCGATGAATATGGAAATCTTGACAAATTAGTAACACGTGTCTTCTGATACATGGCAGCATACAGGGCCCGGTTTCTAGGCTTGAGCCACGCTTAAACCTGACTTCAATGTTTAAACATACATCAGGGGGCCAATTTTGAGCCTGACTTAAGCCTAGCTCATGCCTGGCTTAAGCCAGGCTTAAACCTGGCCACGTATGTTTGCACATTGAAGTCAGATTCAAGCCTGGCTCAATTCTAAAGATATTGGAACCGAACCCACGAGTTTGGGCGATCTTAACGGCAAGAATTAAAAAAACATGCCGAAAATACAATTCTGGGGGGTTTGTCAAATTCTCGAGGTTTTTCTAAACCCCAGACCTCCCGCACCCACGTGTCGGTCCTCTGGCTGGTCATGTACTTCAAAAAGTGCAATACTTTATTTGGCATAAAAAGCAAAATATGGTTCTTCCGCCTGATTAGGGCAAGAGAATTTTCATATCTATTGTACCAAAAATTTCTCAAAAAGCGAATAAAGTGGTACCTATATAGTATAAACCTAAGCTATTGCTTTAATTTTCAGCACCATTGTGAAACATGGATTAGTCATGTTTACCTATACGTATCTATCTTGTTTACCTTGATTTTACTTATTTACCGGAAAAATTCCAAGATTTCTTTTTTGGCCAACACACAGGTTTGGTTCCGACATTACAAGCATATGGAGGCAGTTTGGAACGTCTCTAGAGTCTAGACACCCCAGCAGAGAGAAGATTAAATTTTCAATGAAACTATGGCTGTGCCAAAAAGGCATGAGGATGACTCCTTCCGGTTGAAATCGATTCATTGTGAATCGAGGTGCAGTTTCTGCGCCATTTTAACATGTGCACTAATTTTTTACGACCATTTAGCTCAGAAACTCCCCGGCTGACTACATATACCGGGTTTATCTCAAGACAAGCCACGATGTGCGCCTCTGCAGTAAGACCAGATATGCACGTAGGAGGGTTACCTCCCAGAATAGGAAAATGGGAAATTTTATGAGAAAAATGAGGCAAAATGAAGGCTTGAAACTGATGAAAATAAAATTATCCTGCAAAAGTGCAGGGACCAGAAACTGTAGAATATATGTATATAGTTTTAAGGCTATTTTGCATATCAGTTTCTATGGCCATTATAGCCAAAAAAACTCAATATTCGATCCTTCAGACCGGCTGACCCACAAGATCGGACACGCTGAGCATCTATGGTACAGGTTCTGCGAAAGAGGAATTTCGATGCCTCAAGAAAGACAACATGACTCCATAAAAAATAAGCGTGTTTGGTTTGGCATAAGCATTCCAAGATTAGACTTCATTTCAAACAGAAAATTTTTATCCCAAAAATTGGTAGGCCCCGGTTTTTGGGGAGTTAAATTTGTGTTTGGATGCAGCTACACATCGAGAATAATGAATAGCCAGTGGCTGTACTGATGATTACATATGAGAATTTAATTTATTTCTATTAAGGATCGAAAACGCAAAAATTGATTAGAAATTTTCCGGACTGATTTAGATCGTCGATGCCGATCGAACTCACGTTTTCTCTAATAGTTTCCCGTTTTAGATGGCATTTTCGTATTTTTCAGCTCTAAAGCTTCTTTATCAACTATTCTGAGCGACCGGACTCTAAAGGTCTGGTAAGGGGGTTGCATACATTCATTAATTTAGAACCACTACATAGTTCATTTTCTTCAAGATCGGGTAACGCTTAAGATTTGTTCCCTCCGTCCGTATAGCCATTCAAAAAAGGACAAAAAAACATGTAATGAATTCTTTTATTTAGAATTCAGAAGAGAATTCAGTCATGTAGTTTATTAGGTTTTCGCCTGTTTATCATTTGCTGAAATCGATTTTAAGCGAAAACACGACAACAAAGAAAATTTTGAAACAATTTCTGTTTTAAAATTCTGATACAAATTCTACGTTCCCGCATAACCATCGAATGATGTCAGTATAAGAGACATTACTCAACTTAACGTTTAACTCTCCCGGAACCACAAAATATGAAAAAACTGTGTTTCCCAAGAACAGCTGATTACTAATCGCAATAGAATTACCATTTTTTTGTTGGATGTGCAAGGTCAGCAGCGTATTTAACACTCTATATCGCTAGTACCTATTCCCATTATTTTTGGCAGGTAACCTTAAATCGGGAGTATTACGGTACACGACACGTGGAGCGTTGCCGCAAAACTCGACACTGGCATTCTCAAACAATGTGCTATAAAGAGACCAGCTCACAAAACTTGTTGTGCAAAAACGTTGCTTCCATATTTCCAAAACATTATTCAAAGGGATGACAATTTCCGACAAAATGGTGTCGCCCAAAATTTCCGTTTTTTCGAATCCATCATTTTGTGAGCATTCGTAGAGCACCTGACAGTTGGAATTTGAAAGGTTTTGACAATGATAATTCTCAGTGCTGATCTCTGCTTACTTTTTAGACCTCAATTTATCATTCTGAGTTTTAACCAGACATGCACGTGGGGGAGTCTGGTAGGTCCTCCTTAGCCCCCTCCCTCCGAATGAAAAAATGGAAAATTTTGTGGTGAAAATAAGGCAAAATGAAGCTTAAAAACAGATGAAAATTGAAAATTTCCTTCAAAAGTTCTCCAAATTGACCAGAAACTGTGTAATAATATAGTTTTAACGCTATAGCGCAAATGCCAGATTTTGAGGTCATTTCGGCCCAAAACAGCTCTACATTTGACCATACGTGGGCAGCAAGAAAATTCTGCGGGGAGGGTGCAAGATTTTTTTGAAGGTCGAAAAATGGCCTTAAAAATGGTGGTATGGCGATAAAAACACCATTTTTCGACGTTTCTCATCAAGCACTATCCATTGGCATCAAAAAATTGCGAAAAAAACGAAAAAGATTTTCAAAAATTGAATTGTGGGGGGGTTATTTTGATTTCTGGGGGGGTATTTTGGTTTCTGGGGGTGCATACCCCCCAAACCCCCCACGCCCAGGTGTGCATTTGACCCACTCAGACCTAATGAACCCCCAGACCGGCCATGCTGTGCATTGATTACAGCCAATAAGTTAGATTTTATCTACCTGCTATCACGTAAAATGCCTGAATTCCGAGCTGGTAATCCAAAATCATGACTGCTGACTTGATCAGAAATTACCGATCACAAAACTCCACATGACATTTCAAAAAAATATTATTCAGAACCTAACGTTATATATGGTATACATTCTTCATTTCAAGTTACGAATAAAGGCGCTTATGCTGAGTTTTTATTTACTTTTTCACGGTACGCACCCATCACCTTCCGAAGGGTAGGCTTTGAACAGCTGAAATAACTTTGAATTACGCGTCAGCTCATATGTAGTACAGTGCTGATCAAAAGATTGAGGTCACCAGGATAGAATGCAATGAACATTTCAATTAATCTTTTATTCTTATCTATAATTCTTATTATTGATCAGAATTTAAAAATTGAACACAGCTAACAATAAAAAGGATAAATAAATAACAGTCAACAAAAAAGAATCTTGTAAGCAAGTGGCATTGAATCGGTCAATTTAAGACATTTTTCCTTTTTGATAACTCCAGATATCCTTTATGTTTTAATTATTTTCGTAGATGCACATGGGAGTTATGCTCTCGAAGTTCATCTATTAAAATTTGCCAAAATATTTTTATTTGGATTGAGTTCCTGGGGGGACTATGGAGATCACGATAACAAAGACACTCCTTCACCTACAAAATACGCCATCATGGTTTGCTTTGTGTTTTGGACCCCGCTAAATGAAAATATTTCTTCGATGAATTCTTTATCAATCAGCGGCGATGCTCATCAATAAGCAATATGTTTATGAAGCAGCCCGGGTAGAAGGAAAAAAGCTAATTACAACAGCATGGGTGCGAAATGACTCCTTACCAAAACACTGCGTCCTCTTGATGACGCTTGCGGACATGTACATATTGTTGAAACCAGGACAAAAGTGACTATATTTACTTTTTTATTAAAAACGGCTTAAAAATTTATTTGAGCATTTCATTTGTTTGTGTAAACTTTCCGTAACTCAGTTAATATTAAAGTTACGAAATTGGCCATAAAAAGCTGACATATATTTACATTTTTAAGCACTTTATTTTACATTTATTTTTTTCGGCTTTCGGGATAGTGAGATAAGCCATCAATTAGGTACTGAAATTGTGAGAAGGATATAAGAGTAGATGCATGGCTGAAATAATATCAGAAATTATGAGAAAATTTTTGTTCCAAATGGGAATTTATTCGACCACTTTTTTTGAAAAATGTACAAAAATCTCCGTATAAGTTTTCGTGCAACAAAATTTTTCACGTTCATATGTTTGTGGGTATATACATATACATGTAGTTAAGGAAAGCCGTCAAAAGCAGCGCGACTTCATTCGAAATTTTAGCAAAAAATGCCAATGAGCAAACCATACTGCATAGAACGTGAAGAAGCAAGTCACATCGTAGGAACGTCCAAACAGAACAGTGCCAAATTTTCAATTAATTCTCACTCATGCGTAAAGTCATCAGAAAAAGAGGAGAAGGCAATTTGAAATACCACGATAGTACTCAGCTCAGCCAGCACATAGCGACAAGGTTTTTTTATGTCTGCTGGAAAAAATCTTTCCAACGTTGAAATTAATAAACATATACCTCATTCTTAATAAATAGATTAATGTAGCTTCAAAAATTATGCACGAACCTGGCAAAATCTTAGTCGTGGTAAGTATAATTAATACACATCAGAATTAAAATTACCAGATGTGCATGGTAAAATAATGTAGATAAATTAATTTAAATGTAAGCCTTTCACAGTGGCATAGCTGGCCTTCTGATTTGGGGGGGCAAAGTTTGAAGTTGGATATCTCAACAACTAGGATAAAATAATGCCGTTTTTGAGCTTTTATCAATGTGATCTATACATTGGAGAAGACAAAAATTTTGAAAAAATCAAATTTGATTTTTCAATCATATAGAAAATATGTTGTATAAATACAGAAATTTCGAGCTTATTAGATGAAAAGATGTGCTAAAATTTAATTCAGCGGTCTTAAGACACGCTTTAAGAATCTCAAATTTTTTCCTCTTGAGACCCTTGTAAAAGATTAATACTTTTAAAACTTTTGGGGGACTAGTCCCCCAGTCCTTCCCACAGCTACGCCATTGGTTTTTAAGCTTCAGAAGCCCTTAATCTTAAATCTGGGTCATAGATATATATTCGTCAATATGATTTGCCACACTCAAACCGCTAAAAGTTCCAAGTACATTGAAATTTTTTATCGGCCCTGGGCGACAGCCCAGGTTGCCTCGCCACGTTGACCCCTAAGCAAAAAAATCAAATTTGATCTTTCAATTATATAAAAATATGTTGTATATAAATACAAAAAATTTGAGCTTATTAGCTCAAAAAAGGATATGTCAATAGGCATATTTCTTTGCGTTCATCTCGATGAAGGCTTTTCACGGCAATCCTCCATATACGGCAAGGATGCTAACTATCTGTCTCGAAACCGATGATCCTCAATCAATTGACAATTCATGCTGCATTTCAGGAGCAATCATTTGTCAACTCATTCCTGGATGACCTATAATCCCAGGTAATAGACTGGTAACCGAAGCTCGCTTCAAATCCTGTTCCAATTATTGTAACCAATGTTTTCGAAATTGTCCTAAATTGATTTGCCCGTGTCAGCATATTTCACGAAACCTTGTACATGGATCACAATTTTTGAATCAATAAAAGCAACAGTCATACTGTTAATCAACAATTTATAAGCGTGAAGTTTTCGCAAAATTGTACTGCTCAATGTTTTTTCAATATCATGTCAATTGCCAAGCGATTCCCGTGCACTTTGGTCTATTTCACGAAACTTGGTGCATGGAAATCAATTTTCAGCGTTCGAGGTAATGGCTACAGTGGGTTTTAGGCAGCATACCGTAAAACAATCTAGTATGGTAAAACTTCATAAGTTTTTAAGCTCTGAATAATAATTCGTGTTACAGTTCAAACCGCTTCTGTAATCGGTTTATAGTCTGTTGCACACAAGTTTGGGCATAAATTCTAAAAACAATGTCCGACAATAAGCTGACAGATTAAGATTATAGCACTGATTAGATATAAAATTATCATAATCAATCGGTTTTTTTTCGAAAAATTCCTGAAATTCATGCCCAAACTTACAGAAACAGACTATAGGTTGCTTTAAAGAATGTGATCAGTATTGAACTACGCAAATGCATCTGCCACCTCCTCTTTGTGGTCTATTTCACGAAACCTTCTGAATAAAAATCAATTTTCTGCGCTCAAGAGAATTACAACAAAAGCGGTTTTTAGGCATCCAAATGTCAACTTTGTGTATATAGCAAAATTTTATATGCTGATCGATTTCTATGCACAAAATCATAATTCGTGCTCCAGTTTAAAAAGCTTTTGTAATCGACTTACAATATTTCTCAAATTGTGTTTCATGCACGAGGTTAGTAGAAGAGACTATAAATACATTATCTATTGAGTAGAGGATGATCCATTCCATACCACTGCACAGAGGCAAAAAGCCTCTTCTGTAACAGAAGTGGATTCATTAGTTTATTGATAAAGCTCGCAGGATGTTATTGAAAATAAAATAAATTATATTTTGCTTACTATAGTTCAATAAAAAACGGCAATACAGCCAAGCCAGCTAAGTAAACTACCATGGTTGCCAAGTTGAGGTCTTTTCTCCCATTTTATGATTTTTTTGAGGCCGTTTCAGGCTTTTTTTTAGCCGTTTCAGGCAAAACGTACAAGACATGGTAAAAATAAAGACACAGCGTACGATACAAAGATATGATAAAACGACATATGACTAAAACGTCAGCAACGGGACACCACACGCAGTCACGAAAGTGAAAACTTACGCGTGCCCCTTCAGATGAATAGAAAAATCAAAAGCATTGAGTTTGAAAAATCAAAAGCATTGAGAACAAAGAAAGGGGAGTAAATGAACAATGCATTGGAGAGGGGGCCGTGTGCAGGGTTGGCCGGGCATGGTTTTTTGGTTTTTTGGCTTTTTTGGTTTTTTATGGTTTTTTATGGTTTGAAAATCGGCCTGGTTTTTGGTTTTTTTAGTTTTTTTTGGTTTTTTTAAGTCGATGTTAAAAAATGTTGCAAGATTCATATTTCATCGTTTGTAAACATGTGCAAATAGTACCTACTCTTTACTCTAGCATAGAGTAGACTAATTATTTAGAGAATAAACGGCATGAAATAGTTTATTTTCATTTTGGCTGAACTTTTTCTTGTAAGAGAGACGTAATTATAATTGTAATGTTATGATGATCCAGGCACGTAGCTGGCCCTGCAATTTTGGGGGGACCAACTTATTTTTGGGGGGACCAAATGCCAAAAAGGCCAAAATAGCATGAAAAAAATTGAAATTTTTCCAGTTTTTCGAAATTTGGGGGGACATGTCCCCCCAATCCCCCCCTCCCCCCACAGAAACGTGCCTGATGAGTATTTGTGAAAAACAATATCAACCAACTCGAAGGAACGACCCTAGATATTTCTAGCGATGAAAAATGAACAAGAAAATGATTCTTAATGTTGCCGTTTATTCTACTGAATAAATTTGAAATTGTTCACTTTTGTTATTTTTCCTGAATAATTGGTTAGGCAACTCATGCCTGTTCTTTGATTTAGTGGTTTTTAATCATAATCAAGCATTTAAACACTTATCACTCACGACTAAGATATAAAAACCAAAATTTAACCATTAAAAAACCATAAAAAACCATAAAAAACCATTAAAAACCATAAAAAACCATAAAAAACCATAAAAAACCAAAAAAACCAAAATATCGAAAATTTTCAAACTTCGGTTTTTCCAACCCTGGCCGTGTGCCCCCTATCCATGGCTGGCAAAAACCCAGATTTGAAAATATTGCGTCTTGGGTTTTTGGGGTTTTACGTGGGTTTTTGGTGGGTTTTTGGGGTTTTTGGTGGGTTTTTGGGGGTTTTTGGTGAGTTTTTCCTGGGTTTTTCCTGATACACACCAGAGTTGACTTCATACACCTGTAAACATTAATTCGGCTGACTTTGTGTCACATAAAGGACCCAACATAAAAAATAGGACACGTTTAAAACAAAGCTTTATTCGAATGTCGCTGCGCTGACCAGTAGGTAATTAAATTACATATCCCGGTCATCACAATCATCATCATCTATCACGGTTGAATCACAAAGCTGATTGGCGTTGGTTTTGATAAACACTAGCTTTCGGACTGTTTCAGTGCTCAATGAGTTTCTCGATTTTGAATGGACGAAACCAAAAGTAGAAAAATTTCGTTCCGATGAAGCCGTTGAAACCGCCAACGTAAATACCTATGTAATAAGTATAAAAGTCAGACAGAAAACTATGGAAAGTCACACTATGCATGAAGCTTACAATAATAGATGTGTGCCTAGTTATTTTGTTCATGTACAAAAGGTATAAATTGTTAATAAAAAGGTGCAATTTAACTACATACCTCTTTTCAGGATATAGAATTAGCATTTGAAGTAAAGTTTTTTAATGCAATTATTCGGTATGTACTTTAATTGTTTAATTTATTCAGATGTATAGTATGCAAAGCTTTCTCAGCAGTTGATATACCATGGTGTCGATCCCTCTCACTCAAATCATATCACAATGCATGCTAAATTCGTTTAGCCAGGTAATGTATGCGCTATGCAGTATGCACATGATCAACCTCTCACTTCAACAATCTTGAATCAAATTAGTCAAAAATATGTATTTTTATATACAGCCTGGCTTTTAACCTTTTCAGAAAACTAGTGGATTTTGAGAAGAGAAGATGAGGAGAAGCTGATTCTTAAAAGAGTAAAGATTGATGACTTTTAAGTGGAGGAATGCTGTTTTTTGTGAAAGTTCTTAATTAAGACTAAGTAGGTAGTCCCTCAAAATTATTAGTATAATTTGACTAATCTCAAAAGGGTATTGTTTGTTGGGTATTTGCCATTTCTTGTTGGGTATTTTGTCTTCTGGGGATGCATAAACCCCGACGCCCAGCCCAGGGCAGGGGTATAGTCGGCATCACAGATGCTTGCTGCTGAGAGCTGAGTGCTAATGCTGTATAACTGTGTGCTGTGCGCTGTCTGCCTACGGCGCCAGAAGCCAAAAACAACCTTCAGTCATTTACAATAACTACTAAGACATGATTTAGAGCCTTACATAAGTACCTGCGTCTCAGAATACCAAAAACCCCAAAAACCCAAAAACCCAAGATTTTTTAGAACCCCAAAACCCACCAAAAACCCAAAAACCCCAAAACCCCAAAACCCACTTTTGCCAGCCCTGCCTCTATCCCCCTGGATACGGGCCTGGAGCTACAATATGTCCGACCGGTACTGCAAGAAAATCGGATTTGAAATTTAAGGATAAGCTCGCTAATATATTCCGGGGAATATATTCGTTATTACTGATTTTTCAATTGCTTACAAAACAGCAGTTTTTCGGGTTTCTAATCATCACGAGCATTGCTAGAAACCCAAAACTGGCCGCGGAAGCCAGTTTTTCATATGCAAATTTGCCTAATTAGCATAGTATGCAAATTAGGCTAATTAGCATATTGCAAACTTGCTCAATGGCTAGTCTTGGGTTCATCGCGCTGCTCATGATGATTAGAAGCCCAAAAAGTGCTGTTTGAGGCTTCAGATTGGTGTCAGGGGATGATCTAAGCCTAAGCCAAAGATGGGGCAAAAATTGCTTCGCTCGCTTCCGCAATTATCGCCCTATCTGACTCAGGCTTACATCATCCCCTGGCACCAATTTGAAGGCACATAACTAAGCCTAAGCCTAAGCCAGGGCTAAGCTCAACTTGATGATTAGAAAACATGTTGTTTACACCACTCACTATTCTAATCCTCCAGTCCGTCGGGTCTTTGTCACAATAATCAATTAGCAAAGTGCGATTGGAGCATCAAGATGAGTGAAAATCAATAGTAGTAGAGATTTCTGGGCGCGGATAAAAGAACCGGAACGTTCTAGCTGCTAATCTGTTGAAAATATGATATAGTTAAGGGGCAGCAGAATTAGTGGTATCAGCCGAAATTGACGAATCCAAGGACTTTCTATATGGGTATACTCGAATTCTCGAATTCTCAAAGAATGCATGCTGGCAAAAGCACATTCAAACTCGTCCTGGCCGTTGGTGCCTTCCGCTTCTTCACTGATACCTGTGCCTACCACATAGCGATTCGTTACATATTCACCCGTCAGTGCGTACATTTAATAAAAGTTAACAATGCGGGCGGAGCATTGCATCCCCATTTTATAGGTAATTTTTTCAGTCATGCTAGAAAATTTAGCGCGAATCAATTTGATTCGCTGTTGACGGATTTTGCAGAGGTCTAAAAAAAAACAAAGTTTTGCGCTTTTTCCTACCAATTGCACGTCAGCCTTTTAAATGTTGTCCAATCCGATCCTCGCCTGTAGTGAAGATAGGAAGTAGTTCGATTTCTGTGATACAGTAATATTTGTGATTAGATAATTCTCATAAAGGAAGGTACTTGATCAAATGCGTTAAGGCTTTACTAAGATAAGTAAAAAGACCAAACTTGTGTTCAACAGATTTTCACTAATACCATATTCTATTGCTTCTATAAGTATCGTTCCTCACTAATGTTTATGTCCCTCCTACATCCGTACCAATCATTTCGGATCATGTAATCGTCTGTTTCATTGAACTTTGAATGTCCCTTATTTATCCGGACAAACCTATTGGGGTTGAAAATTACCTCCCTCATAATTTTATGTAAATGTCCTTTAAACTAATGCGGTAAACGTGATATTCTACATTATAATGAGTTACAAGGGGTCAAACACATCCGCCTAATGGTAATATCAATTACCTACTTCATGTTTATATGTAAATGTCCTTTAAACCTATGCTATTTACTTTATATTCTACAGTATAATGAGTTACAAGCAGTAAAACACATCCGCATGTCTGTTTTTTTATTCCATATAGTCTGTTTCATTGTACTTTCAGCGTCCAACATTTACCCGCACACACCTAATGGGGGCATAAATTACATGGTGTTATCAATTACCTACTTCATGATTTTATGTAAACGTCCTTTAAACTTATGCTATTTACTTTATATTCTACAGTATAATGAAACACATCCGCATGTCTGTTTTTTATTCCATATAGTCTGTTTCATTGTACTTTGAACGTCCCACATTTACCCGCACCCACCTCATGGGGGTAAAAATTACCTACTTTCTGGTCCTTTACACTAATGTAGTAAACATGATATGTTACAGTATAATGAGTTACGAGGAGTCAAACACATCCGCATGTCTCTTTATTATTCCAAATAAACTTATCACATGACTAATCGGTTCAGGATCGCTTCACTCTTTCTCTAATTCTGCTTCGCCTTTCCTCTGTCATATTTCCATCAGCTTTGCAGCTTGAACGTTCCGGTTTTCTTTCCGCGGCTGCCACTTGGCTGGTCTTCGTTTGTTCTAACACCTCTATGCTTCTCCTATCGTGGTTCGCTGGTTCCGAAACTCATTTTTCTCGAATGATACCCTATTCCGGAACAGGGCTGGATTTGAAAATTTCGTGCTTCGGGTTTTTAGGGTTTTGGTGGGTTTTTGGTTTGTTTTTGGTGGGTTTTTGGTGGCTTTTTGGTGAGTTTTTGGGGTTTTTGGTAGGTTTTTCCTGATACACACCAGAGTTGTCTTTATACACTTATAAACATCGACTTGGCTATTTTTGTGACATATAAAGGACTCAACATAAAAAATAGGACAAGTTCAAAGCAAAGCTTTATTCAACAGTATCGCTGTGCTGATCAGTGATCAGTGATCACAAATCCCTATCATCACAATCATTAGTATCCATCATAGTTGGATCACAAAGCTGATTGGCATTGGTTTTAAGGAAGACCAGTTTTCGGACTGTATCAGTGCTCAGTGAATTTCTTAATTTTGAATGGACAGAACCAATGGTATAAAGATTTTGTCTGATGACGCCGTTGGAGTTGCCAACGTAAATACCTATGTAATACGTATAAAAGTTAGACATCAAACATTGGAAAGTTACACTACACATGAAACTTACAATAATAGATATGTGCTTATGTTGTTTATGTACGTCAGACTACTGGATGGGGTGCCATGTTAAAGTAAAAAGTGTAAATTGTTATTAAAAAGGTACAACTTAACTATATAGTTTTCAGGCTATAAAATTAACATTTGAGTGAAGTTTTCATGCCAAGAATTACATAAGAACCTGCATCTCAGAATACCGAAAACCCCGAAAACCAAAAACCCAAGATTTTTCAGAACACTAAAACCCATCAAAAACCCAAAAACCCTAAAACCCCTAAAACCCACTCATGCCAGCCCTGTTCCGAAACAAACAATAGGCAGTAATTATTTGCAGTCAACTGCAGGTAATATAGCACACAATGTAAAATTATATGCATTCAAGAACCAGCGGCCTAGACTGCAGGTAAAATTGCACACAACTTAAAATTATATGCAGTCAAAAACCAGCGGCCTAGACTGCAGGTTATATAGCACACAATGTAAAATCATATGCAGTCAAAAACCAGCGGCCTGGACTGCAGGTAATGTAGCACAAATGTGATATTATATGCAGTCAAAAACCAGTTGCATAGGCTACGGGTAATATAGCACACAATGTGATATTATATGCAGTGCTTATTGATATGGGAAGTTGGCTTGCTCGCATTTCAATCTGTAGTAGATGGTTTTAGAGGGTTCTTTTATTTGAGATGGTCTGGCACATCTGCTTCCTCACTAGGTAATATGTTTGCGCTGCATGGGCAGCAGCTTCAATAGCTTCTAAGTCTCCCATTAGCGCATTTTGATGGGCCATCATAAGCTCTTATCCTGCATGGTAGATATTGAGTAGCTGTTGCTGCTCTTGTCCCCATTCTGGGGAATTGTTTTATTGTGCAAGAAAAGGGCGAAAATGGCTAAAAATAAAGTGCCTATATAGACACTCAATGCATTGGCATACACCTATGTACTTTCCTGTTACGCACATATTCTCGAAGCATTTTATTTCTACTACTGTAAAACAATTCCCCAGAATGAGGACAAGAACAGCAACAGCTATTTAATATCTGTCAAGCAGGACCAAAGCTTACACTGGCCGATCAAAATGCGTTATTGGGTGACTGGGCAGCTATTGGAGTTGCTATCCATGCAGCGCCGAAAAATTCCCTTAGCGAGGAAGCAGATCTGCCAGATCATTTCAAATAAAAGTGCCTTCTAAAACCATCTACTACTGGTTGAAATGCGAGCGAAGCGCCAGCTCCTTATATCAATCAGCATTCAGCTTGACTGCAAATAATATCGTATTGTGTGCTAAGTGATCGACCGGGGCGACTTTTTTGGCCGGGGTTGGGGCTGGGGGCCGGGGCTGGCCGGGTCAGACAAGGAAAATATTATTGATTGACACATATTTGGGATGGGCACAGGAAAAGAAATAATGAGCGACTGCTCCATTCAGTAGTAAATGGCAAGCGCAAAGTTAGGTGCGCCTTTTCATATCAAGTTTTATTACTATTTATGTCTCAAGAAAGAAATTTAGTTCAGTGTTTCATTGTCTGAATCATCAATAAAGTCTATGTTGCTGCTATTAGCACACTCTATATCATTTGAATCTTTGCTACTGCTACTGCTGCTGTAGCCATTGGATGCAATAGGTATTGGATGTAATAAATGAGACATCACGCATTCCCATAAGGGGGAGGAGTATTACCCCCCCTCAGGGTCCAAGACACAAGTCACTGTCAGACTGTTTTTGGTGAAAATCTTTTGAATTTTTTGAACCTAATTTTTTAGTATGGCAAAAGTGTACCTAAGTATTGGAATTTCACAAAGTGATACATTATTTTCGAATGTGAGCTAGGGTAAATAGATAAATTATCGCTATAAAACATGCATGTAATCGCTTAAACTTTTATGAGGGTCCCTCAGTATACATGTAACGGCTGGAAATCTAGGGTAGGGGTCCCTCGCCATTTTTAGAAGGAGGGGGTTTGCGACTAGATCAAAACTGGTAAACACACATAAAAATAGCCAAAAAAGCGCAGGTTTTCGCCAAAAAATGGGGGAGGGTGGTCAAATATTTTTGACTTTCAAGGAAGTGCAGGGCTTCAAACCGTGGATGGGGATGGCCCTAACCCCTGTCACATGTATATATCTCGGCCATTTTCAGGGAAAGGGGGTAAGCGGCTCCATTTTTGCTGCCACTAACTCCTTCCTGAAAATCTTTAAAATGGTAGAATTTGCAATAAGGAATCCTACACCTTTTTACAGTCTTTTATTCTTCAAAAATCTTTGTACATGTACAAAGAAAGTCCTGAAACGTCTTTGTACATCAGCAAAAATCTTTTCCGAATACAAAAAGACAGTGCTTCTAAATATGATAATTCGGCCTGAATTTAGTTGATAATATTAGTTCGGTGCGAAGTGCCGAAATTTTTATGAGCTTCTGATGGAATTCACACATAAAACTCGACTGAGAAAGCTAAAACAACTTGTACTACAAAATCAGAAATATTACAAAAATTGTAATATGCGAATTAAATCTTGTAATAAGCAACCCTGCGCTTAGAATGGAAAAATGGAAAAATTTCAAATATTCAGAAACCCAAAAATTAGCCAAATACACTACTAAAGGTCGAAAAACTATGTTCTACCACACTGAAATCGTTACTGTACTATATTAAAGTATACAAAAATTTACATGTACAAAACAGTATTTTTTTGTATTCGTCAAAGATTTTTCCCGATGTGCAAAGACTTTTCAGGACTATCTTTGTACATGCACAAAAGTTTTTGGGAAGATAAAAACTGTAAAAAGGTGTAAAATTCCAAAAATTTTTCGGCGCTTCGGTCCGATATGAAAAATTGTCTGACCTATATATCTTTAAAATGGCAAAGTTTGTATTTAGAATGGAAAAATGTCAAATATCTAGGCGCTTTAGCGCCGTTTTGAGACAATTTTAGTAATTTTTGGCATTAGAAACCCACAAATTAGCTAAACTATACAATCAAAAGTCAAAAGACCCTGTTTTATCACACTAAAATCGGTACTGTACCATATTATAGTAACCAAAAATTTGTGTGTACAAAACGTACAACGACTTTTGGGCATAGCTGGGCAAGCCTTTAAAGTCTCGGCTGCTACCGGGAGTCCAATTTTTTGGTTGGTTGCCTAAGTCATAAAAGTGGTTGCTACATAACTCCTGCATGTAAAAATTGATGCATCGAATTTTTAAGATGGTAGTCTTGCTTCCACGCAAAGTCCATTCATAATTTTGTGCAAAGTCGCTCTATTTCTCGTGACATATTTTTTCAATTAAAAATATGTGTCAAAATTAATATGGTGGAAAAAATAGTGCAATCGATAATTTGCATAGAAATTATGTTTAAAACCTAATTATTTTAGTAACAATAGACGTTTAATCTTGAAGAGACATTCACCGCCTTTAATATGCTTATTTTTTTATGCAATATTGTGTAAAAATAAAACTTTTACAGAGTTCCTTATTTTCATGTCGTAAAATAGTATGTTTTAATTTCAAATATAAATCATGGTTGAAATGCACAAAAATACTCAAAATTCAGCGCAATCTAAACATCAATAACAAATAATAAAATTAAATCAATTCGGTGCAAAGCACCTAAAAATTTAGACATTCTACTTTCCTGAAATGCAATTTCGCATTACAAAAATTGTCTGAATTCGGCGCGAAATGCCGGAAAATTTTGAAATTTAACCTTTGTGAAATGCAATTTCGCATTACAAAAATTGTCCAAATTTGGCGCGGCTCAAGCATCAATAACAAGTAATAAAATTAAATCAATTCGGTGCAAAGCACCTAAAAATTTAGACATTTTACTTTTCTGAAATGCAATTTCGCATTACAAAAATTGTCTGAATTCGGCGCGAAATGCTAGAAAATTTTGAAATTTAACCTTTGTGAAATGCAATTTCGCATTACAAAAATTGTCCAAATTTGGCGCGGCTCAAGCATCAATAGCAAGTAATAAAATTAAATCAATTCGGCGCGAAAATTTTGAGATTGCATTTTTTTTGAAACGCAATTTTGCATTACAAAAATTGTCCGAATTCGGCGCGAAGCGCCGGAAAATTTTGAAATTTAACCTTTGTGAAACGCAATTTCGCATTACAAAAATTTTCTAAATTTGGCGCGGCTTAAGCATCAATAACAAGTGATAAAAGTAAATCACTTCGGCGCGAAGCGCCAGAAAATTTTGATATTTCACATTTTTGAAACGCAATTTTGCATTACAAAAATTGTCCAAATTTGGAGCGGCCTAAACATCAATAACAAGTAATTTATGTATAAAAGTAGCGTTTATTTACACGTAAAACAGGTGGACAGACAAGTATGTATTTTTAATACATTGATGTGTAGAAGATCACAAAAATACATCATGTGTTTTATTTTGATCTGACGAATTATTATTTTCTCTAAATTAGGCATTACTTACTTAAGTATAATCTCTGAATTATGCTTTACTTATGTACCGATTTTCAAAGCCCAGTAACCGATTTGGTTGCCGGGATTTGAAAATCGGTTGTTGGGATCTGAAAAATGATTGCTAAGCTCCAAAAGTCGGTTGTGGGACTCAAAAATCGGTTGCTGAGGTCTAAAAATCGATTGCTAGGGTAAAAAAAATCAGTTATGTAGTGGGATCAGAAAATCGGTTGATGGTCTTTTAAAATCAGTTCTTGGATACGAAAATCGGTTGCTGGGGTCCTAAATCAGTTGGTGGGCTCAAAAATTCTGTTGGTGGGGTATAAAAATTGGTTGCTGAGGTCCTAAATCAGTTGATGGGCTCCAAAAATCAGTTGGTGGGCTCCAAAATCAGTTAGTGGGGTCCGAAAATCGGTTGCTGGGGTCTAAAAAACAAAAGGTGGGCTCCAAAAATCGGTTGCTGAGATCTATAAATTGATTGCTGGGGTCAAAACATCAGTTGGTGGTGTCCAAAAATCGGTTGCTGGGGTCTTGAAATCAGTTCTTGGCTCCTAAAATCGGTTGCTATGGTCTAAAAATCGGTTGCTGTGGTCTAAAAATTGATTGTTGGGGTCCTGAATCAGTTGGTGGGCTCCAAAATTCTGTTGGTTGGGTCTAAAAATCGGTTGCTGAGGTCCTAAATCAGATGATGCAAGATTTTTTAAAGGTCAAAAATGGTCTTAAAAATAGTGGTATGGCGAAAAACACGATTTTATCAACGTTTCCCATCGAGCACTATCCATTAGCATCAAAAAATTGCGAAAAAAAACAAACATAAATATTGAATTCTGGGGGCTTGTTTTGGTTTCTGGGGTAAGCCGGCCTTCTGAAGTTGCATACTCCAAACCCCCCCATGCACACGTGTGTTTGGTAGGGTCTAACATCGGATGCGGGCTCCAAAAATCGGTTGCTGGTGTCCAAAAGTCGGTTGTTGGGTTCTAAAATTAGTTGGTAGGTTCCAAAAATTAGTTGACCCCAGCAATAGATTTTTGGACCACAGCAACCGATTTTTGGCCTCCAGCAATCAATTTTAGACCCCAAGCAACCGGTTTTGTAGCTAGTAACCGAATCAGGACCCCATCAACCGATTTTTTGATCCCATCAACTGATTTTTAGACCACAGCAACTGATTTGTAGACCCCATCAGCTGATTTTTAGACCCCAGCAACCGATTTTTAGACCCGAGCAACCGAGTTTTGAAGCCCAACAACTGATTTTTGGACCCCGGCAATCGATTTTCAGCCTTCAGCAATCAATATTTGAGCCCAGTAATTGATTTTTGGATCTCAGCAACCAATTTTTGGATCCCAGCAACCGATTTTGGCTGCACTGTTGCGGGAATCTCAACTTGTAAAATGCCTAAAAAAGTTTTCGAACAAAACATAGGGTGCAACTGGTGGACCCTCCGGCTGGTACCGGACGTGCTCCGGCTGATACCCGGTTGAACCTGGTTGAACCCCTTGCCCAGGTGTGCTTTTGGGAACCATCTTTGTACATGCACAAACGGACCGTGTACAAAACACTGGTACAAAATGTACAAAGACTTTTGGGTACCATCTTTGTTCATGTATATACAAAGATACATTGTACAAAAAACACTGTCACATACTGATAGTATGCGAAAATATGTATGTTTAAAAATATTTATATAATATAGCTACAAAAATTTGTTAGCTCATACAAAGAACTTTTCGGAGATCTTTGTACAAGCACAAGAAGCTCGTACAATAAAATAGAGTCGGCTAATAATAGTCCACCACTTAATTTTCTGGTCCTCCAATTTGGGATTTCACCCCTCCCTCAATTCTGGACCTTAGGAAAGTACTTGAGACATATTTAGTTTATCGGATCGGACGCAATTCGGCAGCGTAGTTTACATTCGCCTATAATTAACCTCCGTCCTAATAACTGTTACACAAGAAACGCGTTTTAAAGCACGCGGTTCCCATTCAATTAAATGTCAAAGTATTTTTGAAAAAATAGTTTGTTGAAAACGTACAATTTCCGACTAGAAATAGAACGTATTTGTCAACTCTAAATCTTTTAGCTATAGCTATTAATGAATGAATGAGTTAAAAGTAGCATTTAGTTTAAATAAATTAAGTGGAGGAATCGAAAACATGCAGATTTTCCTAAACATTTATTCAGTAAAAGCTCATTTATACACAGTAGCAAAGTTATAACAAGGACTTAGTTGTACAGTTCTCAAAATTAACACTTGCTCATTGATAAATAAGTGCCAGTATCACAGTCTGTACAAAATACGAATTACACTAAATTTTTCCCCGGCCTCGACCATTTTTTGACCTTAGCCCTGGCCGGGGCCGGGGATGCTGAAAAATGGCCGGGGATTGCCGGGCCGCGGCCGTGGCTCCGGTCGATCACTATGTGCTATATTACCTGCAGTCCAGGCCACTGCTTTTAGACTGCATATAATTTTACGTTGTGTGCTATATTACCTGCAGTTTAGGCCGCTGGTTTTTGACTGCATATAATTTTACATTGTGTGCTATATTACCTGCAGTTGACTGCAAATAATTACTGCACAATGTCTTGCGAAAATTAACGATAATAGCATCAAATGTTGTTGCTTTCCATTTTTTGTTACATCTCTCTGGGTTGATATAGCATCATAAACATAATAACATGAATTAATAATTGAAAAAACAAAATTTCAAATCCTTACAGCTTCAAAACATCGATTTATTGATCTCTAACGAGTTACTTACTGCGCTATTTACATATTCATAAATAACAGAAAATCAACTGTCTTTCATTTTTTGACAAAAAATTTAAAGAAACAAAAAATTAAAAACCACGCCAATTTCTAAACCATAGAAACCCATAAAAACAAAAAACAAAAAAAACAAGAAATTAATGCCAGCCAATTCTGGGGGACCAAAGGATGAATTCTGGAATTCATAGATGCAAAATGCACTTTAGGTTGTATAAAGACCAGAAAATGGATTGCTTAAACCATGCGCTTGGGACTAAATAATTATTGTGAAATACAGCGCAAAGCGCCAGTAATTTTTAGCGAGTTTTGGCTACAAAAAGCAAAGGGAAGTTGAAAAAGATCATTCTCACGTTCCGTTTTGGGGAGAGGGGCCCGACACGTGCCCCCTATTATCCTGGATACTGGCCTGCCTACAGTCCTCTGCACTGGCTCCATACCTGGACAAAGGCCGGTCTTCCAGATGATACCGGCGGCCAAAAATTGTGGTTGGTTGCTGGTTCGAAAAAGGGTTGTTTTGGAATATGTTACCTCATAACTTTTTCGAAACGTTCTGCATGTCTGCATGCATCATTTGCGTTTGTTTTATCCGTCTTAATTTACTCGCATTTAGCATCATCAGTCAGTACACTAATTGTTTACAACTATAGTTTTTAGAGTGTTCACCTCTGGAAATTTTTTCGGCCTTTTTATCATCCTCAGCTCAATTTCACAGATTTTTAAAGGACAAGACAACGCAAAAAATTGACCTTATTATGGAAAATTTCTACCCTATACTTTACATAAGTCCAATTAAGCAGCCTTTTTACAAATAAACAATGAAATAATTTATTATATCTGCCAAATAGTGCGTGAAAATTTTGGCCTTTTTATTTTTTAAAACATTATTAAACATTACATCTGGCACGAAGCGCCAAATAATCTTGACCTTCTATCCTCTTCAGCTCAATATGATCGCTTTTCAAAGATACGAGTATACAAGCAGTACCGAAACTTATTACCGTTCTCGCCACAAAATTTGCAGCCTTAATCATCCTTAAACTTCGCTTAGGTTTGTAACTGCTTCTTTCATGCGAAACGGGAAATAAGAATATTAAATCTAGCAGAAATGTTGATAATTTCCCATTTCAGCTCAATTTTAGGAATTTATCGAAACAGACTTATGAATAAATTAGTAACGTCGGCATTATTAATGGAAAATTATGGCATTTCCATCACCTTCGACTTAATTTTGAGGCATGTAGGGTTGATAAGAGAAAGACAAAATTCTGGTATTTAGATTTTTGTCCTCTGAAATTTTGCGCCAGCTGTAAAACTTTAACCTAGTACAAAAATGTATTCGACTAAACGTCTGTCGACGAGCTCCATATAATGGCGAATGAAAATATTCAAAAGAATTTAAAATTTGTGATTCGAGAAATTTTTTTAGCATTTTTACTCTTTTAAACTCAATTTTGCAGCCTTTGAAGACAAACAGTGCAAAAACGGGCGTATTATAAAACTGGCGAAAAATTTTTGACGTTCTGATCTCCTCAAGCTGAATTTTGAAGCTTTCTTAATAGAGAGAGTGCTTAAATTATATCTGGCGCGAAGCGCCAGAACATTTCTACATTTTTATCTTTTTAAACTCAAATTTGCAGGTTTCTGGATATAAACAATCCAGTAATTATGCCTGGCGCGAAGCGCCGAAAATTTTCGAGAGTTCTATCCTTTTACCTAAATTTTGCAACTTTCTAAACAGCAATACAGTAATTATAGTTTGCGCGAAGCGCCGGAAATTTCCGATGTTTTTATCCTTTTGAGCTCAATTTTGCAGCTTTCTGAATGTATGCAATAGAAATTATATCCGGCGCGAAGCGCTGGAAATTTTCGATATATTTATTCTTTTATGCTCACTTTTGCAGGTTTACAAATATAAGCTATGCAGCAATTATATCTGGCGCAAAGTGGGCGTTTTTATGAAGCTCAATTTGACACATTTCTAAAGATAAGAAATGTAGAAATTATGTTAAATCAATGTTTGACTTCAGTCTTAAATGCCAGCCTCAGTAGCAGCGGATCTTATGCCCTGACACCTGCACCGATTGACATGCCTTTGTCCAGTGTTTTTATACAAGGTCCCTTTGTTCAAATGCAAAGACGGTCTCCGAAGTCTTTCAATTTATAGGTTTCCAAAGATAAAAAATACAGAATAGTTAATGAAATATTTTGATATTTTTACCATTTTCAAGTAGATTTTGCGGACTTTTTTATTGACAAATAATTTAGGACCTTCACGTGCGGACTGGCGTTTTTTCAGCGTTTTACGTCGTCTACTTTCGTTTGAAATCGATTTTGGCACAACATTTCTTCGAAAATTTTTAAAGTTTTTGACAATTTTGTGCGAAAAAAATCATTAAATTTCGTTGACTTCAGTGAAAATCCAGCGCGAAGTGCCGGAAAATTCGTGAATTTCTGGTGGAAGGACGTTTAGAAGCTTGAATTACTGCTCGGTTTCCCGTATTTGTAGCGTTTGATGCGTAGCGTCGAAAATTTTTAAAAGTTATACATGAAATGAAAATAGAATAAAAGTATGCTGAAATAGCTATCTGGCGCGAAGCGCCGAAAAATTTCGACATTTATATACTTTTGCGCTCGATTTTGCACCTTTTTGTATGATAAAAATGCAGAAAATTTTATTTGCCGAAAAATTTCATCTATCGAAAACTGAAATAGGCAAAAGGTGAATTTTTTAAATAAATGGCGCCAAGCGCTGTAAATTTTAGTATTTTTACGCTGTGAAACGTCAAAAACATGTGTAGCTGTTTCAGCTGAAAAGGCGGGAAAAATTTTAAGAATGAATGGTTGAGTGGTTGGTTCGTCAGTTGGCTGGTTGGTTGATTAAATGATTTATCGATTGCTTGGTTGGTTGATTGATTGATTGGTTTAATGGTTGACTGATTCATTGATTGACTGGTTGGTTTGTTGACTGGATGGCTGGTTGATTGGTCGGTTAGATGGTTGGTTGATCTGATGATTCGTCATATGGTCGGTTAGTCATTAAATGGGTTGGCTTGTCAGTTAATCAGCAGACTGTTTGCTTAGTTCGTTCACCGGCTGAGTGGTTGGTTTGTGAGTTGGTTGATCGGTCGGTTATGCATTGATTGGCTAATTGGTTTGGTTGGCCAGATAGTTGTTTGAGCAAATTGGTTGGGTGATTGGTTGGCCGGTTAGTTGTTTAATTGGCTACTTGGTTGGTTGATTGGCCTATTGTTTTGTTGTTTGGTTGGCCATTTGATTGGTTGGTTGTTTAATTAATTGTTTGGTTAACTGGTTGGCCAGTTAGTTGGTTAGTTGGTTATTTGGTTGGCTAGTTGGTTTGCTGTTTGATTGGTTGGTTGGCTGATTGGTTGGTCGGTTGGTTGGCTAATTAATGGTTGGTTGGCTGGCTGGTTGATTGGCCTCTTAGTTGGTCGGTAGGCTGGTTGGTTGATTGACTAGTTAGTTTCTCAGTTGGCCGGTTGGTTGGTTGGCCAGTGAGTTGGTTGGCTGGCTCGTTATTTGGTTGATTGGTTGGTGGTGTGTCAATTGGTTAATTGGTTGGTCAATCGGTTGGTTGGGTAATTGATTGGGTATCTAGTTGGTTGTTTGGTTGGCCGGTTGGTCGCTTGGTTGATTGGTTGGTTGGTTGATTGGTTGGTTGGCTACGTAAATGGTTGGTTGGCCAGTTACTTGGTTTGTTGGTTGGCCGGTTGGTTGGTTAGTTGCTGGTTGGTTGGCTGGCTAGTTAAATGGTTGGTTGGCCGGTTTTTTTGCTGGCTTGGTTGGATGGCCAGCTAGTTAGTTCGTTGGTTGCTTGCTTGGTTGACCAGTTGGTTGGTTGGTTGGCTAGTTCCTTGGTTGGCTGATTGATTGGTTAGTCGGCCAGTTGGTTGGCCGGTTGGTTAGTTGGTTGTGTAGTTGGTTGGTTGGGCAGTTAGTTGGTTGGCTGGTTGGTTGGTTGACCTCTTGGTTGGTTGATTAGTTGGTTGGTTATTTGGTCGGTTGGTTGTTTGGCTGGTCAGTTGGTGGCTTGGTTGGCCAATTAGTCGGTTAGTTGGTTGGTCAGTTGGTTGGACTGTTACTTGGTTGGCTGATTGACTGGTCCGTAGACTGATTGAACTAATGCGTAAATGATCTATTTACATGTTCTTGTACTTGTACATTGATTTTTGCTGATATTATCTGTTTTTTAACAAAAAAATCCAGGTGATACTCGCGATCTTCCCAGGTGATACCGAGTGGCCTTCAGGTGATACCGGGTTGAACCGGGTTAAATCCATTGTCCAGATGTGACTGGCTCTGGCGAATATTTTAAAAGTAGGATGCATGCAGCTAAACCTTATAATGCTAAAATTATGCATCTGCGCAAGTGGACTTGATTTTACTCTGCACAAATTGTTTTATCTAATATGAATTTTTATGCTAGTCACCTCTTGTTCGCTCTAATTAACAGAAATTCAATTTTTATATAAGAACCTATATCTTCGTTTGGAAACTTGACTGATTTTGTAGTTTCTTCCCATAACTTAAATATATTCAAATTAGGGTTGTTTCAGGGCAGACTTATTAGCCAAGGCCGGGGCCAGAGCCAGGGCTTATGCCCCGGCACTCGGGGTTGTGCAGGCAATATGTTATGTATACTAATGTTTGCTGACCCTATAAGTGTATAAGTGTACACTTAATATTATTTACGGTACTTTTTTACATTAGTACTCAATCATATAACTGTGAAAAGGGGATTAATTTCAAGTTTCTCAGTGTATAATGGCTTTAAATTAAAAGCTTCAGAAGTTAAACAAACGGTTGATAAATATTAATGATGCACGCGATACAAAATCAATTTAATTAAATGACTATTGTTAGCGATAAATCATAAATGTGCAACTGTTTTCAGATTCTCAAAACTTCATTACTGATTTTCGGGGAGGTAAAGAATTGCGGGGTAAGTTTAATGTTTGAAACAGAATACTCTACACTCTTAGGATCTAAGCTCTCAATTAATGAATGATGTCACTTTTTTGAGAGAAATTAGAATTTTTTTTGTGATTCTCCGTGTTCGTCATTTCATTCATGGTGAAGATTAATTTTTCCTGGTGAAAAGCCAAACAAAGTATAGGCATTTGAGTTTAAAGCATGTGTTTCTATCTTTAACATTATCATTTTTGTTCCAATCTCTACTTTAAAAGTTAATTAATTTTCAGTAAATAAGTGCTTCCAGCTGTACTAAGCCATAAAAATCATGGATGCACAAATTTTAAAAAATCCTTTTCATTCCAAGATTGTGGCTGATGCGATAAATATTCTCGTTAGCAAAGCTCGATTTTCAAGAAATTCCATAAAGTTGTGAATTACAAAACAATATTTTCATACAATTTTAGGCCAGGGCACCAAGAACTGCGATCAAGCATCGAATCTCGCTTACTTCTTAAGCTGATCATTTAATTAATTTTATGCATTCCATCTGTTCAGAGTTAACAGATCATCGAATTTCATTTATAAGCTATGACAGAATAGAAAAAATTTATTCGTCGTCCGATTTAGGCTATTTATTTCGAGATGGACAATAAAATTAATAAATAAATCATAAATGTATCAATAATATAATAATAGTAATATTAATAATTTATATAAATAGATTTGTTAATAACAAATTTAAAGATAAAGCGAAAACACTGAATTTAAATTGCTTAAGTTTGGTTCAAGATCGACATTTGAGCAGATAGAAGCAATTTAGCGATCAAATTTTGCCATTTGAATTCGTTAGTATTCTCAAATATATGTACCATTTCTTTGGTCCCTCATAATTTTCAAGATTGATTTTGAAAGGAAATGCTAGCGTTTTATAATTAATTACAAATGTTCTGCACCCGGTCCGGGGCAAGCCTTGCCCCGGTCGGGGTTAGCATAAGCCCCGACACCGGGGCCGGGTTATGGGCTTGGCACATCCTCTAATTTAAATCTAGGCTAAATGGCCTTGACTTATATATACTATATCTAAGTGCTTATAAGGGCAAGCTTAAAAAATTGTCATTGTCATGACTCGCTTGTCTCCTTTTGCAATACGTCGTTCGTTTTACCGACAATACAAGTTCCGTATGCTTTTTTTGCATTCCTTGCAATTGTCATACGTCTGCAATAAAATATTTCAGTCCATTTCAGTTCGGAGATTAAGTTCACACGTGCACACTGATGTATGGGGGTATCCCCTACCGCAACTTTTGAGAAGCATACCTCCTCAGGCCTATTCGGACCAAGCCGGTTGCTTGAACCGTGAAAAAGCGCCAAATGACGGTTAGGGGTGTAATTTGAAGAACATATACTTATTTTTTGAGCGATTGAGTAGGTATTCAATTTGTTCATCTAGACATTTTTCTTCCATTACTGTATGTGTACATATTTGATTATATAGATCATTTCATTGCCCTTACTGTTATTGCTTTCACGCAAATTTAACCATAAATATTCATGAAAAATGAAATACGACGAATAAAGTACAAATATTTGACATTAAACGGGTGAAAAATTACTCATTTTACCCCTCCCAGGAAAGCGCTTTACCCCCTCCCAGAGCTTTTGACTGTGTGCTTGTATTATAAGGTGGCTAAAATTAGTTGAATCCATATTTGAATGGGCATACTTAATTCGTAATGATTATGGGAGTGTGATGCTATTTTGCCATTCTTATCGATTATTTTTTTACACATGATCTCATTATTTTGTATTTTCTTGACAATAAATTTCGGCACTTTCTACAGAATAGTAACTTCTGTTGTTAAAATAATCATAATCGGCTTTAATTTTTTCTTTAGACTCTAGGCTTAAATTAATGGCATCAGCTATTCATTCATTGTCGGCTTTTAAGTAGTAGAGGCCATCGCAGTATAAAAACTGACTAGTTGAATTGTTACTATCATTTCTATCGTTGATGACTTCATAACACTTACTATTCTGTAGAAGTACTTGACTAAATTTCTTCTTCAGATGCAAATGAGAAAACGTGCAAAATAAAAAAAACATGCTATGAATCATGGTAGGTAGTTCTAATGCAATCTAATATGTTTGCTTTACTTATGTACCTATCTTTAGATCATGTTACTTCAGTGAAGCTCTTTGAGTTAGGAGATCGCGATGAGCGAGTTGTTCATTTTGCTATTTACTGCCTCATTTATTTTTCTTATTATGTAACTCTTCAGTGTTTGTGCTTTTTAGGTTTGGCGTTACGCCAACTCTATTTCCTTGAATAACGTAATGAACAACAGGCGAAAAAATAAAGATTACTTTGACAAAACGAGTCTTGGTCCCCCTCCGCGTTGGCTAAAATGCCCTAGACATGGAAAGGTCATTGATGGTAAGGAAATTTGAATAGTATTATTTAATTTTTTCTTTTTATTCACGCTATATGTTTTGTGTAGGCAAATTTATTCCACTGAAGACACCGTTGAGCAATGCTTACGATAGTCAAATTCCTGAAATTTACAGGTTTTACGTTTCAATGATATTTGGCGTATACAGAAATCAAGAAGTAATTCTTCTGTTGCACCTTTTCTTTAGTGTGATCGGCACTGATTGTTTTTTCAGAAGAAAATAGGTTTATGGATTGATCTAACGAATACAGATAGGTTCTATAAACCGGAAGACGTAGAAAATTGTGGCGCAAAATACTACAAATTACACTGCAGAGGGTACGAGAATGCCAACTTTTTCGCTAAAAATTGTGTAGGGTATATTCATCAAGCATACAGAATACGTACACATGCGCAATGGTATACGCAAAGCCGTATCCACACATGCACACTGGAGGGGCTATGGGGGTGTCCCCCATACATGTAACAGGGGGAGGGGGGATCCCCACTCAAAGTTGGACGTACCCCCATTCCCCAGAGCCAAAAATTTTTTGACCCCTCCCGATTTTTGGAAAAAATGAATTTTTTGGCCGTTTTTAGGCGTTTTCCGGTCGGTTTTGGCCAAAAATTGGAAGTCATTCAGCCTATCCCCATAAAAATGGCCAGGACCCTCCAATTTCGAGCCGTTACAATTATGGTATTCCCCTACTAGGACTTTTGCGAAGCATACACCCCTCAAGCAATTTTGGACCAAAACCTATAGCTCGACCCATGAAAAAGCGTCAAATGACGTCTAACAGTATATACAATTTCTAGTATATGCGCTCATTTTTCGCCCAGTAGAATGTTCGATTCATTCATCTTGACAATCTTCTTTCATTATTTTGTGTAATTGATATTACAGGTCATCCCATCGTCCTCATTGTTAATGTTTAAAATACAAATTTAACCATATGCAAAATAAAATGACAAGTTAAGAACAAAATTTGACAATAAATAGGCAACAAAATTACTCATTTACCCCTTTCCCCCAAGGAAACTCGATTTACCCCTCCCAGAACTTTTGACCATGTGCATGTATGACCGTACCGACCCGTATTTAATAGTTTAAAAAATAAATACCAACTGCTAACGCATCTCGGCAAGCCAAGCAGGGCTTTTTCGCGCTATACAACTGCGTAAATCAATATTTTATTAATTTTCACTACGTTCGAATGTGAAATATCTGGAAAAAAACAATTCGATGAAAATTCTTACTAATCCATGATCGTTTTTGTAATAAAGTCCTCAAAATTTTGGTGTCTGCGCCGAATTTTAGTTATTATCTGAGTTTTTCTCAGAGTACATAACTGCATAAAATGGAGAAAACTTGATGTAGGTGCTTTTCGGCAGTTAAAATAGTGAGTAAGGTTCCCTTAATTAAGAATCTGATCTCAGTGCAAATCGTGTAAATGACTTTTCAATTTCTTTTCCATACTTGCAATGCAAATATGGGCATGCAAAAAGCTCTGAAGCCAAAGCAACATATTTCTGCTAAAAGATGCTTCCTCGATCATACTTAAAAATTATAAAGCAGCTAAATTCGGCATACTGGCCTAGGCTTGAAAAAACTAGAGGATGTAAAAGACGTTTGAAGAAGATGTAATTTAAGCAGACCTCATACATATGTTTAAAGTTTGAGCTGCAATATTTGATTCGATCTCTTCACTAAGATGAATTTTCGTTATGTATCGTATATTTTTAGTCATGGTGAATGTCCCAGCGATGAACAAACGAGGCTTTTTATTCACGTCTGCAATGTATTCCTAAAGGAAAATCCTAATTCACTGATCGGTAGCTACTTTTCTTCTTACTGACTGGTGCCTTGTTGTAAATTTTTACCTTTTATTTAAGCTGTCCATTGCACACATGGATTCAATAGGACTGGGTTTTTGATAGCGTCTTATCTGATCACGGAGAAATCTTGGAGGTACTGAAGCTTTTACGACCAGACATGCACGTGGAGAGGGCTTTGGGGTCTAGACTATAGAGACCTCCACAGAATGAAAAAATGGAAATTTTTTTTGAAAAAATGAGGCAAAATAAAGGCCAAAAATGCGTGAAAATGAACATTTTCCTCAAAAGTGTTTCAAATTGACCAGAAATTGTGTAGCACTTTTTAACGTCATTTTGGCCTTATTGATTCCCAGACTGGCTGATCCCTAGATCAACTATGCTGTACATCTATGCTCAAGACGACAAGGCATAATGTTTTGTGGGCGCAAGTGCGCTATTGACTTATCGATTATGCTTCAGGTTCGAGCATCAGTACCACACATGCACACTGGGGTAGGGGTATTGGGGTATCTCTCCTACCACAAATTTTGAAAGGCATACCCCCTCAGGCCATTTGCGGATCAAAACCTATTGTTGGAATTATGATAGAGCGCCAAACGATGCCAAACAGTAAAATCTGAAGTATTTTTCGAGTAGTACTCTGTCCATTCATTCATTCAGACACTTTTTGTCCATTATTATGTCCATATTTGATAGTCCAAGTCATTCCATCGTTCTTATTATCATTTGTTTTCATGCAAACTTAATCACGAATATTTAAGAATAGTAAAATACAACTAATTAAAGCATTTTTACGGGTTGTGACGGGGAGGGGGTTAAGGAACGACAAAAATATCTAAAAAATCAACTAAAACTCATTATTTTAGCGCCATAATTAGCTATAAAATTCAATTATTTATCCCCCTCCCCCAGGAAACTCGATTTTATCCCCTCCCTCCGAAAACTTTTTACCATGTGCGTGTATGATCAGTATTTTTTTATTATTTTTCATTCTCGACTTACTTGCAGTCGAACTACTCGGATAATGCATATCTCTGCGGGACCAAGGCCTAAGGTGTGCATTATCCAAGTGTGTGCATTAACCGAAGTGGAAACTTCGCCTGCAATCTCCTTTTTGAGTGAAAAGAAATCTGTTATCGCCTTAATATTATGATGAAAGGAAAACAAAAGACGACGAATGTTGTATGTTGTCTGTTGCTGTAGAATAAATAGTGTAATAATAAGAATTCGTGTTTTCTCTGCATAAGGTCACATGCTGTGCAATAAATATCATTAATCCACGTTTGCATTATCCGAGGTCCGCGCGCTCATTATCCGAGGTGTGCATTAAGTGTGTGCACTCACATACTGATTTATAGGCTGCGGTCTTGCCAGCCGTGTGCATTTCGCATTATCCGAGTTTGCATTAATCGAGGTGTCTTACTATGTTAATACACTGTTTTTTGCCGGGACCATATGTGCTGGATGCATTAATCGGAAAAGTGCATTATCCGGGGTTTGCATTATACGAGTCAGACTGTATTTAATATTTATATAAGTGTTCAATGAAATTATGGTGAAATTTGGAACCACCATCGTTTAAGTCCAAATTTTGTTCATCTCTGCCATGAAATGCGTTTGACAGCTTCTTTTCCAAGGGTCGCAGTTTGTGGAACCCTCGCTGAAGGGTCCAAAAGTTAAATACTGTCGATATCGAATAGTTTAGGTTGCAAATACTGTATCTTCAAGTAATTTTCACGTACTCGATTTAACCCCTCCTTGGCCAACCTGACCTTGTGCATCTACGGTACGTAAAGGGTGTTTTGAAATGATCTGATGTCTTGACAAATATAATATATTTCTAAATTAGATACTGAAAAAACTAAATATACCATCTTGTAGAAAATTTAATTTTTTAGTTTAATGGTGTTGAGTTCCATTCAACAAGATCACAACCTGACTTAAGTGTTCAAGTATGCAACACAACAACTTTTGAAATAAATATTCATCGAATTACAATTCAGACAAGGCGATACCTATTGCATTTTTGTACAAGGTATTATTCGAAAATGTCCTCGACCGGCTTCCTTCTGCATGAGTGTCTCGACTCTGTATTTCAGAATTTGACCCAGATCGCCTGTCCGGTTTAAGTCAGGACCACACATGGGCGTGGGATCTCGGGGTCTGGACCCCCCAGAAACCAAAAGACCTCCCAGAAATCAAAAGACCCCCCACAGAAATCAATTTTTGAAATTTTTTTCGTTTTTTTCGCAATTTTTTGATGCCAATGGATAGTGCTTGATGAGAAACGTCGAAAAATGATGTTTTTATCGCCATATAACCGTTTTTAAGGCCATTTTTTGACCTTCTAAAAATCGTGGACCCCTCCCCCAGAATTTTCTTGCTGCCCACGTATGGTCAGGACTGTTACCATTCCGCAATCGTTTCCTTAGAATTGAATAGTCTCAGTTTCAAACAATTTTGAGCTTTCTGAGTGAAAAATCATTTCGGCGAAGAAGAATCGAAAAGACGCGAAATCAAGAGGAGAGAAAGTCAAATTCTAAATTTATTTTGAAAAGTTTCACAAAGTTTACGCCACATTGCAAATAGAAGCATAAGACAGTCATTGCTGAACGCAGAATTCAATTCTCTACAAGATGATATGTCTACTTTTTTTGTATCTAGTCTAAAAGTATGTTTTCTAAGGGAGCAGGTCATTTCGAAACACCCTGTATATGTTTTGATAGCGCGGTATCGAGGCCAAAAACACGAATTCAAAACATTTAAGCCGAAGCCGCACCTTTTAAACCTTGATCGGGCAGCAAAAATTTCTAGTCAGAAAATCAATATTTGCTCCATAAACAGCTAAGCATGAAGATGGACATACATTATCTATACATACATCATACATGGAGCGCTTCGAAATTTTGGGTGGGAATCCCGGCTTTTTCAGGGGGAAGGGTAAATGACCTCAATTATCTGGTCGAAAATGGCAAAAAGCATCTACAAATAGCCAAAAAACATTAGTCTCCGCTAAAATCGGAGGGGGTCAGAAATTTTCTGACTCTGGGGATGGGGACGACCACTTTGGAATGGGGATTCCCCAAATTTCTCATGTTACCTGTATTATATACATAAATCAATTCAATATGCATGCTTGCGTCAACGGCATAGTTGTGCAAGGTCAAACTTTCAGGAGGAGTGAAAATCAGAAACTTGGAGATAGCTATAAACACTTTTGTGACATACGATTCTAAATCGAAAAACTAAATCGAAAAAACTATCTCTTCGATACTATCGTTTTCGAGCATTTGTGCTGAATATATAGCTTTTTTAACTCACAAACATAGCTGTATACGTAGCCTTTTTGGATTAAAAATAATTATTTAGCCCTTTCAGAAGTCGGGAAAATACGAGTAGCTATAGCCCCTTTCACCCTCATACCCATGTATGGTCAACAAGCATTGGAGAAATATCATGCATTTATTCCATTATCCGTTTGAAGTGGCGAATTTAGAAGGGGCGAGGGATCGGCTCGGCTCGGCTCCCTTTCAGTCGGCCCAAGACAGTAAGTGGGGTGAAGAGAGTTTTCTTCGGATTTTCAGCCATTGTCTGATTTTTCAATTTTATTCGGCGGTACTTATTAATGAATAACATTATTAACTTTCTTGGCGGTTTGGGAGTCTGTTATTTGCGCCATAAATTTGGTTTTTGGTTGCAACACAAATTTTATGTTCCTTGTAGGCAGTTCTTTGTGTAAATTAGCATTAATTTAAACAATTTTTCTTGATTAGTACTGTTACCTGTTTTCTGTGCTAAAATAAATTAGCTAAAATATCGCACTGCGAGTAAGTGACATGGATTGTCTAGAATATTGACTATGTGCGAAGCGAACTTAATGAAATTTGAAAGAAGGTTCCAGAAAATGAGACAACAGGAGTGAAGTTACACATATGTATTCAAGCAAAAATAAATCTCTGTGACTATAATAATGAAATAAATGTTCTGTATCTAAAGTGCCGAAGCTGCTGCGCAAGCTATTGCAAGTGCTAGACCCCCTGGAATTTATAAGGAAGACTATCTCAAGGAATTATTTGAACGATATGACAACGTCGGCGATACGCCAATGGCGCCTGCTTTACCAGATTGGTGCGATGGTGCGTTAGCTCAGCCAAAAACAATATAATATTAAATGAAAAAAATAAAATAAAATGAATATGTGTAATGCAAAAAGTCAGAAGTATTTAGGCATTTATATTTTTAATTTTGTTTCTTATTTCTCGTTTCACATTCCTTTCTTATTTTTCATTTCTCATTTATTTTTATTTATTTTCGCACTTCTTTGGCATGTTCCTTGTTCGCACGTACATTCTCGTACGTATGGAAGTTCGGAGACCAGTCATTTTAAAGATAAATCGTAAAATGTTGCTGAAAGTCAGCTTGATGCTTGCCGTTTTGCTATTAACTTTGCTGCATATATTATCAGATATGCACAGCAAGGGAATTCTGGGGAAGTGAAACCGAAACTTTTCTAAAGTCTTTTTTAGGCTCAGAAACTGTGGATACGCGTCAAAAACATAATTTTCTGGCGTTTCTGACGATGCTTCATCTTATCAAATCTTATAAACAAAGAAACACTACAAAAAATTTGGAGAAAAAATTGAAGAAAATTTGGTTTCAAAGTGAGTGCATGGCGCGATGCGCCGAAGATTAGACTTTTTTGAGCAAGTATATTGATAAAAACTCTTAAATTAGAAGAAAGAACATAGCAAGCATGGGAATTCGGGGGGTCCAGTCCCATAACATTTTTAAAAAGTTTATTTTTTGGGCTGGAAAATGATGGACATCCATGTCAAAAGCACTGTTTTTAATGTTTCGGACGATGTTTGTCTCTTAAAAATAAAAAGTTGTGGGGTTGCAGTAATTACGCGGGGAATCAGTAGCAGAGATGCAACCGCATGGGAATTCCGGGAACGGGGTGAAACCAAAAGCTTTTTAAAGAGCCTGTTTCTGGTATAAAATCGGTGGATACGTCTTAAAAACAATTTTTAGCGTATCTGATGATGTTCTACCTTTCTAGAATGTAAAAACATGAAAAAAATTCGAAGAAAATATTGAAAATTCGGATAAATTGAATTAAATATTGTCAGAAAGGATTATATGGCGCGAAGCGCAAATTTGACACTTTCGAGCAAGCAGATAGTTAAAAACGCTTAAAACAGCACTTTATCTCGTCTAAGAATTTTTACGCGAATTCGGGGGGGTGGCGAAAAAATTTCTTGGAGGCGAACATACATGCACAGCATGGGAATTCTGGGGGTGAAAACCTAAAGTGCCTTTTTTGGGCCCAAAATGGCCGGTACGCGTTAAAAAACATTGTTTTTTGGCGTTTCTGACGATACTCTATCCTTCTAAAGCATAAAATCATGAAAAAAATTTCGAAAAAAGTCGAATAAATTGACTAATATATCGCTTAAAACATGAATATATGGCGCGAAGCGCCGAAAATCCGGCGATATTGAGCAAATAGATAGCCAAAAAGCCTTAAAAAGACACTTTTTCTACCAATTTGCAGGTAAGTTTAGGAAACTTGTGAAAAATCGCCAATTCTGTTGGGGGGTGAAAAATTTTTTGCGGGGGTGAAAAATGATTCTGCGGGGGGTGAAAACCCCCCCAACCCCCCAAGATCCTGTATGGAGGCGAACCACTCCGCCCCCAAAGCGCATGAGATAATGTATGGTCAGTAGCCATTCTGGAGGTCAAAAAACACATATCTGCTCCCCATTAGAGAAATCATTGAAATCGTTTTAAGACCTTGGATTGATTTACTTTCTACCATGACTTGATTTATCTTGAAACCCTAATAGCGCTCTAAACGTTCGTGCAATGCTGCACTAACTAGCATTGCTGTGCTGTCGCAATCAGGGAACCGATAAACGATAATACGCTCCGTTATTTGTATAAACATGGGCTGGGCTATTTATCTATGTTAGTATCCATACTTTTATTTTTATCTCATGGTAACTCTGTTTGTATTCGAGATTCCAAAATTGTAAAAACATTATCACCGCAATTTTTGAAAATTTCATGCAAATTCATTGCTTCAGTCTTGAAACTTATTCATGTTTTTAGCAAGAGCTGGTTGGAAAGCAAAAAATTGCTAAAGATGCGCTTTCGCGCAAATCGATACTATATGTTGGTTAATGGCAGATGTAGATAAGCTTCTAAATTGTAACGATTCAATTGTACTCTTAGAAAGCTTTTTCCATATTTTGTTTGCGGACAAAGTTAAATAAACAGACAAACAAATAGCATCGTACCAGTCGCGAAATTTTAATAGATGAAACTTAAATGCATAGCGAACATTGTATTGCGCCAATATTTGGTACAATAAATATTAAACTCAAATCTTGATGAAAGCTCCAGATAGATGAATGGTTCATCTTATATTTTCTGTTGTGCTGAATGAAAAGTTGTAGCTTGAATTGTTTAGAGTCAAGTATTGAACTGGACGACAATGAATGCCAAGCTGCATCTAGCTCAGCATCTTCTAAACAAGTTAGTTATCATTTATACTCAGTTCAATGATTAGAATACAGACAGCACGCACATTGCTTTGACTGAATCTTTTGTTCTCTTTATCTCATTTTGGTGGATGTAGGCTTGACCAAAAGATTAAGACCGCTAATATTAGTACTACAAGGCATGCCGTTAAACTTGCATTGAGATTTACAAACTTGGGTTAATTTACAGTGAGTACCAGGGAATGAGACTAGATCAGTTTTTTGCGAACTTATCAAAAAACAAACTTTTATTCAAGTCTGTTAAGCCGTTCTTGAGAGGTTTATGGGGAAATCTAATATTTTTGCCTTTTTTACGAGCTGGAATAGTCTCTATGTATCATAATGCTCAGATGTCTCTGATCTGATTTGCATAATCTTTGATCATCAATCGATAAGTTGAAATTGAGTGATCATTAATCAATGTTAAATTTTGGCTACATTTTTAAAGGTTTTAAAGCATCATGACGAATCATGAAGACAATTCTTGCTCAATAATGTGGTAAAGGTGATTTAGCTTTGCTCAAGAATATTCTAAGAACGGCTTAATAGATTTGAATGAAAGTTTGTCTTTCAAAAATTACTCAACAAACTGGCCTAGATTCATTCATTCACTTGTGCTCAGTTTAAAGCAATCCAAGTTTCTTAATCTTGCTACAAGTTAGAACGGCATTTTAAGTACTATTGTTTGGGGGTGTCTTGAACTTTCGGCCAAGCCTGTACTGATTGTCTTGATGTTTGGGGTATTTTGTATTTTTCCACTTTATGTTAATATTTAATTAGGGCGATTGCTTAATCTTTCCGTTGTCATTATCTCAGGCGATCGCTTTTGATTCACTTTAATTTGTCGATTCATAAATTTATTAATCATAACCATTTTTGACGCCGCTCGATTACAGCACATAAAACTTGATGAATTTTAGAGCGGCCCGTGTATCGAAGGTGTACCTCAAGCGAAACGTGTTACTGATCTGTCGAAATCGAGGCAGGTTCAAAAGTTGATGCATCATTATTGCAGCTGGACAAGGTAGAGTTATAAATTTTGAAATGAAACTTTTTTATACAAGCTGAATTAAACGTTGATTTATGCATGTAAGTAATGTATGTGTATCGATTAGCTTAAAGAAAGTTTATTTATGATGGAGAACACAGATTGGCTTCATTTTTGTTTTTTTGGCTCAAATGAAAGCCTGATCTTGACTTGATATGTATAGCTTTGTATTTACGTATAAATGAATGTAAACAACGTAGTATGTCACCTACATAATGTATGCATTACACGAACGAGCATAATCAAGAACAACGGACAATGTTGTACGTACTGGGAAGAAAGTCGCTGATTAGCTAACTATACACGATATACAAGTTTTCACCCCCAGAATTTTTTCACCCTCCTTGAATTTTTTGAAAAAATAGGAGACAAGGTTTTGTTTTAAGCGTGTTTATCTATCTTTTGACTCAAAACTGTCAAATTTTGAGCGCTTCGCGCCATATCCTCATTTTTGGACTACGTTGTCTTAAGTTCGTTCGATTTTTCTCATACTTTTTCGAATTTTTTTGTAAATGTTTTTTGAAGTTCTAAAAAGAAAGAACATCACCAGAAATGTCAAAAATGGTGTTCCTGACGCATACCTATCGTTGAGTCCAGGAACAATTACAATTTTTTGGTTTCGCTCTCTCTCACCCCCTTTCAGTTCCCATGTTGTGCATATCTGCTGTACGTACATATAATGCGAAATTCATTTCTATAATCGCCTAACCCACTCTCTGCGTCTGATTTTTATATAATAAAAGTGATATGAGGTTGAGTACGAATGACATTCTAAATCGCCTTGTATAAAATTATTATTTAACAGCCGAAACTGAATTTTGAGCGTCTTACTATACTGTCGTATAGGATATTTTCCCCTGACATTATTGCCGGGAGGAAATACATTTCGTTTCATGAAACTTTGTGCATACTTAATTGACAATTTTCTCGTGGATGTAAATCGATTACAAAACCGGTTTAAAATGGAACCAAGATTATGATATTGGATTACAAAGCTTATAATGTGCGCAGTTTTATGCAAAGTAGTATTATTGAAAAGTGAACACTGTGTATGTTGGGTATAGTATTAATAGGAAGTGCTTTTCTGCCCTTTTTTGTAAGCGAAAACTAATTTCCTTGCATAGGCTTTCCCGAAATATCTAGACTATTGCATCCATTCTTGAAAAGTCTTGCAATTATTCAGTTTTTTCTGATTTTCAAAAGCGCTTAATTGGAAATAATTTAAATTTTGCGATTGCTGGCCTTTTTATCATAAAGCACGTATGTAGGCAGTTAAAAATAATTCAACTTTTTCGGCGATAGACATTTTGAATATGTATGTACGAGTATCTGTATATTCAGATTCTCAATAAAGAGCATTTGTGTTTAAAAAAGGACTTAAAGCGTGTTCTTATTTTTTAATAGTCTTATCGTCTTATATAAATATTATGTAGTTAAGATTTCAAGTTCTTGACGTACATTTTTTTCTCGAATCAACCTTAAATTAGCTCTGATTTAACATGCTGGTAATAATAAAATGATTTACTACATATTTTAAGGGGTGGCTTTCCTGGTAGTCAACCGGTTTCCATGGAAATTGACAACATTTATCTATTGGAACAAAAGCATTATGAAGTTACTTGGAAAGCCGATGGTGTTAGGTAAGCGGAACAAAATTCTACTGCATTGCATAGTACATGAAATATCGCATTTGACATTCCGGCTGGAATAATGCAAATTGAATGAATTTTTCCAAACATTTGGGGCAAATGGTTTTCAGATGGGCACATATGTATACTCATATGTACGAATGCGTGCGTCTATGGTGTATAAAAGCAGTAGGTACATTATTAATCGCTGGTTTTTTAATGTAATGAATTCTAGCTTATACAGAGTGGCCCAAAAAACGCTACACCTCGATGTAATCATAACATTAGCAATTATTTAGATAGTCTCCTATCGATCAAAGTAAAAAATTTTGGCCAGATACCAGCGGTTCGTGTGCTACAGAGATTTGTTTACACCTCATTTCGACATTATTCAAACAGATTTTCTGCATTGTATCATGTTACTGCGTATGAAGGTATTCTTTTTTGACAATAAATGTATGCAGTCAAAAAATAATTAGCACATTGTTTAAACCCCCAGAGTAGATACGCGTTCAACTAGGTGCAAAATTTTAAGGATGTGGTCGAAAGTGGGAGCGAATTGATGGCGAAACCAATGATACTTTTGATGTTTATTTAATATCCAAACAGGGTGTAAACTAATCATCGTAGCGCTCGAACCGTTAACATCTGGTCAAAACCTTTTACAAGGTGTAAAAGAAGACATTCTTATCTATCTATGCAAACGATCCTAAAGTATTATCTTCATCGTAGCCGAAGTTATGACCTGTTACATTGGATTGTAGCCTTTTTCGGACCACCCTGTATACATTGTTAATAGATGCTTTTGCGGAGTTGCAGATGGAGTAAAAACTTGTTTTGTTGTTTTTTTCAAGGATTTTTACATGTTTTGGCTGTTTTCAAGCAGAAATTCGGTCAAATGGTTTATGCATTAAAGATGACCGGCTTATCCGCGCCTTCAATTTTCTCTGTTACATTATGATCTACAGTATGCTGGAACAAATTTTTCGCGCGTTAATTTTACTGGCGTTTTTGTATGTATAACGTTACTTCCGGCAGTCGAGGCGGAAATTCATGAGGTTTTATTTTGTGGCTCTGAAGCTTCTGATTAATCGCATACTTTTCTCCTACTTACATTTAGTTCAAAAACTGCTCTTTGCTGGTGTAGTAAACGTTTTAAGAAGGTGAAAAAATAAGAAAAGCGTAGCTTAATCAATATGAATAAAAAAACGTTAGATACCCGCTGTTTTTGTTGAGTGTCTTTTCCTTTGCTGGATACAAATTCTTTTTACATAAGTA
This sequence comes from Mermis nigrescens, assembly GCA_036768485.1. NCBI lineage: Eukaryota > Metazoa > Nematoda > Enoplea > Mermithida > Mermithidae > Mermis > Mermis nigrescens. The sequence continues at coordinate 1,180,353 of JAVLUZ010000156.1, read as the reverse complement.
CGTCTTTTATTGTGTTCATAAATTTATGTATACATTCATTTAAAGAAACGGTGCTGACTGCTTAAATTATATTTGAAACAATTTCCAGCTAAATTTAAAAAAGATATAAACCTATATATAGTATTATCTTTTATACGAAGACGATAAAACGCTACTGTAATGCGGAACTCCTTAGGTAAGGCTAGTTAAATTCTCTAAGCTAGCGGGGTCATCTTCGATGAGCTTGCCCTCGATTTTTTAAATATATTATTGCATTTGATACGTACTGACTTCTTTGCTTATTTCTAAATTTTACTGTTTTTTATGAAAGGTATATGATGCTGATTGTGGACGAAAATCAAGTTTACATGTTTGATCGCGACAACAACGTCTTTCAAGTGCCTAATTTGCGATTTCCTCGCCGAAAAGATTTGAACAGTCATGTTAAAAATACTTTGCTGGACGGAGTAATAAATCAAAGTGTTTTATTGATTAGATTTTCATGACCTTTGCATATATACATTAAGCTTATCTTCAGTTTTTAAAATTTTTCGCCCATCTCGTAATTCAAAAATTGTAATAAGATATTTTAAGTTTCCTACTTAAAATTCAGACATCCGTACGCGCAATATTAATTCAGATTTTTCAAAAAAATAGCTTGCCTATACTCACACCCATAAAGATAATCAGCTGATCCCATTCCAAGTTTTTGAGCTGATCCCATTCCAAGGCGCGTTTTCCAAGCATTCGTTGGAATATAACGTGCGCAGCATGGGGATTCTGGGGATGGCGTAAAACCGAAATTTTTCATAAAGTGCTTTGCGCGGGCTTAAAACAAAAAGTTTATTATTAGACGTTTCTTCGATGTGCTATCCTCCTAAGCGATAAAATTGTAAAAGAATTTTTGAGAAAAATTAAATAAAATTCAACAGAATGTTTATGGTCAAAAATGGCTGTCTGGCTCGAAGCGCCGGAAACATTGACACTTTTGAACTGAAAGATCGATAGAAACGCTTTAACGAAGACGTTTTCTATGATTTTTTTGTAAAATTGCGAATTCTGTGGAAGGAGTGAAAATACTTTTGCATGGGGGAACTTCTTGCGGAGGGGAGGGGGGGTGAAACCCTCCTTTACAAGATGATGCATAGTCGTTGGTTTATAAAACTTCGTCAGCTAAGCAATAAGTCTATTTCTTTGTTCGTCGATCGCTTTTTAGCTCTAAATAATTTGATGGTTAACGAAACGAGATTGCTTTAATAGCTCGAATTTCTGTGCTTCGATTGCATACCTGTCTTACTTTTGTATACTCAAGGAGCTGATTTTTGACGATCACGAAGGCGTGAAAGCTTGCCGGTATCTGATTTACGACATCGTATGGTTTGATGTAAGAAAGTCGTTTAATTTAGTCCCTTTTTGTCGTTATACGATACAGCCTTGCGTTCATTCATACATCTATACGGAGCCTTTAAAATTTCATGCTAATTCATATTATACTCGTACGCGTGTACTTTTTGACGCCATTCGTAAAAACGTATTTAAAAAGAAGCGCAATTACATATAAACTCTTTAAGATGTTTTCAATGAGTAGACGCACATAATGAAGCTCTTTTTTGCTTATCAACTCGTCTGACTTTATTTAAGTGCTGTTTAATATTGGCGGCCAAATGCTCTTGAAACGGATAGCGGCTAGACGTGCACAGCCCGGAAATTCTCGGGGGGGATGAAAATTTAAAGTGCCTGCTTTGGGCTCAAAAACGGTGGATGCCCGTCAAAATCATCATTTTTCGGCGTTTCTGACGATGCTCTTTCTTTCTAGAGCGTAAAAATATGAAAAATAAAGTAAAAAAATTGAATAAATTGAACGAAATGCAAAAAAATAAGTATACGGCGCTAAATGCCGAAAGTTTGTCACATTTGAGTCAATAGATCACTAAAGACGCTTAAAATAGCACCTTTTTGCGAATTTTCCGGAAAATCGGGAATCCTGGGGGGTGAGGGGTGAGGGAAAAATTTTTTTGTGCTTGAACTTCCCTACCCAAACTCCACCCCAAGATCACGTACGTCAGTGGCCTTATGGAAGGTTTGGGGTTTGAAAACTAAAGCCGGAAGAAGACACAATTATGTGGAGTCAAAGTTACTCGAATTGGTAGTCAAGTGATAGTCTCTTGTTTACAACACGTTTTAAGGCCAATCTGGCTCATAAGAGCCTCAAATTTTAGTGCTTTATCCATTCTTGCAAAAAAAAGCTTGTAGTCTCAAATTTTCATGAACGTTTAAACAATTATGTTATCTCTGGCGACCTCGATTTGCCGCCACAAACCTAACAGTCTGCTTGTCCGTAAACTTTAAAGAAAGAAATCGAAGGGTTTAATCTATAAATTTTAATTTTTAGATATATCTTGACCTAGTTGCTTCTGGTTTCAGAGTATAAAAATTGAAAATTGTTTTCTAAATTATTAAAAAATTGCGATCAGACGTAAATTAAAATAATTGTACATTCAGCCTAAATTATAAAATTTATGTAAGTATGTATGCATGTGCATATGTTTGTGTGTAAAGGGGCATGCGCAGGATTTTTCTAAGGGGTACGGGCGGTCCAAAATTGGTGAACCTAGATTTCGAGATACGTTCGCCGGGGCACCAAATAAAATGCATTTTCTGACGTTTCCGGAGAAGCTCAATCAGTAAAGTTAATGAATTTCGAACTTTTTGAAAAAATTATATTTTCGCTCAATAAGCTATGAAATATGACCTTTTTTGGCCGCGCTTGGGCCTAAATTAGTGAAAACAATGATTGTACGGCGCGAAGCGCCGAAAATTTTGAAATTTTTAGATGCAAAGATGTCGATTTTCATGCATTTCTTACCTCCAAAATTATTTTTGGCCTGAGGGGGGGGCGGTCGCTCCCCCGCCCCCCTGTGTACGCACATGTGTGTATGTATCTACGTATGTACGACTCAGAGATGTACCGAGGCCTGGTCCCGGCGCCGGGGCCCAGGCTCCGGTGTCGGGGCCTGACTGGCCCAGGCGCTGGGGCCGGGGCCTGTTAAAACGAAAGAAATTAATGAAAATAAGATAAACTGATCTTTTTTTGTTGAATTAAACGACGTATGACTTATTTATTTACAAAAACTAAAGCAAATCTCGTTAAAATTAAGCTTAGACTACTGCTGTGATTCTGTTAAGGTAATCCAATTAGTAAGAATATAGTGAAGAAAGAACATTGAAATAAATTAGTATATTTTTGAAAGGCTTACTTTATTCGATATTTATCATGAAAATAAGCTCATTCGACCGATTAATTTTAGAAAAAAACACTTAAAATGCTGAGGATTCGCTTCGTTATCTGTAAAAATCATCGATTTAAGTTAATACACATTAGAGTACGACAAGCCTTTTTACCTTGTAAATAGCCGTTTTCCTTTACATATGTGATTTTTCATCAATTTTGGGCGCTTTGTGCTACAAATAGCAGGGCCAATATCTTCATTTTAGGGTGGCTCGCGAATGATTTTTGATTCACTTTCATATATAGCTTTCAAATTATTTAGATATTGATAATCACGTTCCATATTTTTTCTCTATAAATTCCCGTTTATATTCTATGTAAAGTGGTATTTTATGCCTGTAGCTCAATTATTTTAAAATCAGCATGTCTTCAAATCTTTTTCTGCCTGAAGAGGCCCGGGCTACTTATTTTCCATGCAATGTATTTGTAACGTTTTGCATTCTTCTGTCTTGCTCGTCTCTTCCTTCCATTGCATTAACATAAATCTTAAGAAAATTCGCATATATTTCTGCATAGTTTGTTTTTGGTGCCTATATGTAGCTTGTATTCATTCATTATATTCCTTCGTTTATTAATCTTTTAAACCTGTTTATTTTTATGTCTTGGATTCATTAAAGCATTATGTAATTGCCTACAATATGATAACGAGGTGCTAAGTCTATACTGGTTTAATATGGATGTTTGATATACCTTGGTATTTATAGTGTACATGTGTTGTACAGGCCCCGGCCCCGAAAAAAGGCGGCCCCGGTTCATCTGTAGACGACTATACGAGTACTGCTTGCTTGCATATATGTTTGCAGGACTATATTTAAAGAAGGGATGGGGAAGACCGATCATCTAAGTCGTTAAAATTATCTTTAGAATGTAAAGTGATGCACGGAAAAGTAGAAAAATTGCATCTCTTCGTCAAAATGCTTCTAATTTTCTGCGCTTTGCGTCATACTATGTACTATTTATGTCAATAATCCATATGTAGGAGCACTGTTTTAAAGTTATTTTGCCTCAAAGGTGAGACGGAATAAATTGAAAATCTGTGGTTTATGTTTTAATGGCTTAAGGTTTTTATACTATCAGAGAGCAATTAGTTTTTAGCATAATGTTGTATTGACTGCTGGAAATTTGCATATGTTCGTACTTTGTGCGTATCATGCTTGATTATTTTGGAACTAGCAAAGAAAAATGCTTCTATGGTACAAAAAGGACGAATATACCTGGAACTATGCATCATTAAGGACATAAAAGGAGGGGATTAGGGAAAAGTTACCTAATGTATGTATGCCTATGAAAGTTGTAAGAATCTACTAAAATTAGACTTACGCTAAAAAGCGCAAAAACTTGAAGTATATTCTGCGGCGTGCTGAAGGGAGTTGCACATTCGATTGTGACCCGCTTGACCCACCGTCCCGCTAGACCCACCGTCCCGCTAGACCCACCGTCCCGCTAGACCCACCGTCCCACTAGACCCACTTTTTCGTCCCGCTAGACCCACCGGAAGTCTCGCTAGACCCACCACGTGCATAATGAAGTGTCCCGCTAGACCCACCGTTTCGCGACCGTCCCGCTAGACCCACTTCTTCGGAAGACCCATTCGAAAAAATGAAGACATACATATTACACGTGAAATGAAAAATAGTTATCAAGACGCTTAAGTGAATTCTGCAAAATTTGTTGTAATCATTAATTGAAAAGCAAGTTTGAGGTGTGCAATAGTCAATAACAAGCGGTTAGTTTGTTTTCATGAATGTGCAATTGTACCATATCAATTCGGAAAAAGTTTCGTTATTATTAGCTTCACAGACTAACATAGCTGATTTCATATAACGAATTAAAACGTAATTAGCGCGACCGTCGATGGCTCGATTCGAAATCAAAATTTCTGTATAGTATTTGAAGCGATGAAATAAAGTAAGCACATGGACATTAGCGCTCCTTAGTCCTATTTTTAAAAATAGATTCGGATTTATTGACAATGACCTAATTAACATTTTCGATTTTTTAGTGAGAATTTGCAACATCCGCTCGGCCCGATTATTGTTGAACCGTCTTTGTGAAATGCCTACATGCTTTTCATCATATTCATATGTGCATATCTGTACTGTTATCGGAATGCAGTGTCAACGCTTCAGTCTGTTTGCCTACTTAGTATTCGGAAATTCCCTGATCGGAGGATACAAAGAGTACAGTACCATTACGATAATAAGCAAAAATGCACTCTGAAATGTGTTTGACAAGAGTGTATTCCTTGACATGAAAAATAGAAATTCATTCTTAAAAAATTATCGGCCTAGGCTGGTTACGTACCATTGCCACACACATGCACGCACATATCTTCTTGGCATGTTATAATTTGTAATATACACAATTTCATGCAATAATATACAAAATATATTTATTTAATAATTAATTTAATTGATTAGGTGGTTAATTAAATGTAATTATTTTTTAATTAATTATTTATATATTTGACTAAACATATATACTTGAATGGATACACTTTGACAGCATTTCTGTTTTTGCTTATAAGCGTACATAATTTTCTTCTCTGGTGGGTCTTCCGAGACAGTGAGTCTAGCAGGACGGTCGCAAAACGATGGGTCTAGCGGGACAACTCATTATGCACGTGGTGGGTCTAGCGAGACTTCCGGTGGGTCTAGCGGGACGAAAAAGTGGGTCTAGTGGGACGGTGGGTCTAGCGGGACGGTGGACGAGACGGGACAGCACATTCGACGTAAAGTGAATAGTTTATTCCTAGAAAACAAGCGATCAATAATCCGAAAACGACACGGTGTGCATTCTTACGCTAGCTTGACACGTATTGTTATGGGGTAGCAATAAGAGTTGATGTGCTTGTCAATTCATTTATGAAGCCACTGACCATTATTTAAATATTGGTTAGATACAGTGTTTTTTTGTACAATGTCCGTTTGTACATGTACAAATATGGTCCCTAAAAGTCTTTGTACATTTCGTACACAGAAATTTTCGGATACTATAATATGATACAGTAGCGATTTTAGTGTGGCAAAAACAGACTTGTTCGACCTTTGGTTACGTAGTTTAGCAATTTCTAGGTTTCTGAGGGCAAAAATCAGTAATAATCGTCTCAAAACGGTGCGAAGCGCCAAAAAATTTGGCAATTTTCCTTTCAAAATGCAATTTCTGAAATTATTAAGATATATAGAACACATAATTGCTCATTTCGGCGCGGAACGCCGAGAATTTTTGCGAATTTCGAACCTTTTTGCAGTTTTTGTCTTCCGAAAAATCTTTGTACATGTACAAAGACGGTCGACAAAAGTCTTTGTACATGGCGAAAAATCTTTGCCGAATACAAAAAAAAACAATCGTCTTTAGATATTGAAAGAAAAATTAGATATTGATAAGAAACTGAATCGGTTATTAAAATACATCAAAGATTCTTCATAATCACCATATCTGAGCCAGTGAACAATGTTTTGTGAAGGCACGCTTCCTTCAGAAGCCGCAGAATATACTTCGATTTTTTGCGTTTTTCAGCGTAAGTCCGATTTGTAGTCGATGCTTACAACTTTTACAGGCATACATAGGTAACTTTTCTTTTACCTAGTCCCCTCCTTTTGATGTCCTTCATGATGCATTATTCTAAGCACACATTCCCATAGGGGAGGTGAGGGGGTTTTGCCCTAACTCTGGGTCCGAGACTTGAATCAATGTCGGACGATTTTGAGCTATCAAACATTTTCTGCGTGATTTTTGGGTACAAAAGCAGCGAAGATATTAAAATTGTTTCAGCGCTTCGCGCCGACTAATACTTTTCTGTTTTGTTTACCCATAAAATACCTAGAATGAAGTTAAAATGATCTGAAAAGTCAAAATTTTCGATAAATTCTTATATTTTTTACTCACAAGAGTGACGAAACTAGTCAGAATGGGGCAAAAAGTAGTTAAAAATGCAGTTTTTTTACATTAAAACATGCTATATAGGGAGTTTTAGCCATTTTTCATATTCGACTTGCAAAAAAGGATAGACTCTAAATTTAATGGTCCTAAATTTTGGGATTTCACTCTCTGAACTTTCGACCTTGGGAAACTATGATTCTAAGTATATTGTTCCTTTTTTCCATCGGAGCATTTTACTTTGCTAGTATCCTACTCTTAATTAGCAAGATTTGAGAAATCAGTCAGTAAACAAATACGGTACTATGGCTAAACAATGACAGCGGTCCAAGAACGTGGAAAACAAAATTGTTCTGAAGATCAGCATTATCTTTTTTGAACAAGACAACCTTACTTTATTTCATTAGATCAAATGTTTTCAGCGTAAAAGTTACGCAACTACTGGATGTAAAGAACACTTACATTCAGACTCGTAATCCTGACGTTACATGGAACGTTTTGGAAAAAAATTAAGTTTTTGCAACGCTCTGGAACTAAAGTTAATTTTCAATGTAAACTTTGCACAACTGCTGGGTGCAGATTCTTTACACTCTTTACACTGCCACTTAGGAAATAAATAACTTCAGAAAAATAAAAAATCGGTTTTGAGCTTAATCAGTTGTCTACATTTTGAAAAACCACATTAAACAGAATGCAAATCTGAGTTGGAAAAGTCCGATAACCGACCAAAATTTAAAAGAGTATATGTTATTATGTTACAGTAAAACTTTACAAGCTTTTTACTAATCGGGTAAAATGTAAAAAGGAAAGAGAAAAAGAAGCATTATCTTTTTTATTATCTATCTTTAAAAAACCGCATAATACAGAAGTGTCCCAGTCTTGCTGTAAGGGGCATATCAGTGTTAGGGGTACCCAAGTATATTATAGGTCCGCGCTAACGCGCTATCCGTGATCTGATATGTATGTAGGTATCGAAAATTTCGGTACTTCGCGCCTTGTGCCAATATTTAACATGTGCTGCATTAGCATTTTTGAAAATTTTCGAATTTCATTCTCTGCATTAATAGAGTAATATGCAGTATTTTGAAACGCGTTGAAAAATTTAGTTTATTATTTGTATAAACTTGAAATACTTTTTTAATATTTTACATCACAAAGTATTTGGGAATCGATCTTCCTTAGGCGAATCTTGTGTACGGGTTGCATATATGTACGTCTTTCAACAAAACTGAATATTCTGTTTAGGCTAACGAAATACGCGGCTGTGATTTCCCTCGTCGAAAGTTGTGCATTGATATGGAGATTGTGAAACCCAGACAACGTGCCATGGCCGAAGGCTTGATTAATAAGGCGCAAGAGCCTTTCAGCCTTAGGGCCAAAGAATTTTGGGACATTACTCAAGTCGAAAATGTAATTTGAACATTTAAAGTGTAGCTTCGTAGCTCTAATAAATTGCAATGGATACGCTTTCTGTATATTGAATAGACGTTATAATCATATCGTACCCATAAATGATCGGGAGGGGGTGGGGGTTTTCATCCCCTCACCAGAAAAATTTTCACCCTCTCCCAAGACATTTTTCACTTCCCGAGGATTCGCGATTTTTCGAAAGTTTCCAAAAATTTCCAAAAAATTTGTAGAAATAGCGCTTTTTAAAGCGTATTTAGCTTTCTATTTGCTCAACAGTGTCGAATTTTCGGTGCTTCGCCCCATACTTGCATGTTTTGACTATTTCGTTTGATTTGTTCGACTTATTCTATTTTTCAAAATTTTTTAATCTTTTTATGCTTATGCTTTAGATAGTTAAGGCATCGTCAGAAATGCCGAAAAATGATGTTTTCGATGCGCACTTACCATTTTTAGGCCAAAAAGAGGCGCCTTAAAATTTCACTCCCCCTCCCCCAGAATTCCATTGCTGTTTTATCGAAATGACTCAACGACTTATAGGAAATGGTGGGATGGAATACGTACTTACAATGGACTTTATAAAGAAAAATAAATATTTCGCAGGAATTTCGGATGACCGGCATTTTTCTGACGATTCTCAATCCAGTTACATGCATGTGCGCTATAAAACTGCCAAAAATAGGTTTTTATTAGCACTTAGATTTTGACATTGAATACCACACAAACCTTAATAAGGTAGTCTATTGCGATAACGGAAATGAAAAATGTGATTCTAATTCAATTTGTATTCATTTGGATTCTTCAGTGTTCTGGCATTGATGTGTTATTTTATTGTATTATTATTACTGTATTTGTAGCAGTGATCGTACGGGGTCAGATTTTCACCCCCGACCGGGGTCGGGGTCGGGGATGAAAAACCCCGGTTTTCGGGGTCGGGGTCGGGGTTGAAGATTAACAATTAACGTTGCATGATTACATACCAATTTGAAAAGGATAAAAACGATATCTTCACTTGTTTGTAGAGCATACTAATAAAGCTGGTTATGTTCAACATTTTATTTTCATTCCAAGTTCAAACATGGTTTTAGCAATTTAGCACTACTTGCAATTTTAATCACTAATTTATACGTATTCTTCTACAGTTTTTTCATAACGGTTTTCTACGGCGCGCTGATTGTAGAGGAGCCAATGGCGCGAAGCGCCGAAAATTTTCGAAATTTTTACTGTTTTCATGTAGAATTTACGCCTTTTTATTGACAAACAGTTCGGAAATCGTAAGTGGCGCAAAGCATAAAGAAATTCAGTCATATTTTACCGCCCTAAGACAATAATCGGCGGTGCTAAGCGCAGGAAAATTTTGACGTTTTTACTCTTTAAACTCAATTTAAACCGCTTAAATCATACAGAACAGATAAACTAATTGCGGCGCGAAGCGCCGAAAATTTTCAAAAATTCCTAATCCTTTTACCTTTTCTGTCCTCCTAAAAATCTCTTTCAGCATGTAGAACGAGATTGTACGGCTGGGTGTCTGGGGTGGCGCGCTCAAGCGCCACCAGCGAGGTCCAGACCAGAACCCCCGAAAATTTTGTAAAAAAGCACTCTAATTTTTAATTAGTAAAGTTAAAATTTTCGCAAATCGGCAAAATCTCGGTTCTGAATTAAGTCCAAAAAACTTAAAATTGATGAACACCTACACTGCACAAAACTTCTGAGCTGAAATGCGTTTTTCGACCTCTGCTAAGTATGTAGCGCAGCAACGGGTCGCAACCAATAAGTCATTGAAAGATGTATCCATGAGAATTTTTTCATACCATTTTCAGGCCCATTTGTGGCCTTCTTATTAACTAGTTCAGAAAACAGAAAATGCGCAAAAACACAAGAAAATTTGGCCTTTCCTTCCATTTAAAATAGAATTATGTGTCCTTGTAAAGAAAGATAAACAAAGCAGAGAATAGATAAATTGGTACGCAATCTTTTTCGCACTTTTACCATTATGTTCAACAAGCATGTGCAGTTTCATTCAATGAACTAATAGTGCATTAAATCACTAAAGTGCTGCGAAGTGCTGGATTATTTTAATAGATTCAAGCTTTTAAATTCATTGGATCTGTATAACAATAAATAATAATGACTCGGCGCCAAGCGCCGGAAAATTTTGACGTTTGTGCCTTTTTAAACTCAATGTGCTGGACACATTGCGCCAGAAAAATCAACATAATTTCTGGAAAATTCCGGGGGCATGTGCCTCCATTTCCTCCCGGCTACGCCTGTGATTCCGCAGTAATTTCGGCGCACTTCATAATGGAAAATATGCGAACTATGTACGTCTTAACAACATGGCGACCAGGCGTACTTTTTATGAAATATCGCGAGTGTCGAGCTTAACATATTAATTTTGCTGGTGAATGAATCGTCCTTGTTACGAATTTATTTGCTATTTATACAATTCTTCTATGTACCAACAAATAAAATGATACATTTCGCCCCCGAAAAAAGGTTCAACCCCGACTCGAAAAATCATGCCCCCGGTCGGGGGTCGGGGTTTAGGCCGGGGTTTTTCGGGGTCGGGATCGGGGTCCCCGTACGATCACTGATTTGTAGTCATCGTTACCATTCTACATCCTTTCTTTGTACTACGGTACGAATTTTTATTTTATCGTACCTTTTCGTTTCTTTTATTTATTTTATCTTTAACTGTGTTAATTACGCTTTAGAAACCTAATCAGTATGCCTCATTATGTAAATATTTAATAGCATGTTTTAGTAAATGCTGATCAGGGTATAATGCGATAAGCCTGTTATTTGTTTGATTAATTTTCGAAGGTACTTAGCAACAAGTTCCAGTCAACAGTCGCGCACGAAATTGATGGCCTTGTCTTTCAGCCATTGCCCGATGTAAGTCAATAATGGTGGAATTTTCGTCATCTCGAAATCTATCGATACGCGAAGCGAATATTGTAATTTTATTGTAAAATTCACTTGCATGAGTTAATTATATACTTAATATTCACATATGTTCACACAACATGTATGTACGCCTGGCTTCAAGCAAAATGTTTTGGAAAAGTAAGTTTGCAGGGAAGATGATAATAATTTGAATTTTTTATTGGAAAATCAAAATTTTCTGGCGCTTCGCGCTATCGACTCCTTATTTTAATATTTATAGTCCTTTTTAAACCGAAAAAAGTCAACTCCTTATGAACCAAGATGCGATTACAAGACTGCCCCTGCTAAGACAACTTTGAATTCCGTATAAAAGTGCTATAGAGTCGGTTAAAGGCTGAGATTTCGATGCATTAAGCAGATCGAATTGATTTATTTCAGCTTATGTACATACAAGTAAGATTACATCGCTATGTTATGCAAACATATGTAGTAGTTACATTATGATTGCAGGTCATAATGTTATATATTTCTTCAATATTGCCAAAATAAATAGTGGTTCGGTTCTGCGTATAGTTTCTCAAGGTCCAATCGAGGTAAGGGTGAATCTCTAAATTCGCGGCCTGGAAATTTAGAGTCCTGCCCTTTTTGCCAGTCAAATACGAAAATGATCAAAATAACCCAAATATACTCGTATGTAGGTATGAATTGCTAAAATATGGATATACTACATTTTTAGTACCTTTTAGCTAATTTTGACTCATTCCGGCACCTTTATCGATAAAAAAACAGAAGACTTTATCGAAATTTTAATTCCTGAGGTAATGTGTTGTCTTGTCAGATTTTGTCACTTAAATCAAAATTTCGCATAACTTATCATTTGCTTCTTGATATCGCCTGCTCCTATCACTATATGAAGCGCTAATATTTTCAGACACGTATCTCTGGGGTGTTGAATGGTGGGGGTAGGGGTTCGGACCCCCTAAATTCAGAAAAATTGGAAAAATATATTTGTTTAAACGTTATTTTGGGCTATTTTTGACCTTTTTGGGCTTAGTCCCCCTGAAATTGGTGTTGGTCCCCCCAAAATAGGACGGCCAGCTACGTGCCTGTTCTTTTTTAGCCGTACGTTCCCGGTCGTTGTTCTTCCGTATTGAAATGGAAACCGTCTCATTTAAACTCGATTGATTTCAAACTCAAAATAGTGGTGGAGAAAAAAGAAGGGTAATAAATTTTTTACACTTCTCTTGCTTATAGCTGCAACGATTTCGTGCTCGCTCGTTCAACCGCTCAGATTTTTTAAAGCGTAGTGGATTGTTTCATGAATTGAACAATCCTCCAATTTTCTTTAATGATTGAACAAAATTCTATGTATTCTTCTTTAAGAAGTTGACTCAGTGTTTTTTGTACAAGGTCCGTTTGTACATGTACAAAGATGGTCCTAAAGGTCTTTGTACATTTCGTACACACAAATTTTTGGGTACTTAATATGGCACAGTAGCGATTTTAGTGTGGTAAAACAAGGTTGTTCGACCTTTGGCAGTGTATTTTAGCTAATTTCTGGGTTTCTGAGGGCAAAAATCACTGCGAATTGTCTTAAAATGGCGCGGAGCGCCGAAAAATTTGCGAATTTAAGACCTTTTTTTCAATTTTTGTCTTCCCAAAAATCTTTTTACATCGGGAAAAATCTTTGCCGAATACAAAAAAAACCGTGACTTGACCTAGTATATATTTCCGCCGAAAACTTGTAGCTCCTTTGTCTATGTACACATGTAGGCTGGGCCGTATTTAAGGGGCTGGCGATGGCGCGTTCCTCCCCCTTGGCCATACGAAAAATTTGAACGGGTAAGATAATGCACGGAAAGGTGGAAAAATTGCGTGTCTTTATTAGTAAATTTTCAAATTTTCGCGCTTCGCGCCAGAAATATACATAATATTTTCGATAATTTTGCCTCAGTCGCAACCATGAACACTTTAATGGATAAAATATGTTTAAAAACGTCGACAAATGCGGTTTTCACTCACTATCCTAATCAGACATGCACAGCATGGGAATTCTGGGGAGGGGTGGTGAGATTTTTAAGTGCTTTTATTGGGACTAATAGCTAAAAACCATACTTATGACGGCTCGAAATTTCGGCAGAGGGGTCCCCGGCCATATTTAGGGTGGGGGTAGATGACAATACGACCGGGCTCAAAATTTGGCCGGAACCGGGCCTTGTTATATGAATAATAGGTAGGCCTAGCATGATGTAGGCATAAATTGATATATACATTTGCACACTGAGGCATCAGAAATCCTTTATTCAGAGACATAATCAGGGTCTTAAATTGAATGCTTTGTAACCAATTGCACGGAAACCATATTTTAAGAACAACAATTTGTCAACATTATCAGGAAGCAGTGTTTTTTTGTACAAGGTCCGTTTGTACACGTACGAAGATGGTCCTCACAAGTCTTAGTACATTTTGTACATGCAAATTTTTGTGTACTATTATATCGTACAGTAGCGATTTTAGTGTGGTAAAACAGGGTTTTCAATCTTTGGTAGTGTATTTTAGCTAATTTCTGGGTTTCTGACGCCAAAAATTTCTAAAAAATTGTCTCAAAACGGCGCGAAGCGCCGAAAAATGTGACATTTTTCCATTCTAAATGCAAATTCTGCCATTTTAAACATATATAAGACGAACAATTACTCATTTCGGCGCGATGCGCCGAAAATTTTTGGGAATTTCACACCTTTTTACCGTTTTCGTCTTCCCAAAAATCTTTGTGCATTTTGTACACACAAATTTTTGGGTACTATAATATGGTACAGTAGCACTGTTTTTTTTGTACGAGCCTCTTTGTACATGTACAAAGATCTCCGGAAAAGTCTTTGTACGAGCGAAATTTTTTTGTACATATAACGTATAGATATGCTATCGAATGTACACATTTTTACATACTACTAGATTGTCATCCGTGACCCGCACGCTTCGCAAAACGTGTAACTTTGTCCTAAATTCAGCTGGTTATATTAGTTCGGCCCGGAACGCCAAAATTTTCATGAGTCTTAGGTTGAAATTACACATAAAATTCGACTCAGTATGTTAAAATAACTTGTGTTACACAATTATAAATAATAAAGCGAATGCAATGTGCTGAGTGAATCTCATAATAGACACCAATTTTCTTGCAAAGATAAAAGAGTCAATTTTATCTTCAAACGGCAGAAAACAGTGCAAAGTTGTTTAGTACTTCTTTTTTCTGCATACAATCTTTATTAAACAGTAGAAATAGATGTAAAAGATGCTTAAATCTGTACAAAGATGCTTAAAGATAGATTTTGGAATGTTTAATGCCAGCGCTTGGAGCTAAATAGAATGTAATTATAATACTCGGCGCGAAGCGCCGAAAAATTTCTAGAAATTTTGCTAAAAAATACTCCAAAAAACGTTAAAATTACTATCACTTTGCCCCAAAAAGTCTTTGTACATTGTACAAAGATGGCTTCGAAAATCTTTGTACGAGCCTCAAAATCTTTGTCTCGTACAAAAAAAACAGTGTACAGTAGCGATTTTAGTGTGGTAAAAACAGAGTTGTTCGACTTTTGATAGTGTATTTTAGCTAATTTCTGGGTCTCTAAGGGTAAAAATCGCTAAGAATCGTCTTAAAATGGCGTAAAGCGTCGAAAAATTTGACATTTTTCCTTTTGAAATGCACTTTCTGCCATTATTAAGATATATTGAACACACAATTACTCATTCTGGCGATTCTCGCAAATTTCAGACCTTATTTGCAAATCTTTTCTTCCCAAAAATCTTTGTACATGTACAAAGGCGGTCCCGGAAAGTCTTTTTACATCGGGAAAATCTTTGCCGAGTACAAAAAAGCACTGTCAGGAAGCATTGCTGCATATGGTATGCAAAATCAATAGGTCACAGTGATACAGTAGAAACAAAAATACAGTGGAATGGACATAATTGATTTAAACAAGATGTTAATTACATAAGACATCGATCTTAGCAATAAGAACACGCAGTCACAAGATAGTGGCTTATCATTTGAGTGGAATAATATAAGATATTATTTAGTTGCTTAAACAAGAGGACGAGTTCTCGAGTAAATTTTTGCTTAAGTAGAATAAAAAAAGCTAATGCTACAAAGGAATAGTCACAGGTGCATAGGTTGCCGACAAAACTGCTTTTTTCTTAGAAAGAATTTTTTAAGACAAGGCTCGAGTTCTCTTGAGCAAGCTATTAATAGCCCACTGTCACGTAGACAACAAAAGAAATCTTAACACTTTTGCATAAATTAATATTCATACTAATGTCTCTTTATATGTTGAAATGGGAGGGTTGCACACTCTAATCGCGCATAAGCCTAGTCAAGTACTTAGTATAACAACAATAATGCTATCGTTTTTTGAATACATATATCATTTCCATAATGCGCGGAAAAGTCGATATATCGGTATTTAAAAAATATTCTATTTTATGCACGATTTTAATGCGCCTAAATGCATAACATAAGGTTCAGGCGTCGAGATATGAATGAGATCGGGCTTAAGCTGGTGACACACGAATATTACGAGGTTGCATCAGTTCAAATTAAGTGCTACAAAAGTTCAGATTATGTACGCATGTAGAGCATTACACGTTTCTCTAAGTTAGTCAAGTTGAGTGCCTTGCATAATCTACAAGGCCCGGCCCAGGCCTAGGCCGTTTTGAGGCCGGGATCGGGCGCCCGGTCGTTCCTTGGTAGATGACCTCCAATTTTTGGCCAAAAAGGCCAAAAAACACTTAAAAAGGCTGAAGCTCGCAACTTTTTCTTAAAATCGGTGATTAAAAATTTTCAGACTTGGGGATGGGGACGGGGGGACGACCAACTTTAGGTGGGAGATCTTCCCATCCCCTGTTACATGTCTACTAAAAACGCTTCAAACAGCTCCGTTTCTACGAATTTTCAGGAAATGTTTGGAAACTTTAGGAAAATTGCGAATTCTGGGGGGTGTGAAACTATCCCAAACCCCTCAAGATCATGAATACATTGAACGATTTATATAACCTTACATATTTAAATATTTATAAGAGCTTTTGAGTGATGACTATTGCTTACGAGAACTATCGACTGGTTTCTCTTTCCTTCTCCCTATTTAGTAATTTTTAGTGTGTTGCACATGATTTTCTAATTATACATACTTTAAAAAAGAGGCAGATCTAACGCAGCGGGTGAGTTATTTACATTATCACGGATCTTTAGTGCTTTTGAAAATGGTTATAAAGACTATACGGATAAAAAAACTGAATATCAAATTTTCAAATCAAGATATATACAGTACCGGGTGTCACGAAATGACAGGCTTTCTCCAGAAATCGACTTCTATGCATCATGGAATAATATACAAATACCATATTGTACAGTTTTGAATTCTGCGTCGGATGCTATTTTTCATAACGCAATGTGCATTGGTTAGTTTTTGATTGATCAGAAACTATACATATCCCAGTTTTTCAATTTTCAAGACAACGTCGATTCAAAAATATTTATTACCGCCTCTAGCTTCACCTATGTATGTGCCTCAATTACTCAGGCATTAGACATAACGGGCTTTCGAACAATCACGTATCATCATATTCTAATTCAGTTAACACCACATGCAAATTTTTTGATACTGTTTCTGCAGAATAACGCCTGATTCCCCAATTCATATCTTACTTTATATTATTCAAAGCAAAATTAAATTCTCTGCAAGACTGTAGTTATAGATTTTTTCATCGTATTATTTCTTGACACCCTGCAGATATGATGCGCTGTGCTTCTATCCCTTTTTTCTCATGGATGAATTACTCATTTACAATTCTTATTCAGTATGCTGCCCGAGCGGATAGGATACTTGTACGTATTGCATCTGACGGAACCGTTTGACCGAATGAAGGTAGAAACAGCAAATTTCTTATCTTTTCAATTTTTTAGGATGGATTAAGGGGACATTTTAATGCAGACCCGCAGATTTATGTAAATAATTATATCGCAACACAGTATATTTTAGTTATTATAATATAATTAAATATATGTAATATGCTTACGATAAGGATGCACCGGAACGTTTCGTCAAAAAAGAGCAAAAAGTTATAGGGCATGCTAAGGAGCATAATTAATGCGTTGCAATAGTACCTGATTTCGCAAGGCTAGCACCTCAGATTTATTGCAAAGACTCATCTTGAAAATTAATCTGAAAGTCGGTGAATATTTATTGCTTAAGCTTTTCAAATGCGTTCACTTATTTTATTTCCTTACTACATATGTATTTGTTCGATCAAAAATATCGTTCATACTGACCAAGCTACTAATTGCTTAATATTTTGTCTAAGTTCGACTTTAAGAGCATGTAAAATATCAAAATGAAAACTTTCTTCTGGGATATCGCCCGAAAATTTCAATCGTCTGCTATGTCAAACTCAAATTCTGGGCACTATCAGAAGGTGAATACATACGTGTTATAAGAAAATAGTGTCTGGCGCTGAAATTTTAGTTTTTCTAATTCAAAACCGTGTTAAGTAGCTTTTTCCTCTAAGAATTTTAAATTTTTCTCCTGGTAGGAACATAGTTCAGATTTTTTACTCTGGCTGGGTGGCTATCATAAAATTGACTAGCAAGCGCATCAGATAATTTTTTAAAATTTGAAGACTGGCTGCAGCCTAGAGTATTTGCGTAATTGATCGAAAGGGCAAATATTCAGAGCTTTTTAGTTTCAGGTTGTTAATCGTTGTTTGCTAAATCAATTTTGATATTAACTGCGTTGTATATGTAAACTTCGTTTTTGTAAATCGCAGGTAACTAAAGATTTGATGCAATACGATAGAAAAATTATTGAATGCTCGTTCGATAACGGCATTTGGAAGTTCATGCGCGAAAGGAAAGATAAATCCTATCCAAACGCATATGAAACTGCAATGGGTATTAAGCCATCAGTATCTTGTACATTATAATTAAACTAAATGAATTAAATGAATTAATTTAATTATTTCAATCAATTAAATCTCTTGTAGATAGATTTTGTGTGGCCCGTTTGTCTAAAGAATTATAGGTTAAATAGAAAGTACATACATATAGTCTATTTTATGAACTATTGTACATGTGTAAATAGACCTCTTTTAAATAATCGGAAATCGTATACTAGAGTAATTAAACTGAAGCAATGCGATTGATAATAAAGACAATGATAAAGATATCAAATATGTACATATAGGGAAGAGAAAAATTGCAGATAAAAATTGCACATAAAAATTGAACTGATTTGTCTCTATTGGAAACCTAACCACTTCTGTAGTCAATGGCTTTGATTTCAGATACGGTGAATTGGGTTTCATGCATAGTTTTGTTAATTGAACTAAACTACTGTAGCTTATGTCTCTAAGCCTTGTGCGTGGATCATAATTTTTCAGCCAATGTTGATTGGTTGCAAATGCGGTTTCAACTGAAGCAACAATTGTGATACTGCGCGCAACAATAGATAAGAATAAAAAGGTTTACTAAGCGAAATTGTATTACTGTAGGCTACCTAAAACGTATTTTTGTAGCTACTCGCTTCAGCGCTAAAAATTCATTTCCTTGCACATATTTCGTCAATAGACTATAGTTTATTGTGCTGGAAGATTGTGTTCTAGATCATTAAAAAATTTTTGCTAAAGCTTTTATGTCAGCAGAGGGTCAAAAATTCTAAAACACTCGTACCTACATTCGGTAAGCTAGCGGCCATATGGATATGCAGTGATTTTGGCATTTTGTTAATTGCTTTAAATCTTCTTTTGCCGATAAGAAGTGCCTTGAAGTTTTGGCCACTTTGTCGTTTCTGTACTTTAGATTTCGATGCTTTGTATGTATATCTACGTAGCTTTCGATTTTCACTTCATCTCATACATACATACATTCATAGATGTAAGGGCTCAGAATATAGGGTGGGGTCCCCGGCCATTTTTAGGAGAGGGTAGTAAACGACCTCCAATTTTTGGCCGAAAACGACCGAAAAATAATTAAAAACGGCCCAGTATCGCAATTTCTTTCAAAAAATGGAGGAGGAGGGGTCAAAAATTTTCTAGCTTTTGCAGGATACAGGGCACGTCCAATTTTGGGCGGAAGATCCCTTATCCCCCTGTTACATGTATGATACATGCATTTAACGACTCGACGTTTAGGGTAAGTTGTCGGGTTTTTTTTTGGATGTCTACAAAGCTCGAGTTTTTGTAAAAAAAGTCGCGAGGGAGGGATGAAAGAATCTTAGCTTTTGGGGAATTAGGAGAAGGACCCTAATCTCGCTGTTACACGTGTCCGTGATGACTTTGAAGCTTTGAGGATTTTTTATTTATTTATTTATGTTTATTTTATATTTTATGATCCCATACATGTAACGGCTCGAAATTGGTCAAAAAGGGCCAAAAAACGCCTAAAAACAGCCAAAAAATTCGATTTTTTATGAAAATCGGGGGGGGGGGTCAAAAATTTTGTGGTTTTGGGGGGATGGGGACGTCCGACTTTGGGTAGGGGGATTTCCCATCCCCCTGTTACATGTATGCATGACCCCATACATAGTTTCCCAAGGTCCAAAGGTCCAGAAATGAGGGAGGGGTGAAATCCCAAAATGGGAGACCAGTAAATTAAGTGGTGTATCATTATTAGCCGACACTGTATTTTGTACGAGCTTTTTTGTGCATGTACAAAGAAAGATCTTTGAAAAAGTCTTTTAATGAGCGGACAAATTTTTGTAGATATGTTATATAAATATATTATAAAATACACATTTTTATATACTATCAGTGTGTGACCCGCGACCCGCATGCAGTCCTAAATGTGATAATTCGGCCTGAATTAATTGATAATATCAGTTCGGCGCTGAAGCTCCAAAATTTTTCGTGAGCTTTTGATGAAATTTACACATAAAACTCGACTGAGAAAGCTAAAACAACGTTTTTTGTATTTGGCAAAGATTTTTCCTTATGTACAAAGACTTTTTGGGACCGTCTTTGTACATGTACAAAGATTTTTTGGGAAGACAAAAACTGCAAAAAAGGTTAAAAATTCACAAAAATTTTCGCGCTTCGCGCCGAAATGAGTAATTGCGTGTCCTATATAACTGTATAATAGCAGAAATTGCATTTCAAAAGGAAAAATGTCAAATTTTTCGGCGTTTCGCGTTGTTTTAAGATGATTCTTAATGATTTTTGTTCTCAGAAACCCAGAAATTAGCTAGAATACACTACCAAAGGTCGAACAACTCTGTTTTTACTACAATAAAATCGCTATTGTACCATATTAAAGTACCCAAAAATTTGTGTGTACAAAATGTACAAAGACTTAGGGACCATCTCTGTACATGTACAAACGGACCATGTACAAAAAAACACTGATACAAAATCAGAAATAGTGGAGAAATTGTAACATGCCCATTTGATCTTGTAATAATAGCCACTGCGCTTATAAATCCAATGTAACATCAAGATAAATTACTCAATTTTATCATTGAACGGCAAAATAAGTGCAAGAATATTGAATAGTACTTATTTTTGCATAAAATTTTCAAAAACAGTAAAAATAGATATAAAAGATATTTGAATCTGCACAAGGATGCCTAGTACATTACACAGAGATTGATTTCGGAGTGTTAAATGCCCCCTTGAAGCTAAATACAGTACATATATTAGCGATATTTTGCGCGAAGCGCCGAGAATTTTTTGTAATTTCCTAAAAATACTAAAAAACGTTAAAATTATTATCACTTTGCCCCATAAAGTATTTTAACATTGTATAAAGATGGCTCCAAAAATAAATGCACGAGCCAAGGTCGCTTTTGGCGAAAACCTGCATTTTTTTGGGCATTTTTGGGTGCCTTTTTCTGCGATTTTCGGCAAAATACTTGGTCATTCACCCCTCTCCCTAAAATGGCCAAAAACCATACGTTTAACAGGGGGCTTTAGGGAATTCCAACCCAAGGTTGAAGGTCCTCCCCACACCATCCAATGTCAGAAAATTCTGACCCACCCTCCCCCATTTTTGTCGAAAACTTGCGCTTTTTGGCCATTTTTAGGTGTTTTTTTCCACTTTTGACCAAAGATCGGAGCCGCTTACCCCCCCCCCTAAAAGTGGCCGAAAAACATAAATGTAACAGGTGGTTCGGGCGATCCCCCACCAACGCTTTTACGCCCCGCACCCCTTCAAAGTCAGAAAAGTTTTTATCACTTACCCCCATTTTCGGTGAAAACTTGCGCTTTTTTGGCCATTTTTAGGTGTTTTGCCATTTTTGGCCTAAAATTGCAGTCGCTAACCCCTCCTCCTTCTTAAAATGGCCAGGGACACTACCCAAAATCTCAAGCCGTTACACGTATGCCGAGGACACCCTCTCCCTAAATTTTGAGCTGCTACATGTATATTTTAAAGTGTTAGTTTGTCTATTTACTCTTACTTACATTCAAAAATACTGTATCACTTCATTAAATTCTAATAGTTAAGTGACCTTTGCCATAGTAACAATTAAGTTTAAAAAAATTCAAAAGGTTTTCACCACAAAATCGTCTTGTAGTGACATGAGTCTTGGACCCTGAGGGGAGTGGTAATACTTCCCCCTTACCCCCTCCCCCTATGCAACCCCCTATGGAACTGTGTGATCCATACCCCTTTTATATTTGTTATTTATTTTCCGGTTTCAGGCGTGATGAAGAGTATTAAATATCCGATAACCAAAGAATTGCTGATTGATTTCGTTAACAAGCGAGCTAAAAAACCTAGACAAAAGTTACCGGCACCGCCTGGTAGTCAAAAACGTCCTGAACCTAACAGTAATGGACATGCACACGAAGATAATAATGTAACGACTGATATGCCTCCGCCAAGTTCAGTAGAACCTGATACGAATAAAAAAATCAAGTTGTCGCAAAACTAATCCATTATTGGATTATATACTGTATATATGTGTTTACTTTTTTGTTTTTTGCGTTTCGGTCACAGTTGAAGTCAGTCAGTGCTAAACATACACACATGGGCGTGAGGATCTGGAGGGGTCTGGATTTCTCATTCGTGTGAAGGCTCAAAATTTTGAGTGAGGAGTCCCGGCCAATTTTGGGAATTTTGGGGAGGAGGGGGGTAAATGATCTCCAATTTTTGGCCAAAAGCGGCCAAAAAAACCTAAAAGCGGCCAAAAAATTCGATTTTTCTTTAAATCGAGGGGGGTCAACAAAAATTTGGCTTTGGTTTGGGGGAATGGGGAAGACCGACTTTGGGTGGTGGATCCCTTGTCCCCTCTTACATATATGACCCCCACCTCCGAATCTGAAAGACCCTCAAAAAATCGATAGACCCCCGTACTTTAATGTTTGGTGCTATTTTCGGCAATTTGGCCCTTTCAGACCCCCCAGAATTTTGTTGCTGCCCATATATGTAAACAGATGCATAGCATGATCGTCATGAGAGATGATAGGGGGTCGACCAGAGAGGTATTTGAGCCAAAACGGCCTTAAAAATTGGTATAAATGTTAACATAGTGTTAAAAAACTATGCTTATTCTCAATTTCCGCTAAATCTCAAGCACTTTTGCGGTAAAGGATTTTGATTTTCATACATTTTGGCCTTCATTTTGCCTTATTTTCTTCGAAAAAAACTCGTTCCTATTCTGCAATGTTTCTAGACTTCCATCTTCCAAGTGCAAGTCCGTTGATAATTCGCCATTGGGCCCTTGTCCCGCATCATTGACTAAATTTTTTTGCACAGAGAAGCATTGGATTTCAACATAAATGACTTTGAATATGTGCATATGAAAAAATGGAAAATTCGTTAGATATTATTGTCGGCATATCTATTACTCACATATGTAAGTATACAGAATACAAAAAAATGATATCGTCTTCTATACGTGCACAACACTCAACAAGAAAAAATTGAAAATATGCATCTGTTTAATTTCATCGTCCTTTTACGAATTAGAACCTTTTTTGGCTTTTTCTTATTCTTACATTGTGCTAGCGGTTATACACTGATTTGTTCTCTTGTCTTTTAGGAACACAATGCAGTAGGGGATGGAGCATCTCCCACTCAAAGTCGGTCGACCCCATCCAGCCCTAAGAATTAGGTTCCCTCTCCGACTTATGGCCGAAAAATTGCGTGCTCGGGCAATTTTTAGGTGGTTTTTTTGCCATTTCAACCAAAAATAAAAGGTAATTGATGGTTGATATTTTTGATAGTTAATAGTTCTCCTTGAAATTGACCAGCTGATTCTCCCAACATTTTGGGTCGTTTCGTTGCATGTATGATTGAGAAACGTGCGTTGTTTTAGCGTCTTTGAAGCCGTCCCGTTCTTTTCATCTATCGCGAGATACTGATAAATCTGCGTCATTATGAAATAAAGTTTTACCTCCTATCATTAATTAAGTCATCGACGTGAAATAAAATTTATATTTTGTTGGCTATATTGGATGCAAATAAAAATTTTTATTTTGTTGTCTATATTGAATGTAATGAAATGTTAAAGTTGATCGTGAATCCCTAGCCCTTGTTGCCTACCTTTATCGCTATGTAGATTAATTCGTTGGGTTTATGAGGATGATAGATATCGACCTGTTCCGGCAAAAGTACTGTCAATCAGTGTTTACTTTGTAGAAGGTCCGTATGTACATGTACAAAGATGGTCCCTAAAAGTCTTTGTACATTTTGTACACACAAATTTTTGGGTACTATAAAATAGTACAGTAGCGATTTTACTGTGGCATGAACTGTTGTTCGACCTTTGGTATTATATTTTAGCTAATTTCTGGGTTTCTGAGGGCAAAAATCACTAATAATCGTCTAAAAACGGCGCGAAGCGCCGAAAAATTTGACATTTTTCCTCTCAAAATGCAATTTCTGACTTTATAAAGGTGTGTAGAACACACAATTACTAATTTCGGCGCCGCGGAGCGCCGAAAATTTTCCCGAATTTTAAACCATTTTTGCAGTTTTGGTCTTCCCAAACATCATTGTATATGCACAAAGACGGTCCTCAAAAGTCTTTTTACATCGGGAAAAATCTTTACCGAATACAAAAAACACTGCTGCCAATTAGTAATTTTTACGAATCTTCGTGCATTTTATTAATCTTAATGCCGAAAGTAAACACAGCACAAAGCGCTTAAATTTTGATCAACGAGGTATTTGCTGAATAAAAATGCAAGTACTAATTTCGAAATGCTAAATTTAAGATGACTGTTTGATTCTTGGATGTAGCGTACAGAAAAGCTAATTTAGCTCCAAAAAACCTGGAGCATAGTTGCGTTTAGGTTGAAAGTGGAATTTTTAAACTATGTGCTTGAATGAAGTATGTACATATCTCTCGGATCGGAATGCAAAGCTCCGAGAATATCCAAAGTGCTTAACTTCTGTCATACCTACTTCGTTCGTTTGAGAAAATTATGTGATTTTTTTGAATATCGTTTAAAGGTTTTCGACAAAATTAAAATCGATAGATTTGATCAAGGCGTTTTTCATTGGTTCCCTAAAAACCGTGTTGTGAGTGAGCATAAAATGTCTGACTGAACTCCAATAAATCCCACGATAAGCTCTATCTACCTATATAGAATGTCTGGGAAAATGTTACCTTTTCACGCCAATTCTTCTTGAGCAATATTGGTAAAATCGTATTTCATTCTTTCTAAAATCGTGTTTCCGTTTTTCCTTTAAGAAGCCTTCTTTAACTTAATTGTTCGATTATACTTCAGATATTGCCCACTTCTTAATATCTCGTCTTCAAAGATTAATATAATAGGATAATAAAAATACATATGTAAAATGTAATAGCAATATAATAAAACTAAATAAATATGTATATATACATCTTAAATCACCCAAAATTCAGCGTTAAAATCACATTAAATTCGATCTGTCAATTAGTTGTCAAAGGTTAATCTATTTACAATGTTAATTATGTTAATTTCTCTTTTCCGCATTATTTTTTTAAAAATTTATTGACATTGAGAACCAAATGATTAAGGGAAGAAATATCAAAAACAAGAAAAAATCTAGGGTGTCAGTTATTAGATGTGGAGCGATTAGTACGCTGGACTCACACATTCCCATAGGGAGGGTGAGGGGGGTATTACCCCCACCTCAGGGTCCGAGACTTGAATCACTGTCAGACGATTTTGAGCTATCAAACGTTTTCTGCAATGATTTTTGGGTACAAAAGCAGCGCAGATGTTAAAAATTTTTCGGCGCTTCGCGCCGACTAGTACATTTATGTTTTATTTACCCATAAAATACCTAGAATGAAGTTAAAATGATCTGAAAAGTCAAAATTTTCGATGAATTCGTATATTTTTTACTTACAAGTGTGACGAAAGTAGTCAAAATGGGACAAAAGGTAGATAAAAATGCAGTTTTTAACATTAAAACATGCTAAATAGGATGTTTTAAGCGTTTTGCATATTTGACCTGCAAAAAAGGGCTAGAAATCTAAATTTAGTGGTCTCAAATTTTGGGATTTCACCCCCCTCTAAATTTTCGACCTTGGGAAACTATGGCTGGACTCTATGCACGCGTCTTCCAATTATCACCGATTTAGTTCATGCCTGGTTTTAAAAAGCGGAAGGAGGGCCTAGATAGATTGTAAAAACTGCATCGGTCTAAATGAGTTCATTTGGGATTGAAATAGGTACCTTAACACTTGAAATTTATTACAAAACGACTAGTCTACGCATTGTAGCGCACTGATTGATTCTTAGTTCCTGCACTAATGGCTCTTAGTG
Source organism: Mermis nigrescens (assembly GCA_036768485.1). NCBI lineage: Eukaryota > Metazoa > Nematoda > Enoplea > Mermithida > Mermithidae > Mermis > Mermis nigrescens. The sequence continues at coordinate 1,154,168 of JAVLUZ010000156.1, read as the reverse complement.
CAAATGCTACCAAATACTACCTCTTCATCTTTCGTAAGTTTGGATCAGATCAGATGACTGCAGTAGAGCATTCGAGACGGTGCATAAATTATTCGCGCTGCTTACGTTAATCTTAAAGCTTGTTATATTTGAGTTGGACGTATTTCTTTACATTTATTGTCTGTCATTGCTGTTGAGTGATTGCTCAGCTATCATTCAACGGATTTCGGTAACATTTCGAATGTTTTGTCGGAAGCTGCGCGCTCTGAATTGTTACTTAGCCGATTCTTTCAATTCGCTGGGTAAGTCAGGATAACTTTTGAATGCACTGTTTGCGATTTCAGATCTTAAAATGCGTAAGGCGACTATACTTAGTCATCTGCAAGATAAAAGTATATTAAAGAAGTCGTTATTTTCGTCAATTCCATCAATAAAGCCGTTAAAAGTTAAAGTCTAAAAAAGGTGCGGTTCCACCCCCTCCTTGACCGGGATTTTTTAGAAAGGTTAGATAATGCTAAAATTTCCAATTTTATGATCCTGATAGAGAGTGTCAAAAAACCTGGAAAATGCGGTTTTTGCGAGCTAATCTCAGCGAAGTTTCCGAGGTATAAACCAATCATGCTGGGTCCTCTTTGGCCGAATCCTGGATACGGGCCTGACAGGTGAAGCATGTAATGGGGCTTAGAATTAGGAGGGACAGGGCATCAGTTAACGATCTAATTTTTTTGCTAACAATTGAAAAAATGCCTAATAATACGTTTGGTCGTCCAGTTTGAGGTTTTAGGATTGAATATTGTCACGCACGTAGCTACTTACCTGGGCTTGGGGGTCCTCCCCAGAAACCAAAATACCCCCCAGAATTCAATTTTTGAAGTTTTTTCCGTTTTTTTCGCAATTGATGCCAATGGATAGTTCTCGATGAAAAACATTCAAAAATAGTGTTTTTTCGCCGTACCACCATTTTGAAGGCCATTTTTTGACCTTTGGAAAATCTTGCACCCCTCCCCCAAAATTTCAGTGCCGCCTACCTATGCGTAGCTAGCCTTCTGGATTTGGGGTAAGGGCTAAAATTTTGAAGTCTGATATTTCAACAAGGCAAAAGATAATGATATTTCTGAGCGTTTCTCAGCGAACTCTACACATTAGAGAAGTAAAACATCAAAAAAATTCTTAGCAAATTTTATTTGATTTCGATCACATTTAAAAAATGTTAAATAATGGCTTCACAAACGATTTTTAAACATTGTGTTTCCAAGCTTAACCCTGTGTTTTTCCTGTTTTGACTGAAATGAGCGCGGAGTTCTGGAAAATTTTGACATATCCATCATGCTTTACGTAAACGTAGTCTGTTCAGAAGACAAAGGTTATACAAATACAAATCCGGTGCGAAGCGCCCGAAAATTTTTGTGATTATTAGCTGAAAAGTGTGCTAAAAATTCTGGCACTGTCTTTCAAATGACCTAAAGAATTTTAAACTTTATCCTTTTGGGGACCCTTGCAATAAATACTCGTACTTTCAAAATTTTTTACGTGGGGGATTAGTCACCCCTATCTTCCCCACAGCTACGTGCCTGGATATGTTAGATTCATGTTTACGCCCGCACAATGCATTAACACTATAATAGATGACTGATCAAGTTATTCATTTAACCAATGCAGCTAGGCTAGAGTTATGCTTAAAAATTAGCCTGCTCACTATAATATGATTACAGTCAATTTATTGTACTATTTCGAATGTCTTGATTAGATGAATCACATTTTCGAACTCTGGTGTTATGGCTGGAGGATCAGAAGATTCGCTTGTACAATATCGAGAATCGGAATGAGCTGAGACAAATTGATAATGACGAAGTTTGGATTAATGCTTTTAACAAGGTGAAATTAAGTGCTTTCAAAGTTATACGAATATTATGAATTCAAGACTATTGAATCATTTTTATGACAGTCTTCACTGTCTCAAAAGTGCTTGTAAAGCCAGTTTTGTAAGTCTTCACTTCGAGAGATAAAATTTTTATCCTAAAAAGCATCCTTGTAAAGAATATAATTTTTGGTTCATTTCGAGAAGTCTCTTGTAATTTTGTGAAAAACTTGACGCCTTACATGCACATAGGGGGTATTGTTCCCTCCCCGAAGGGTCAGCCGGACAGGTACTGTCCGGCGATTTTGAGCTGATGGAAGTTTTTTGCTTCATTTTTTAGGTGAAAAGCAGTAAAAACGTCAACATTTTTCCGGCGCTTCACGCCAGAGTAGTACTTTTAAGTACTTTTTACTCAAAAAGCGCCCAGAATCGATAAATTTCTACATTTTTTAGTGTTAAAAGTGATATAATGCAGTCAAAATGGAATAAAAATGCCTTTAAGATGCGATATTACCACAAAAAAACGTTTTATAGGCTATTTTGACCATTTTGATCGTTAAAACAGCAAAAAAATCGTGAACGTTAAATTAACTATTTTGGATTTTTGGGATTTCATCCTCCCCTGCCGACCCTGACCTTGTGCATCTATGCTTGACCCTCTTCGAAGATGTCATCGAACTTTATCATGTTAAATCATCACACTTATTCTGATGGCTGTTATTGGCCTTTTTGTACTTTTTTATGCGAATCTCTTCTCAGAGCTTACTGACTAAACATTAGAATTAAAATCTGATGCTGAACTGCAAACTAATTAACATAAAACAATCGCTTGATTTATCTGACCTTCTTAGGATTTGTTGTATGTCATTCATTTTTCAGTACCTCACTGATCTAAAATGTCCTTGCCGGTACAGCAGCGATGCAAACAACAAAAATGCACTTGTGGACTGGCTGCTATCATTCGCAGTAAAACTAGAATTCACGGATAATGGTAAGCAAACATCAAACTTTTTTAAGCTCACTCATTTGTCACATTACTTTTCCTAATCAGATCCAAAACTTTTTTATCCAGCGTAATCGTGGAGTTATTCCTGGTCGTGCTCGAATACAGATTAAGATAAGAATCAGTAGGTTTTTACGCACTTCTCCAAATGTTGAGAAAACCTCGCTTTTACCATTTGTTATGGGTTTCTGCTATTTTTATTATCAAAACGGATGGTCACCATAGGTGGGCAGCACCAAATTTCTGGGGAGGTGCAAGATTTTTTCAAAGGTCAAAAAATGGCCTTAAAAATTGTGTTATGGCGAAAAAACACTATTTTCAACGTTTCTTATCGAGCACTATCAATTGGCATAACAAAATTGCGAAAAAAACAAAAAAGATTTCAAAAATTGAATTCTGGGGCTATTCTGGTTTCTGGTGGGTGCATACCCTAAACCCCCCTTGCCCAGGTATGATGGTCACTTCACTAGTCTCTAAAATAACATTGTTATATATTCAATAGTCCTATCTTGTTGCTCAGCATCATATACAACCATTATCCTACAGGTCACATATTTTCAGGTACATATGTACATAATTCATAGTATAAATATACATGTAATAAAAAATCAATGTAATTCAATATATTTTTCAACTACACATCTTTCGGTGTATAGTTTATTGCGAGCTTTAAGTCAGTGGATTAGATCAGAAATGCTCATTTATACTTATTCAATTTTTTACGTAATTTGCTCATCCAAATCGCAGATTGTTGCTTCCTCATTCTATGATTTGTAATTTTGTGTACAGCTGAATTCTACAAAAACAGATTAAAGCAGTGTGCGCAGAAATCTGAGCCGGGCAACGTGGTTTCACAGAATCCATTGGATAATCTCAATTGTAAGCAGTATGTGGTCATACGTATTCTTGTGGTAGGGTGTTTGTTTGACCCCCCAGAATGGCTACTGACCATACAAGAGCATGTGGGTGTGAGGGGGATTAACCCCTGAGCTTTGTAATACTGATAGCTATACGGCGATTTTTGCCAAAAAAACCATTGCTTTATAGCCTTTTTTGGGTTCAGAAAATTAGCCATACGGCCTTTTTGGGCTCAGAAAACTAGCTATATAGTCTTTTTTGAGCTCATAAATGCTATTTAGTTGTCTTTTTTAAGTTTCAAAAGCATATATAGCTATTTCCTTGACTCAAAAAAGGAATTCATAGCTATTTTTAGTCCATAAAGGCTATATAGCTATGTTTGTGGAGCCAAAAAGGCTATTTAGCTAGTTTTCCGAGACCAAAAAAGATATATAGCTAATTTTTTGACTTCAAGAGGATTATAGCGCCGTTTTTGCGAAGCACATAGCTATCTAGCAATTTTTGGTTTTCACCCCTCCCCCTAAGTTTGACCTTGCGCACCTATGCTAATGACCCCCGCAAAATAACTGAAACTCCCGAGAATATCGGTTTTTCGTAAAAATTGTAAAAAGTGTGCCATTTCAAGCTTTTTTAGCCCATTTTTGGCTCAAACGCGTCATGTACACCTTTTTACATTTTTGATTAGATTTTGTTCAATTTTCTCGATTTTTTCAAGTTTTTTAAAGAAATTTTCTTACGTGTTTATGTTCTAGAAACAATGAGCGTTGTCCGTAAACGTTTGAAAACAGTGTTTTTAGCTCGTACCAGTCGTTTTTGGCCCGAAAAAGGTATTTTTAGAAAATTTTTTGGGATGAAGATAGGGCCGTATTTAAGTGGGCGCCCCCTCCCCTTGGCCAGAAAAAAATTGGGTGAAGTATTTTCCGTAATTTTGGCCGATGCGCGACCAAAAAGTGATATCAAAAAAGTTTGAATTTTATGATTCGAAAAATGCGGTTTTTGCCAGCTATCCTAACGAATTTTCCAAAATATAAACCAATTTATGGTGAGTCCGTCCTGCCGCCCCCCTTGGCCGAATCCTGAATACGGGTCTGTATGAAGGCATATAATTTCTCGCTGACCCTGCAACAATTAGGAGAGTATCAGGCTTATGCGGCAGTCTCTACCTTTTGACTCGCAAAATTTAAAAACGCGCGCTTTTCATGAAAATAAAAATCGTTTTTCCTCAGACTTTAAGCAGAAATTTACATTTTTGATGCAATCTGAAGGTATTTATATGTAAACGCAGACGTGTGCATAGTTGGAGTTTGACTTATACGATAGCATGCCGTTCGTGCAATATTATATATGCATATATGAAAGCACAAATGTATAAATATAGAAGATACATATGTATGTACACATACACATTCGTATACGTGCATGCGGTCAAAAGTTCTGGGAGTAGGGTAAATGAGTAATTTTGTTATTTAATGTGAAATTTTTGATCAGCGATTTTCATTGCCTGTTATGTTTCTTCTTCCAGAACGAGGTCTCAAATAGCTGACAAGTGCTTCAAGCTTTCCTTAAAAAATGCCTCGTGAAAATTAGGAATGAATTTTCATTTCAACGGCTGATTATACGTACATTGAATCAACGAGCTTGTGTTAATTATTTAAATTTCATGAAATTGAAACTTGATTTGTTGTATATTACTCATCATGAATATTTGTGGCTAAGTCTGTATGAAGTGAAAACAAATAACAAAGAAAGGCGATAGAAAGACTTGTACTATCCAACATGTTTGAAAAAATTGAAGGGAAGTGTCTGGATGAATGAATTAATTGAACAATCTTGTGCTCGATTATTTACTTGAAATTACTTTATTCTATTTTTTACATACATTCGGACGATTAAATTCCTGACAAAAAACACAAAGAAAACAGTATTTCTTGAAGTTCCTCCATTTGTTGTGGTTTCGTCTTTTACTGGATAGGAAATATTTAAAAAATGGTATCAAACGTTCATAAATTCCGTTAAATATGATTTACGTGTGAATTTAGTGTCATTTTTCAAATTATTAGCTCGCTCATGATTTTCGATATTCATCCATTTTGTTTTGCAGTCGAAGATCCCGAGTTCAAGCGCGGCGTTGAGCAATTAGCTACGATTCTTAATATTACTCGACATCCAGACCATCTGGTCACCTTGAAAGTAGGAGATTCACAAAACAAAATTACTGATTATGAACTAAGGGCGTTGCTTCGAAGAGGCAAGAAACAAATTTTTTATTTGGACGATCGATTTTGTTTTTTCTTAAAAAATGGTCAGAGATGATAGATGCATTGATGAGCATTGAAAAAATATTAATTGATGTGTTGATGCTTTAAAGAACACAGCATAGTTAGAAGCGAGAACTGTATGCTAAAGTCATATATGCAGGCACGTAGCTGGCCGTCCTATTTCGGGGGACCTACACCAATTTTTGGGAGGGACTGAGCCCAAAAAGGCCTAAAATAGCACAAAATAATGTTTAACGTGTTCTATTTTTTGCGATTTTTTTGAATTTTGGGGGTCCAAACCCCATATTCCCCCAGAGATACGTGCCTGCATATATGCAATGATTTAACGACTCGAAATTTTGGGTAGGACGTTTCCGGCTATTTTGGGGATGACCTGCAATTTTTGGTCAAAAAGAGCAAAAAACTTCTAAAAACGACCAGATAATTTAATTTTTTCCATAAATTGGGGGGTGGTTAAAAATTTGCTGACTTTGGGGGTGGGGGACAACAACTTTAGGTGGAATGATCCCCCATCCCTCTTTTACATGCATGACTACAGTAATACTGCTCAGAATTTTGCGTCATAACATTTTCTGTGCCCGTTGTTTATTGTGTGCATAATTATGGTCGTCGCTTTAGTTTAAACCCCTTTTGTAGTCGATTTACATTGATTTAAAAATTATCTGTTTCCGTAAAATAGACTTTAGATCATGCAATTTTATTCGCATCATCTGTTTCCAGGCTGTCTCCAAATTGATTTGTGAACGCTTATCCAATGCAGCTTTGAAAGAAGCACTAGAGAATTCAAAGAAACCAGACACGGTTAGTGGTCCTCTGTGCTTGTTCAGCACAAGGGGTAGTGGACATACATGGGCAGCAAGAAAATTTTGGGGGAAATCGCTGAAATTGCGAAAAATCACCAAAAGCGCTACTAAAAATAGAATTCTGGGTTCTACATTTATCTGCGGGGGTTTCTCAACTTCTTCGGGGGATATTATATATACCCCAACCCACCACGCCCATGTGTGGTCGTGGATCCTAATCCAGAAAAAATTTTCACTAAAACTTTGCCGATGTAATTTTTTATTTGAATTTTTTCCATTTTTAGGTACTTTTTTATTCTTCATTATGTCAATAAAAACATTTATAACCGTCGTAAATTAGTTGCTTTTGATGGCTTCTCGCTTTTAGCCCTCCTGAATCCGTGTCATTCTACTAATTTTGCGATTCTTTTGCGCAGTTTGATCTTGTCTTGAGCCGATAACGCAAATAGTTTAATCTGCAGTAGATAGTGTACATTTAGATAGTAGAAACCGTTTTTTTCCTTGTTGCATAACACATACAATCGTAAATGCTACCTAATGTAGCTAAATTCAAACAAATTTTTATTTTTGAACAGGTTGGGTCAAGACAACTTTGTAACTTCACGAACACATGGGGAGGGTCAAAAATTAATCTTTATCAAGCCGGAATGACTTTAAAAACTTGTACAAGCGCTAGAATAGCTTTAAAACTACGTTATTACACAGTTTTTGGTCAATCTAAAGCAGTTTCGAAGAAATTCTTCAATTTTCATCCATTTTTGGCATCTATTTGGCCTCCTTTTCCCTAGAAAATTTCCCATTTTTTCTTTCTGGGAATCTAGACTATACATTGGTAGCATACAAATTATGGGGGGTTCGATTGGGCAAAACTGCCAAAAAGCACAAGAAATTCAATTCTGGGGGTCTATCATTTTTTTGGGGGAGGTTCCGCTGGATTCTAAGGGGTTTAGGCCACATCTGGGCATGGGGGTTTGGGGGTATGAACCCCTTCCCCCCGAGAAACCAAAATAGCCCCAGAAATCAAAATACCCCAGAATTCAGTTTTTACAATTTTTTTCGTTTTTTTCCACAGTTTTTTGATGCCAGTGGATAGTGCTCGATGAGAAACATTGAAAAATAATGTTTTTTCGCCATACCACCATCCACCATTTTAAGGCCATTTTTTTGACCCTTGAAAAATTTTGCACTCCCGCTAGAATTTTCCTGCTGCCCACGTATGGTCCAGGCCCCCCATGCCCATTTGTTGTGACTCTAGACTCTCCAAACCTCCCTATTCATTTACATGTATGGTCTGGACCCCCAGATCTTATAGACCCTCACCCAAAATATAGACCCCAAAATTGAATTTTGGTGCCGTTTTTGGCAATTTGGCACCGTCGCTGCTCAGTTATGCTTACGATTAAAGCAAATGAATTGCAGTTTGCTTTAATAAAAAAGCCTTTCATCTCATAATCGATATGTTAAAGTGATAAGTATAGGCGTAGGTGGGCGGCACCAAAGTTCTGAGAAGGTGCAAGATTTTTTCAAAGGTCAAAAAAATGGCCTTAAAAATGGTGGTATGACGAAAAAACACCATTTTTCAACGTTTCTCATCGAGCACTATCTATTGGCATCAAAAAATTGTGGGGAAAAAAACAAAAAAAAATTCAATTGAATTCTGGGGGTATTTTTGTTTCTGGGGGTATTTTATTTTGGGGGTGCATACCCTTCGAACCCCCACACCCAGGTATGATTAAAGCTAATGCGTTGTCCAAAAGATGATACGCAATTTAGTAAAAGTCGGTTTTTTAGTCATGAAAGCATCTGTCAGAAACATGTGTTGTTCCTGTTACCCCGTAGTTGTACAATGTGTGCAACTTTTTTATTCTAAAGAGCCCTTCATTCGGCTATCATTTATTTAGTCTGCTTAACGGAATTTCAGGTTACTGAAAAATTATCGGGCTTGCTATAATCAAAAGTTGCACCTTTTGGCAACTGCTTGCAAATTAAAAACCTCGATTATGAATGCAGCAACCAGTGATAAAAATCTACATGTTCCGCACAGACTAAGCTAATCAAAATAAAAATAAACAGAATAATGAACAAATAATTGTAATTTCATATAAAACAATGCTACCATGTAGATCAGCTAGAATTGCAACGATCTTCCACAATGTATTCAAAATTGTCCAAATACTGAGGCTTTTAAGAGAAATTCGAAAAAGGTCAATTTCAGAAATTTTTCGATGGGCACACGTGAGCGCTATTAGTTATTTGCCTGAGTGTCCATGATATTTGAATATTATATTTATTATATTATCTTTCTTTGCGAGGTTTTACTCTTGCGTTTATCCGAAAGTTAAGTAGTTGAGAGGTTATAAGGATCAATATTTATGTACATATGTGAATCATTTTTTCTATCCACCCTAGCATGTTTTTTGGGGGCCCTCTTCAAGAAAAATTTTAACCCCCACTGAATCTTTCTACCCCTCCTCCCAGAACTCGCGATTTTCTGAGAGTTCCCAAAACTTTTCTGAAAATTTGTGGAAAAGGTGCTTTTCTAAGCGTCTTTAGCTATCTATTTGCTCAAAAGTGTCAAATTTCCGAGCGCTTCGCGACATATACTCATGTTTTTACTATATTTTGTTCAATTTCATTGATTATTTCGAAATTTTTTAATGTTTTTATGCTCTAGAATGATAGAGCATCGTTAGAAGCGCCGAAAAACGATGTTTTTGATGCGGTAGGCCCACAAAAGGCACTTTAAACTTTCACTCCCCTTAGAATTCCTATACTGTGCATGTATGCTTTTGCTATTCACCCTGTATGAACAAACTCATATTTTTGCATTTATTTTATATATACATATGCATATTATTCATTCATCTTACAAATATATTTTCGTTTTTATAGTCAGTCACGATCAAGTTAGATGAATTTGATGCTGGATTTGATAGTGGAGGTAACTTAATCGACGTTTTGAAGCGCACGAGTCTTTCTCTGTTTTTTCATAGTCAAAGACAGACGTGTTCTAAAGGTTGACCCCCCAGAATGGCAACTGACCCCCCGCAAAATGACTGTGACCCCTTCCTCCAGAACTATCGATTTTTTCGTAAAAGTTGTAAAAAATGTGCCCTTTTTGAGTGTTTTTAGCCCATTTTTGGCTCAAAAATCTCAAATTTTCGTCGCTTCTCGCCATACACACATTTTTGACCATATTTTGTTCTATTTACTCAATTTTTTCGAATTTTTTTCGAAATTTCCCTTGCGTTTTTATGTTCTAGAAAGAACGAGCATTGTCTGAAACGTTAAAAAACTGTTTTAGACGTGTACCCATCATTTTTAGCCCAAACCGGCACTTTTTAAAAAATTTTAGGGTCTGACCTTCCCCCCAGAATTCCCATGCTGTACATGTATTGTCAAGGGTACTGTGCTAGGACGCCGTCCTAGCCGGATCACAAATATCCGTATCAGTTTGTCCGACTTTTTATGTTCTTTCCAAATATGCTTAATATTTTCCTCTAAAATAATTCTTTAAGAAATTATTATCAAAAAAGGGCTAAATATTTTACATAAGTATAGGCGACAACATACGTATATGTGTGAAATAGGGCACATGCATAGTAGATTTCAGTCAACAAAATCTTAGTGGTCAATCGAATAGTAAAAGGTTGCCATTTTTGTACCGATCATTGATTAAAACGTTAATTTCTCATCTTATCTCGCGTAATTATCATAAAAATATGCTAATTTTATATGATTCACTTATAACTACATATCACGACCTTGCACGTTCTTCGTGCGATTTCGCGCTATTGTTATTAATGTCCCAATTTTTTATATTTTTTTAAGACTACGTTCTGAACAATGCTGCGAAGATTTTACGTTTATTGCACGTTAAAGAATTGAGAGATCTACAAACTCATATCAACGAAACGATTGTGGACCTGCAGCAAATAAGTGCTGATCCAAAAACCGATGAGCGTCTGGGAAAAGTTGGCGTTAAATAATTATTGTTTCTTTCAACCGTGCAGAAGCCTTTCCCGTTTACAAGCTATGATTGTTGTTTTCCATTATTGTATGTATGTCTTGGCTTTGTCTTTTGAAATTTTCTCGCTTCTTCAATGATTTTCCATTAGTAAACATGGAGAAACAGTGTTTATTCGTACTACCGCTTAGTTTGTCCTGTTTTTATCTTCAACAATTTTTTAACATTCCCTGAAATTCTTGCACTGCTCATCTACATATGGTTTAGCAGCTCATGTTGCTGTGGTTAGTAAGAATACATTAAGATTCCAAAAGAAAACAACTTCAAATACAATACCACTTGGTTTTCTATCAATCAGGATACGGAGCTAGTCAGCGTTGCTCCTTGTCAGCAATTTAAAAAAAGTAAACATTGTAGATTTCGTTTATGCATTCCTATCTGAAACTTTGCAAATTATTTAAAAAGACACTTTTTAGAGGCCGCAGAATATACTTCGATTTTTTTGTGTTGCTTAGAGAAAGTGTGAGTTTTTATCAGATTTTGCGACTTTACATAGGTAGCTTCTTCCTAGTCCTCCTTTTACATCCTTAATAATCGGCAAGTCCAAGTATATTCATCTTTTTTGTTCCATCGTAGCATTTTTCTTTGCTAGTAACATACTTTTAATTAGCATGATTTGAGTACATCAGTCAGTAAACACATACAGTAACATGCCACAATAATGACAGCAGTCCAAGAACGCGATAAACAATATTGTTCTTAACATCAGCATTATCCTTTTTAAAAAAGACAACCTTACATTATTTAAACAGATCAAAGTTTTTCAGCATAAACTTTACTCAAATGTCAAGTGTAAGGAACACTAACGCTCAGATTTGGAAGGAAAATAAATTTGTAGTATAAACTACAACATATTAACAACAAACGAATAGTGCAAACTTTACACAACCACTACATAGGTGTAGAGAAAACTAACAGTCAGATTTCCAATTCTGATTTTACGTGGAGAATTTTGAAAAAATTAAGCTTCCGCAAGGCTCTAGAACTAAAATCAATATGCAGTGTAAATTTTACACAACCACAGAGCGTAAAGAAAATTTCAGTCGGATTCGTAGTTCTGATATTACTCTGATATTACGATCAACATTTATGAAAAAATTAAGTCTCCACAATGGCCCGAGGACAAATAAATATCAGATTTAAACCACTTTACACCACTGTTGAATGCAAACAAACTGGCGTATCACATTCAGTTTCTGGTTCATTTTTAGACTTGAGATTATGTCCAGACTCATAACCTAGAACTTGGCAGAAAAAACAAGACAGAAACACGTTTAACTCCCCCATTTTTTGACTTTACACCTCCCGAAAAAGCTAAATACTGATGTAAACAAACGCAATTCGTTGTGACGCGTACTCCTTAGAAAGTACTTTATTTTTATCCTATTCGACCTCGCCCGACTTCTTAACAGAGAAAGTGGCGAACAAAAAATGTACAAACACGTATTTTCCACTGTCCACCACATTGTAAACTTTAAAAATCTGAACCTAACGCCCCATTGAATGTAAATAAATCCGGTTCGGGCCAGTTTGTTGCCCTTTGATTGTAGTACGTTTTTCAATACCTCCCGGCAAAACAACGACGCTACTGTCAGCTTTACAGTCCATTTAATCATGTTTCGTCTGATTGTTCTTTTTTTCATAACATTGACTTTAAATACGATTATTGATGCAATGTTAAAATTCAATCCTGCAATGTGAGTATCCAACTTAAATCCAGCAACTTTTTTACAACTTCGTTTTGTCTTAAACAATGTTTTCTGATTACATTCTACTCAACCTCAAACAACGACGCTTTTGTCAACTTTACAGTCCCTTCAATAATGTTTCGTCTGATAGTTCTCCTTTTCATAATAATGACTTCGGTTACGATTATTGATGGTATGGTTTCCTCTAATGCTTCAATGGAGCAAACGTGCCATCAAGTGAAATATTAAGCAAAACAATTTAGTATAGAAAAATTGCTCATAGCTCGAAAACATCCATTATTCTATTGTGACATTAGTTTTTTGGCAATATCGTTGCCTTTATAACTGGGCGCAAGTTAGTGTTGTAAAAGATAATGATTTTTTGCAAGCTAAAAGATAATGATAAAGTTGAAATTTTAAAATCTAGAAGATAAAGATAAAGATAAAAAATAATTTACAAGATAAGGAACCGAAAAGATAAAGATAAAGTGTAAATATGGTCGCCTGGACCTAGGAGAATGATGATTGTGAAGTGCAATGAACGAGAGTAATGTGATGCAAAGCAGCCAAGTCCTATGTAACTTTTACACCTATAATAATAATAATAATAATATTTTATTAGCAATTACTGCCGTAGAAAATGCAATATAAATTACATGAAAAAGGATATAATAAAAGATAATGTCGAAAGAACGAAAGAAAGTTTATCAGCATGGATCGCGCTCACGTACGCCCCTTTAGAAACTCATCTAAACAAAGTTTAGAAATTAAACCCTTAAACCGTTTAAAACATTTACAATCAACAATATTTTGGGGCAGAGTATTCCAGATTCTAGCCGTCCTGTTTGCAAAGTCGTTTTTCCTACAGTCCAAATGAAATTTGTGGATATAAAGCCTTATATCACTTACCGATCTGGTACCCCTTTCAGGTGCGAGTTCGAAAAAGTCTTCAAAGGAAAGTAACTGTCTCTTGATTATTCTGAAAGCAAAAGTGAGATCAAAATGAATACGCCGAGTTTCGAGTCTTTCAAGATTTAACAAACCCAACCGCTCATTGTAAGACAAGTCACCTTGTCGCCATAGTATTCTTTTTGTAAATTTACGCTGAACTTTTTCAATACAGTTAATATCTTTAATCAAATAAGGGTTCCAAACCACAGAGCTATACTCCAAAATGGGTCTTACATAGACTTTAAAAGCTTTTACCATTAATTCAATATTTTTTGAGACGAAGCTTTTCTGGATCAGTGATGCAACTCGAGAAGCTTTAGACGCAGTGTTCACACAATGAATGCTAGAAGATAGGTCATCACTAATATACACTCCCAAATCCTTAATAGATCCTTCAGAAACAATTAAATCTTGAAAACCCAGTTTGTAGTTGTTTCTAGGATTCCCATACCCCAAATACAACGTTGCACATTTACCATAACTTATTTGCAACTGCCATTTTTTGGTCCATGCGTGTAATGAATCCAGATCCGATTGTAAGAGATCAGCATTACATGAAACATTAAAAATTTTTGCATCATCAGCAAACAACATAATATCACTATGTTTAATACAATCAACTAAATCATTTATAAACACTAAAAACAATGTAGGCCCTAACACACTGCCTTGAGGGACACCGCTAATTACCGGTTGTGGGGATTTACTCGCGGTATCTGACTGACCCACATTCTACTAATGCTGGCTGACAGCGAGTCACTTCTTTCTTTTCACAAGCATCAAAACCCTGCTCTGTGCGCCTGTACAAAGTATAGTCGCAACAGTTATTGATTTTTTCAAACTTCTCTATATTTCCTAAGCTTAGACTTAGAATAACATGGGTGCTAGTAGTAGTACTCCCGCTGTCAGTATCACTCCCGCTTACTTAGGTCGATATACAGGTATTAGTTTGGGGTTTGGGTCGCACGCCGTAACGCCGTAGGGTTTAAACAATCGTTTTCTTTTCTTTTCTTGTATTACAAAAAATTTGAATGCGTCTAAATGTATTTCAGACCAAACCAGTGTTTTTTTGTACAAGTTTCGTTTGTACATGTACAAAGATGGTCCCCAAAAGTCTTTGTACATTTTGTACACACAAATTTTGGGTACTATAATATGGTACAGTAGCGATTTAAATGTGGAAAAACAGAGTTGTTCGACTTTTGGTAGTGTATTTTAGCTAATTTCTGGGTTTCTAAGAGCAAAAATCATTAAGAATCGTCATAAAACGGCGTGAAGCGCAGAAAAATTTGACATTTTTCCTTTTGAAATGCATTTCTGCCATTATAAAGATATATAGACCACATGATAAAATTTTTGCGAATTCCAGACCTTTTTTGCAATTTTTGTCTTCCTAAAAGTCTTTGTACATTTTCTACACACAAATCTTTGGTTACTATAATATAGTACAGTAGCGATTTTAGCGTCGTAAAAAACGGAGTTGTTCGACGTTTGGTAGTGTATTTTAGTTAATTTCTGGGTCTCTAAGGGCAAAAATCACTAAATATCGTCGTAAAACGGCGCGAAGCGCCAAAAAATTCGACATTTTTCCTTTTTAAATGCAATTTCTGCCATTATAAAGATATAGAACACACAATTACCCATTTTGGTGCGGAGCACCGAAAATTTTTGCGAATTTAAGACCTTTTTTTTGCAATTTTTGTCTTCCCAAAAATCATTGTACATGTGCAAAGACGGTCCCGAAAAGTCTTTGTACATCGGCGAAAATCTTTGCCGAGTACCAAAAAACCGCGTCAAATCTGCATTTCGGATTACGTGCCAACTTATGTACATACTTTATCTTTTTTAGCAAGATAAATTATTATCAAAAAGACGAAAATAAAGATAAAGATGGCCTGTGATTTTTCCAAAAGATAAAGATAAAGATAAAGATAAAATAAAGAAATCGTCAAGATAAAGATAAAGATATCTTTATCTTTATCTCTATCTCGCTAAGAAGATAAAGATAAAGATATCTTTTACAACACTAGTGCAGGTTGGCCACAAATTATGGGTTATTTACCCCCACCCCATAAAAATGACCGGAAACCCCCAAACAAATTCTCGAGCCCTTGCATATACGTAAATACTTAGTTAATCATATCACATGCATATTACTAATATGTTTTCAGCTCAACGTAATGCAAAAAGAAATAAAGCAGCTGAAGGAAAGTTTATGGACTCTATGCACGATATTGTATATCGCCATTGGAGCGAACGCTTCTTTTATATCAGTAAAAGTGTTGTGTTCGTTTAATTGGCCGGGATTAAGCTTTTGGCATAATGTCCAAACAAAGTTTGAACTTTCACCTGATAAGGTGGAAGAAGGAAAGATCAAAAATAATAGTGCGGATTTGAATAGGAAGATTAATGCCTCAAAAACGCAAGGTCAAACATTAGTTGATGACGACGCAGGTAAGCTGCTGAAACGGAATGTAGAACTTGGGAAAACCGAAGACAAAGTTGTTACGAGTAGTCTGTCATCCGAAGAAGAAGAATCGGAAGATCAAATCAGCGACAAAAATAGCTGATGGAGCCCATTTTATGTGAGTCTTCGCAGGTGTAGAGCATCCGGTTCGTGCGACAAGTTTATCTCATATACTGCAACCACTGTTTTTCCTATGTTTTTTTTCAATTTTTTTCGAATTTAAGATTTTGATTCACATTTCTAGAGATCTAAAGACTTCTGAAAATGAAGTACTCATGTTAAAAATAATTGATTTTTTATAGAAAGAGTAATTCAGAGCTTAATCAATCATGAATAATTAATTAGTAATGAATCCATTGATATGTAATTAGTGTTCAATCGCTTAAATCCTCAAAATATATGTAAAATAGTGATATTTCAAACGTTTCACTCACTGGCCTAGCCCATTTTGTGAGCATTGTAGACCATTAAAAATTACATATGGCAGCCGCGTATGCCCCCCAAAGTTGTTGATTTATGCGTGTTTCCTAAATTTACTTCTGGTTCTAGGTGCGGGTTCCGGTATCCGCCTAAGAAAAGTTTAAAAGCGCGATCTAAAGTTGGCGAACGTTAGGCGAGACGGGCAGTTACCCCCAGGGCCGGCCCGTGGGTGAGGCGACCGAGGCCTGTGCCTCAGGCCTCAGAACAAAAGAGGCCTCAAATTTTTCTTATTTTTTAATATAAATTTTAGTTTGATAAAAGTTCTAAATTAAGTGTATTATGGGTAGATACAATCAAATCATAACACAATAAAAGTGGATCGAGGCCTCGCTTAGCTTTGACAATAGGTGCCTACTGCTTTTCTTTATAATGTTGCTTGATATAAAACAGTATGGCGAATTGCAGACAGAACTTTGTCATGACTGGATGAAGGGCGCATACGTAAAGGAGCTCTTTTCATCAAGTTGCATAATAGTACAAATATCATCAGTGTACGAAGTTTTCTTCACGCGCGGTGAACCATATTTCCTTCATCTTCATAAGCATTTTTGTGTGAATTCTTGTAGATTAAAACACTCGATGTTTCTGCTCTTTTAAAATGCAATGCTTGCGTTTTGTTTCCAATTTTCGAGATTTTGCTGAATTACTGAAAGGCTTTAGTCTGCTCACGAAAATTTGCCTATTTTTGTGTTGATGACTTTGACCGTTTTAACCTAATTTCATTTTTTAGCTGTACGTGCTACAGTTTCGTCAAATTGTAGGTGTTGAATTTTGATTAATTTCTATAATAAGTGATAAAAATTTTGTTATTCTCCTTTTGTTTCGAGCGAATTTTTTCTTCTTTTGTTTAACCTCCGATGTGAAAAAATGGTGGTAGTTTGATTATTAAGGTTTTGATAAACCAATAGATGTTATAAAACAGTTTGCAATTGACTTTTTCAAACATTTAACTGATACAGCCTTAAACTCTTTGAGCTAAAGATTTATTTTACTTCAAAATTTTTGTGACAAATTCGGCTTTTTATTTATTATTAGGAAATTAAGCTCAAGAAATGTCAGCGACATTGAGCAACACTGCAGCGACCTGTAAATTTGTTTAATTGTTTAATTGATGATAATGATATGGACATTGATGCAAGTGACTTGGCAAATGAACTGGTCACGCTTTCAAAAATTATTGGTGCTGATTCTAAATCCAACCTAAGTATGCTCGATACATCGAAATTCGTTCACAAAAAAAGACTAGCTGAAATCTTTTCAAATAATTGTATCGCATTGCGAATTTTACTGACTTTGCCTGTTACGGTACTTGGTGCAGAGAGGAGCTTCTCGAAACTGAGGATCATTAAAACGTATCTATGCGGTCAACCTTGGGTTAAGAGATCCTTTCCGATTTGGCTATTATTTATATTGAACATAAACAAGAAAAGCTGATAAATTACTCTAATCTTATTGAAAAATTTGCAGCGGTGAAAGCTAGATGAAAGCCTTTATAAGGTATGTGTGTATTAACATTGCGCTTCTGTCTCACCGGTTATGTAACGTAAATAAAATACAGTAAAAATGAGAAAATACACATTGTAAAATTGCATGAAAAATTTTCCTAAGAAGGCCCGATTTTTTGTTCTCGCCTCAGGCCTCGCTGATGCACGGGCCGGGCCTGGTTACCCCCCTAGACAGAACTTTTTTTCTGAAAAGGATCTCCCGAAGGAAAAAATCAAAAAATCCTCGAAGTGCATTTAAAAGGTCGCCAAAACAGGTTTTTCGTACTTTTGAACTAGCGAACGCGAAATTTTATGGTGATTTTTTCTGTATAGTTTCGTCTTTTATACCATTCAAATTTGAGTTGACATAGAGAACATGTCACGTTTTCCCGGTGCAGGAATCACTAATTTTTTGCTGAGCACAAAGAATGAGTTCACTTACAAAAATATGAAATTGTTTTCGGACTGGATGAGACATCTGGTGCGCAAATAGCTTTAGCGATAGATTTTTTGTTCAATAGTATAAAATAAACTGTAAAATGTTTAAATTTTTCAAATTTTTCTTACCATTGTATAAAGCTGGTTGAGAAACATTCAAAAATGCCTTCATTTTTGGCTACCCCATAATAGTTCTTGAAATATCAGACTTTCAAAAATTTTGTCCTTTACCTCCGAAATAAAATCCTGGCTACGGGTCTGTGCATATGTAACTTCGACGAATTTTCAATACAAGTAACCGAGCTGTCGTTAAAATTCCGTACATCAGGTTTTCAACTTATCCACAGATCAGATTTTAATTTTTTTCTACGGATTCCGTTATTCTCATAGATCATTTAATGATCATTAGAATATGATTCTTAGAAATTGTACTCTTTTGCAGATAAGTATGTAAATGAATGTCGAATTAAAGTTTCGTGAATATTGCTTCGCCCAATTCCTATTAATCCTTATTTTCTTACTTTATTATTTTTTTGGTATGCAGTACCGTTTTTTTAATCTTTTCAATTTTTTCAGTCAAAACCTTTTGGATTTTTTGATTTTAAATCAACAAATTTAAAAAACTATTCTTTTTATGACATAACTTAAAACAATAAGAATGCTTCAAAACGTATGCACATACATTGGTTTTTAAGTCTGAATTATTAATATGTAGTTGTGCCCTCAGTTGTAAAACCAAAATTTATTGGGTCGACTCGGCTCCAGACATTAATAGCATGAGAATTGTGGGGTGAGGGGTGAAATTTGAATTGCCTCTCCAGGCTCAAATAAAGGCGGACACGCGTCAAAAACATCGGCATTTCTGACGGTCTGGCGGTCTAGAGCTAAAAACACGAAAGGATCTGGAAATAAACATCAAAAAATCGATTAAACTTAACAAAAAATGAGTCTATGGCTCGAAGCGCCAAAAATTTGATATTTTTTAGCAAACAGATAGCTAAAAACTCTTAAAAACGCACCTTTTCTACGACATGTTTTGAATTTTCGGAAAATCGTGAATTATATGTTTGAAAAAATTTCTGGGGGCCTGAAGGAACCACTCAGATCATATGTGTTTGCAACTTGACATTTTATCGAAAATTTGGATATTAGTGCGGCAGAAATTTTAGTGCACACCTGCCTTTAGCATACTGGGATATTTGTTGTGCTTTGTTGACAAACAACGGCTATCAAATCGGCTTTAAACTGGAACATCATTAATAAAAATTTTGCATAAGAATTAGCAGGTGTTGAAAATGTTATCACGTCATTAACCTTGTTGGAAGCAAATTTCTATCTCTTGCTTTCTTAACAATTCTTGCTATACACGAGCTTTTGTGGTATGAGGAGATTGTTGCCTATTTTGCTTTATATTCTATCTTTCGTTTTCATTATTTCCTCGCTTTCTTGTTGTCACTAATATAATTCATTTTCGCAACCAAACATTATATTTTTATTTTCAGAAAAATTTAGTTTGGAGAACAATATCGTACCGTTGATGGCAAATCATTTGTAGGTTTTACGGTTTATTCCGTGTTGATCGCCCATTTCACCTTTCAATGTATCGTTTTAACTGATTTCGTTTTTCACATTCATGTGTTTTTTGTCGACTTAACTTAGCGAACTAGAAAAGCTTTTCGTTGTTGAATGTCTACCTCAGTGTACTCTTCGCCGCCTGCTCCGGTTTGCTGATTGTTATCGTATTTTCGAACTGATGCGCGATAATTAACAGTAGATTGTGAGTTATGTGCAATTTATTATGTTAATTTGTGTGTATTTTGGTTAATAGTCAGATATTGTTTATGCTGGTGTACCTACTTAAGCTCACGATTTTGTTTAATGTACGAGGGTGTGTACTTACCTAAATACAAATCTATTAGGTGTATTGCCAATAAAAAACGCATCTACAACCTAAACTGTACACCCGCAGATAAGAATTTCTAGGTTTTCAGTCCAAAAGTCAATATTTAGATAAAAATGCAAAATTACAAATGAATTAAGTTATGGCACTAGCTACAGGGAACGCACAAGAATCCTTGGGAAATTTGCCGGGTGAATTATTTCAACTGAATGTAAATAAATTCGGTTCGGGCCAGTTTGTTGCCCTTTGATTGTAGTACGTTTGTATGTGCTAAACTTATGTTCCGCAAAATATTTTATATGATTTACCAATCAAAATACGAAAAGAACCTGTTTTTTCGCCCACTTTACACCTCAGATTTCGAACTTTACACCCCATAAACAACTCAATATTACGTTTTTTTGAACGCAGCTTGCTTCGACGTGTAGCCATTAGAAGTTACTTCATTTCTATTTTATTCAATTTATCCCAACTCATAACCGAAAAAGTTGGAAGAGAAATCTTGGACAAAATCTGTTTTTACTCATCCACTAGAGTGTAAAGTTTAAAACCCTGGTACTAAATGCGTATTGATTGTAGAAAAGTTTGCTGGTAAGCACAAGATAACCCTTGATCCGTCGTACACATCTGTCAGAAAAAATTTCCTAAAACTCATAACCGGAGTTGTTGGCAGACATAAACAAGTCAAAAACTCGGTCAAAATGTCTTTTCACCCCCAGATTTTCGCACTCTTTACACTCCCATGAAAACAAAAAAGTGTTATCTGCAGAAACTAAATAGATGAATAAGTCAAATGAAGTGCATGGTTTTGCCAGAAGAATTAAAAAAATGAAAAAACTTAGCATTCAGGAGATTCGAAACCATCATTCTCTTTTTAAGACCGCATCCAAGAACGGAGTTTTCAACCACTGCGCCAACTCGACATATCGGCAGATTTCAGCTTGATTATACTATTTTGAAAAATATTCATCATTCTACTGAAATTTAAGAATAGTGCATTTATGATGATAAAAATAATTATTTAATAAAGACGAGTCAAAAACCTCTTAAATAAGAAAAATCTGATCAAACAATATGCAATACGGAGTTATCTATCTGCATTAGAAAATAGATGTAGGTATAATTCAAAGTTCACCTCTTCATACCTCAACGAACACAGGCTGTAGAACAGTTTTAAGGTCAGATTCGTTATTCTGACCTTACGGAGAACATTTTAAAAAAATTCATCATCTACAACGCTCTGGGCGCAAAAATGCTTCTCGGCGTGAACTTTACACTTGTGCTTGGGTGTATAGAAACAAAATAAGCTGGGATCTGTAACGCTAAGGTCAAGGGCACCTTTTAAGCATAATTAGCACGTTCCGCCTACTTAGCGTAGTAGTTGAAGAAATATCGTTTTTCGTCTCGAACCCTTTACACTAAAACGATCACAGATAAGGAAATATTGCAATTTAAGAGAAGAAAAAAATTCGGTTTTGAGATTTTGCAACCCTCTACATTATAAAACTGATTGGACTGCACAGAAACCAAAATTGAGTTAGATAAGCTGAAGGACACGCACGGAGTAAAAAACACGTATACTTTACACTTTTGTGCAATAACCATTGAGTGTAAAGAAATTTTAAGATCAGATTCGTAATCTACAGCTCAGGGGCAACATTTTGAAAAAATTGGCCCTCCGAAAATTATTTGATTTTTCGGTTTGCATTTTACACACTCAGTGCTAACTCAGTATTGAGCGTAAACAAAAAAAGACCGGCATCGAATTTTTTAATTATTCATCGATTTAAAAAAACCGCACCTCCCAGGTGTGTGCTGTTGTTGCTGTGTGGGGACACTAATTTCGCACTCGTTGTGATAAACATAAGAAAAAGGATGGCCAAGTATATTATAGGTACGCGCTACCTATGATAAGCAAACCTGGACGTGAGGAGGGGTATCACATTGGTAAAGAATGGAATTTTGAGGAGAAAAAATGAAAAATTAAAATTTCGTTCGGTTTCTGTAAAGCTGAGCCATCAGTTTACAGCTTAGGCAGAATTTTTGTTTTACAATTTTGCATCCATTTCTTTTAATCAAAAATGATTTTCTGTGCGAATGCTATCGTTGATATTCCGATCTGACTTTAATTTTCAGAGGTAATTCAAGCATGAATGTAATATGCTAAAACGGATTTAAAGAATGAAGGTTGGTTCTACATTTGTGCGTATATGTACAGTTATACTAACGTAGGTAGGTAGTACACAAGAGAACATACAAGTCACTTTTTTAATCGTAAATAACTAAGCAAAGTAACAAGCACCGAAAAAGCGAAAACCATGAAAATATGAGCAAGATGTAGGTACAAGCATACATACATATGTACGAATCCATCTAATCATTGCTTTTCTCGGCTAATAACAGAATCTTCAAATTCAATCACGTAGGTAGTGCCATTGTGCCAAACAGCGCTGACTTTGCACGGCTGAAAATCAGGTTTAATTTAGGCTATTATCTCACGAAACCTTGTGCTTAAATAAAATAAATTTCAAACAATAACTACATAATAGAGTTTTTCATCGGATAATACAAGTACGTAAGCAGTAGGCAAGGCACCCATGTATATTTTAGAAAAAGGAACATGCACGTTACAAGCCCACGTATGAGCGCGAGGGGGGGGGTTAGGCCACACATGGGCGTGGGGGGTCTGGCAGGACCCCCGCCCTAGAATTGAATTTTTGGGGCTATTTTTGGCGATTTTGTCCCGTCGGATCCCCCAGAATTTGGTCGCTGCCCATGTATGGTTAAGATCCCCAGAATCCTGTAGACCCTTCTAGGATTAATTTTTTGCATGTTTTTTTTATTTGAGCCTATTTTACACCCGTATTTCACACCCCTCCTTGGAATTCGGTCGCTGCCGACGTAAGGAAAGGACACGCCCCATGACCGTGAGGAATTTTTTGATTCTTATTCTGTAAACATAGGTCAAACTTTTGGCGCATCGCTTTACATTTTTCATTTTGCCCTTTAGCTCGGCCAAAAAAAAGCATTACTTGCAATATTTTGAGAGTGAAGTATAAAAACCATCGTTTCCGCTTTTAAATCATGCATCACCTAAAAAATAAGATTCATCTACTGTTTGTTTCTCAGCATTAAATGTAAAAAAAATCATGAAACTAAGGCATTAGTAATTTTTTCAAAAAAATGAAACCTTCGCAAAACTCGTACAGATCGTTCTATAAAATATAAAAACGCGCTTTATTTTGGCTAGATGCATCAAACAAGTCTCCGAAAATAAGATTTTGATTTAATTTTTAATTTATTATTTCATCTATTCTATATTTTACCATTATAATCAATCAATATTGATTTGACAATTGCTATGCTATACAGGAATTTGTGAGACTGTTTCACATTCCTTTGCAGGTCGCACAAACCGCAGTAAATAAAAAGCTGATTTAAAGAAAAGTCAAAAACAAAACGCCATCTTAACAAAATCGGATTTTCCTATGAGAGAAACGATAGGAACATTCACATAATTAGTTGCAATGAATAAAAAGGGATTTGAAAAAATAAAGTCAAAGGGAATTGAACCAGGCAAAATAAGGAGCGAAAAATTGCTTTCAAACCCATGAAAAAATTCAGTCAAGGTCTTCAGAAAAATACCAATACCACCAGTGTTTTTTTGTATTCGGTAAAGATTTTTCCCGATGTACAAAGACTTTTGGGGACCGTCTTTGTACATGTACAAAGATCTTTGGGAAGACAAAACTTCAAAAAAGGTTTCAAACTCGCAGAAAGTTTCGGCGCTTCGCGTTGATATGAGTAATTGTGTGTTCTATATATCTTTATAATGTCAAAAATAGCATTTTGAAAGGAAAAATGTCAAAGTTTTCGGCGCTTCGCGTCATTTTGAGACGATTATTAGTGATTTTTGTCCTCAGAAACCCAGAAATCAGTTAAAATACACTACCTAAGGTCGAACAACTAATTTTGCCACGCTAAAATCGCTACTGTACCATATTATAAAACCCAAAAATTTGTGCGTACAAAATGTACAAAGACTTTTGGGGACCATCTTTGTCCATGTACAAACGGACCTTGTACAAAAAAAACACTGGATACTCGTACATACAATAAATCTAAAGTTTTAAACGAAAAAGGACGCAGATGCGTCTCTGATGTACATTTCAGTTCACTTCTTTTGCCGAATTTTATAAACTAAACAAAAAGTACAAATACGCAGTTAACGAGTTTATTATGCTGACAGGCCGAAAACTTTTAACTTAAATTAAACGTCGGAAAGAAACACAATGCCTAAAATCAATAAAAGTATGTATAAAGTGGCTACCATTGAGCTTATTTCAACAACGCTCCCTCGTCTGAGGCGAAATCGATCGTAAATTCAATGTTAGGAACGAAAAAGAAATTTTACTTACCAGGAAAGAAGATAAAAGAATCATGTAGAATAAAACAGAGCGTTGCTTACGAAATTGCTAGCATTCAACACTGCTTCGATTATTCCTGCCGTGAATGCTGCACAATTAAGACTTCCTTAAGAAATAACCGAGCTTGTATAAGAAATAATACATACGACGAAACTACATATGGGCGTGGGGGAGGGGGGTTGGAAGATCTCTGGACCAAATATGCACGTAAGGGGTTTGGGTCAAAGACATACCTGGGCCCGAGAAACCAAATTACCCCCAGAATTCAATTTTTGAATTTTTTCTCGCAATTTTCTGCCGCCAATGGATACTGCTCGATGAGGAACGTTGAAAAATGGTGTTTTTTTCGCCATACCACCACCATTTTTAAGGCCATTTTTTGACCTTTTAAAAATATTATACCCCAGAATTTTGGTGCCGCCCGCCTATGCTATAGACCCCCAGAATGGAAAAATGGGAAATTCTCTCAGGAAAATGAGGCAAAATAGATGAAAACCGAAAAATACTACAAGAATGCTTTAAATTGACTAGAAACTGCGTAATAACGTAGTTTTGACGCTGTTTTAGACCTAAAGTACTTTTAGAGGTAATCTTGGCCCAAAAAAGCTAAATTTTTGACCCCCTACAAATCGATAGACCCACAGAATTCAATCTTCGGTGCTATTTTTGGCGATTTTGCCCCGTCGAACCCCCAGAATTTGTTCGCGCCCACCTATTGAATGTTCAGAGGGATCCTGCACAAAAAGCAGAACATGTATGCGTGTCCCAAATTCAGCCAGGAACAATTATATGGGAATTAGGATAGTAATTTCCACATGAAAAGTAGTGATGTGAAATAATTAAACGATTAAAAGCGGATATGTAGTACATACGTATATACAAAACCCGATAAACAAACGATGATTAGCTCATTTTATGCTTTACCTTTGTCCTTAGGAACAGAAATGTACGTGTTGACAAGAGGTTCACGTTCAATTATATAATCTGAATAAAAAAGAATAGCCTTTAGGCAATAATACATGAGAAAAGGCGCACATACAAATGAATACGTACAATGGCAAGGGTTTTCACTACTTCGTTCCAGCTTATCTGCTTCTTTACCAAACAAGTTCTGAAAAGACGATAAAATTATACGTTTTAAAAAGGATTTTAATTTATCACTAGCCACTCCAGGTAAGCCATTTCACCCCATATTTGGAACCAGTGAGATCTAGAATTTTCTTAAGGGGAGGGCGGTACCCCAACTTTTCCAAAAAGAGCCAAAAATAGGTCCAAAACTTCGCCTTTCACGGGTGAAATAGCATTTTTTCGGCGTTTTACATTGTCTACTTTTATTTAAAAACACTCTTGGGGCAACATTTTTTGGAAAAATTTTGAAATTTCGGAAAATTTATGCAAAAAAATCATTTAATTTCTTTGACTCTAATGAAACTCCGGCGCGGAGCGCCGCAAAATTTGAGGAAAATCAGGCAGGGGGATCTTAAGAAGCTTCATCTACCACTCGATTTCTTGTATTTTGACGCGGAATGTCGAAAATTTTTAAAATTTATGCGTTAAAATAGAAAAAAATATACGCTGAAATAGCTATTTCTGCTCTTATAATTGTTTTAAAACCTAATTCATCAGCAAAAAATGTCTTCCAGGTTGCCAAGAAAGTGAATAAAAATCATTAATAGGTATATATTATCCAGCGCGAAGCGCCGGAAAATTTTAAGAAATTGTCATCATTGACGGCCGAAAAACCCATTGCAAATCACATATCCATTCTTTATCTCGCCAACTATTTCGGGCCAATGGGGGTGGGGGCGGCCGCCCCCCGGCCCCTGTTTGGAACTACAGGCCACTTCAGAATTACAGGGAAATCTTTTATTCAATTATTTTCATATTCAATGAGAGAT
Source organism: Mermis nigrescens (assembly GCA_036768485.1). Classification (NCBI taxonomy): domain Eukaryota; kingdom Metazoa; phylum Nematoda; class Enoplea; order Mermithida; family Mermithidae; genus Mermis; species Mermis nigrescens. The sequence continues at coordinate 1,127,628 of JAVLUZ010000156.1, read as the reverse complement.
TTAAGATTATTTTCTAATTTTTAATTAAGAAAACTTGTTCTATAGATTTCGACTAAAAAGCAGTTATGCAGTCATCTATCCAAATTTTCATCTTACTAGATAACGCTATACAACATTTCTAGATGTGTCATGATCGATTTAATATCGACATGTACATATAAGCTTAGTCGAACTCATCACGTATTAACGTTTGAAGCCTCGCAAACGCAAAACTTCGAAACTGTTTCTTTAATATATTTTCTGGCTGGCAAAATTATTAAACATCAATTCTCTCAAATTTCTATCTTAGCAACTATACTGACACTATTTAGCACATTGGCACACTAACCATACGTGGGCAGCACCAAAATTCTGAGGGGGTGCAAGGTTTTTCTAAAGGTCAAAAAATGGTCTTAAAAATAGCAGTATGGCGAAAAAATACCATTTTCAACGTTTCTCATCGCGCACTATCCATTGGCATCAAAAATTGCGAGAAAAAAAACAAAAAATTCAAAGATTGAATTCTGAGGGGGTATTTAGGTTTCTGTGGAGGGGTATTCAGCCTTCTGGGGAGGTGCATACACCCACGCCCATGTATGGTACTGACCTTCATACTTAGGCACGCACGCTCAGATTTTTCAGGGTGAAATGCAGACATGCACAGCATGGGAATTCTGGGTGAGGATGGAATTTAATGTGCCTTTTGAGGCCTTAAAATGATGGATACGCGTCAAAAGCACCGTTTTTTTGGCGTTTCTGACAATGTTATATCTTTCTAAAGTACAAAAACGAAAATAATTGCGAAAAAATTTAAAAAATCGAGCAAATTATAGTCAAAACATGAGTATAATGGCGCGAAGCGCCGAAAATTTGACACTTTAGAGAAAATAGATAGCTGAAAACGCTTAAAAAAACACGTTTTCTACGAATTCTTAGAAAATTTTTGGAAACTTCCGAAAAATTGCCAATTCTGGGGAGAGGTTAATAACTTTTTGCGGTGGGGGGTGGGGGTAAAAATTTTTCTGGGGGTGGAAACCAGCGAACGACCGGGCCCAAAATTTGGCCGGGACCGGGACCGGGCTTTTGAGGCCGGGACCGGGACCGGGCCTTGTTATACAAATAATAGGTAGGCCTTGCATGATGTAGGCATAAATTGATTCATACATTTGCACACTGAGGCATCAAAAAATCCTTTATTCAGAGACATAATCAGGGTCTTAAACTGAACGTTTTGTAACCAATAGCATGGAAACCATATTTTAAGAACAACAATTTGCTGCATACGTTACGAAAAATCAATAGGTCAGAGTGATACAGAAGAAGCAAAAATACAGTGGAATGGACATAATTGATTTAAACAAGAAGTTAATTGCATAAGACATCGATCTTAGGCAAATAAGAACACGCAGTTACAAAATAGTGGCTTATCATTTGAGTGGAATAATATAAGATTGTATTTAGTTGCTTAAACAAGAGGGGACGAGTTCTCGAGTAAATTTTTGCTTAAGTAGAATGAAAACAGCTAAGGCTACAAAGGAGTAGTCACAGGTACATAGGTTGCTGACAAAACTGCTTTTTTCTTCGACAGAATTTTTTAAGACAAGACTCGAGTTCTCTTGAGCAAGCTATTATTAGCGCACTGTCACGTAGAGAACAAAAGAAATCTTTACACTTTTTGTATAAATTAATATTCATACCAATGTCCCTTTATGTTGAATTGTGACAGTTACACACTCTAATCGCACATAAGCATAGTCAAGTAGTTAGTATAACAACAATAATGCTATTGTTTTTTGAATACATATATCATTTCCACAGTGGTGGATTTAGGATTTTCCTAAGGGGGGCGGTATCCCAACTTCTTCCAAAAACAGTCAAAAGTGGGTCCAATAATTTGTCCTTAAGGCGCGAAATAGCGTTTTTTCGGTGTTTTACATTGTATACTTTAATATAAAATCAATTTTGACGCAATGTTTTTCCTAAAAATTTTGAAATTTTCGACAATTTTGTGCGAGAAAATCATTAACTTTCTTTGACTTTAATAAAAATCTGGCGCGAAGCGCCGGAAAATTTGTGAAATTAAAGCGGATAGATGTCTAGAAGCAGTGTTTTTTTGTACAAGGTCCCTTTGTACATGTACAAAGATCGGCCTCAAAAGTCATTGTACATTTTGTACACACAAATTGTTAGGTACTATATTATGGTACAGTAGCGCTTTTAGTGCGGTAAAAACAGAGTTGTTCGACTTTTAATATTGAATATAGTTTAGCTAATTTCTGGGTCTCAAAGGGCAAAATCACTAAGAATCGTCGTAAAACGGCGCGAAGCGCCAAAAAATGTGACATTTTCCTTTTAAAATGCAATTTCTGCCATTATAAAGATATATAGAACACACAATCACTCATTTCGGCACGAAGCGCCGAAAATTTCTTCGAATTTTGAACGGTTTTTGCAATTTTTGTGTTCCTGAAAATCTTTGTACGTGTGCAAAGACGGTCCGGAAAAGTATATGTACATCGGGAAAAAATCTTTGCCGAATACGAAAAAATCGTGTCTAGAAGCATGATTTACTGCTTGATTTCTTGTATTTATAGCATTTGATTCGAAACATCGAAATTTTTAATCGAAAACAGAAGAAAACTAAGCAAAAATAGCTGTTTCTGCTGTTAAAATTGTTTTGAAACCTACATGAACTGAAAATGGCTTCCAGGTCGCCAAGAAAATAAATAAATGTCATTAATACGTATCATCCGGCGCGTAGAGCCGGAAAAATTTGAGAAATTATGGTCACTGACGGCCAAAAATCATTTCAAATCGCATATCCACTCTTGATCTCGCCAAATATTTTTAGCCAATGGGGGGCGACCGCTCCCTTCCCCTTCTCTTAAATCCGCCCCTGCATTTCCATAATGTGCGGAAAAGTCGATATATCGGTATTTTAAAAAATTCTATTTCATGCACAATTTTAATGCGCGTAAATGAATAACATAAGGTTCACGCGTCGAGATATGAATGAGATTGGGCTTAAGCTGATGACACACGAATATTACGAGTTGCATCAGTCCAAATTAAGTGCAAAATGGATACACAGGCAGTGCCTACTGATTCATGAGCTACAAAAGTTCAAATTATTTACGCGTGTACGGCATTACACGCTTCTCTCAGTTAAGTGAGTTGAGTGTTTTGCATACTCTGCAAGGCCCGGCCCAGGCCCGGCCGTTTTGAGACCGGGACCGGGCTTACTAGGCCCGGCCGGGACCGGGACCGGGCGCCCGGTCGTTCCTTGGTGGAAACCCCCTACAAACTCCCACCAAGATCACGTACGGCGAAATGACTTCCCTGGAATGTGCGGGGTTGGCCGTGGCCACAGATGCAGAGCAAGGTCGATCTGGGGGGAAGGGGTTCCCCTGCGAGGTTGCTCAGCCGCCAGGCTCAAATCACGTGACACTGTATTGACCTTGTGCCCATGTATGCTTACCTTCCATAAATTAGTCTTCACAAATCCCAACATACTGAGTAGCCTAATTTCGCGTTTATAGCCTTTTTCGCGTAAGAGCACAGCGTCCAGGAGGCGCAATCCGACAAAAGCGCCAAAATCTGATAATCTATTGCCGAAGAAAAGTTAAAGCTGCGATGTTCAAATACGGTTCATAGATATAAAAGGTCAGAGGGGCCAAGGAGGGATAAAACCTAAATAGGGAGCAGGCACGTAGCTCTGGGGGAATTGGGGGTCGGGCATACCTGGGCGTGGGGGGGTTTGGGGGATATGCAAATTCCCCCGAGAAACCAAAATACCCCCCCCAGAATTCAATTTTTGAAATTTTGTTTTTGTTTTTTTCTCAATTTTTTGATGCCAATGGATAGTGCTCGATGAGAAACGTTGAGAAATGGTGTTTTTTCGCCATATCACTATTTTTAAGGCCATTTTTTTACCTTTGAAGAAATCTTGCACCCCCAGAACTTTGGTGCCGCCCACCTATGGTCCGTACCCCCAAAATTCAAAGAAATCGAAAAAATAGGACTTTTTGAACGTTATTTTGGGCTATTTTTGGCCTTTTTGGGCTTAGTCCCCTCCAAAAATTGGTGTTGGTCCCCCAAAATAGAACAGCTAGCTACGTGCCTGATAGAAAGGAATGAAATTCGGGGTTAATATTACAATAAATTGTGTTTGTTTGACATGTATAATCAAAATCACTTGAAATTGCATTATTTTGAGCCGAAATCCCCCGACACTTAAATTCCGAGGGTCTAAATCATAAATGGTCTTTTGGGGTTTCAAATAAACATAAATAGGTGTATTTTTAAAAAATAAATTTTTTTACAAAATATTAAATAAGCATATTTTATCTAAACCATACGTGGGCGTGGGGGGTTTGGGTGGTATGCACCCCCCAGAAGTTGGAATACCTCCCCCAGAAATCAAAACAAGCCCCCCAGAATTCAATTTTTGAAATTTTTTTTGCTTTTGCGATTTTTTGATGCCATTGGATAGTGCTCGATGAGAAACGTCGAAAAATGGTGTTTTTTCCGCCACACGACCACATTTAAGACCATTTTTTGACCTTTGAAAATTTGAAAATATTTTCGCCCCCCCAGAATTTCGGTGCTGCCCACCTATGGTGTGAACCCCCGTCCCGCCCGAATCGACAGACAACACAAGCCCCAGAATTGAATTTTTGGTGCTATTTTTGGCAATTTTTCCCCATCAGACTCCTCAATTTGGTTGCTACCCATGTAAACATACATCTCCGATAAATTTTTTCACACACCAGAATTTTTGATTTTCCTAAAAATATCGTAGAAAACGAGCTGTTTCATGCCTTTTGCCATCTGTTGACTCAAAAGTGTCACATTTTCGGCGCAGAAAATCGTTTTTTGACTATATTTTGTTCAATTTACTTTATCTTTTTCACATTTTTTGTGAAATTGTTTCAGTTTTAATTCTAAAAAGAAAGAGCATCGTCAAAAAAGATGTTTGTGGGTCACGCATACCTATCGCTTTGAATCGCAGAGAAAAAAAGAAAAACTCCAAAGAAAAATGTTGATCTCACCCACGGTTTTTTTTGTACTCGGCAAAGATTTTTCCCGATGTACAAAGACTTTTCGGGACCGTCTTTGTACATGTACAAAGATTTTTGGGAAGACAAAAATTGCAAAAAAGGTCTGAAATTAGAAAAATTTCGCGCTTCGCGCCGAAATGAGTAATTGTGTGTTCTATATATCTTTATAATGGCAGAAATTGCATTTCAAAAGTAAAAATGTCAAATTTTTCGGCGCTTCGCGCCATTTTAAGACGATTCTTAGTGATTTTTGCCCTTAGAGACCCAGAAATTAGCTAAAACACACTACGAAAAGTCGAAGAACTCTGTTTTTACCACACTAAAGTCGCTGCTATACCATATTATCGTGCTCAAAAATTTTGTGTGTACAAAATGTACAAAGATTTTTAGGAAGACAAAAACTGTAAAAAGATGTAAAATTCCCACAATTTTCGGCGCTTCGCTCCGAACTGATAAATTATTTGTCCTATATATCTTTAAAATGGCAGAATTTGCATTTAGAATAGAAAAATGTCAACATTTTTCGGCGCTTCGCGCCGTTTTCAGATAATTTTTAGTAATTTTTGGCGTCAGAAACCCATAAATTAGCTAGAATACACTACCAAAGATCGAAAACCCTGTTTTACCACACTAAAATCGCTACTGTACTATATTATAGTACACAAAAATTTGCATGTACAAAATGTACAAAGACTTTTGGGGACCATCTTTGTACATGTACCAACGGACCTTGTACAAAAAAATCACTGGCTCACCCCAGAACTCCCATGCTAAGCATGTTTATCTAAACTCCCTTGATGTCAAGTGTGCATGCAGTCACATAAGTTATCGCCAAAACTTTAAATTTGGAGTAAATGATGGTAAGAGAACGATCAAATGCAAGCATGCATGTAACGGCTCGAAATTTTGGGAGGGGGGGGGTCCCCGCCCTGGCCATTTTTAGGGAGGAATACCCACCAATTTTTGGCCAAAAACACTCAAAAAAACATCTAATTACGGCCAAAAATCGCAAGTTTTTTAAAGAATCGGGGATCATAAATTTTCTGATTCTGGGGAAGAGGGGACGATCAACTTTGGGTGGGGGTCCGGGGATCCCCCATTCCCCTGTTGAATGTCTGAATGCAAGGCATTTTGTAATCTTCTAGCGAGCTGCGGCGCGGAGAGGCGGATCGATATATTTTATTCCTCCGCATTGAATATCATGTTGGATGTCGAAAAGTCTGGCATTTTGCACTCACAACAAAAATAAAAACGTTACTTGGTCGTCTATTACGTTTTTAAATCGTGCATCATCAATGACATATTTCTAACAGAGATGTCCCAAACCATGATGAAAAAGTCGCATGTTTTATGTATACAATTTAACAAATTCCAATATAAAAATTAGGGATGTCCCGGGGCAGGCTTTTTAGCCGGGGCGAGATGTTATGCATACTAATGTATGCTGACCACACCTGGGCGTGGGGAGGTTTGGGGGGTATGCACCCCCAGAAACCAAACTACTCCCCAGAAATCAAAATACCCCCCAGAATTCAATTTTTGAAAATTTTTTCCGTTTTTTTCGCAATTTTTTGATGCCAATGGATAGTGCTTGATGAGAAACGTCGGAAAATGATGTTTTTATCGCCATACCACCATTTTTAAGGCCATTTTTTGACCTTCAAAAAATCTTGCACCCTCCAGAATTTTCTTGCTGCCCACGTATGATGCTGACCATATAAGTGTACACTTAAAATCATTTACGGTATTTTTTACATTATTATTTAATCATATAACTGGAAAAGGAGATTAATTCCAGGTTTCTCGCCGTATAAAGGCTTTAAATTAAAAGCTTAAGGAGTTAAAAAACGATTTAAAAATATCAATGATGCACGTGATGGTGAATCAGTCCAATTACATGACAAATATTAGCGATAAATCATAAAGGTGCAACTGCCTTCAGATTTTCAAAACTTCACGACTCATTTCCGGGGCGGTAAAGAATTGCGAGGTTATTTTAACGTTCGGAATAGAATACTAATATCTCTTAGGATCTAAGCTCAATTAATGAATGATGTCAGTTTTTAAGAAAAACAGAAATTTTTTGTGATGGAACGTGCTTGTCCTTTTATATATGGTAATGATCGATTTTTCCGCTGGAAAGTCAAACAAAGTATAAGCATTAAAAAAAATTTCTAAATAGTAGAAGCAGTGATCGTACGGGGACCCCGACCCCGAAAAACCCCGGCCTAAACCCCGACCCCCGACCGGGGGCATGATTTTTTGAGTCGGGGTTAGACCTTTTTTCGGGGGTGAAATATAGCATTTTATTTGTTGGTACATAGGAGAATTGTATAAATAGCAAATAATTCGGAACAAGGAAGATTCATTCACGAGCGAAATGAATATGTTAAACTCGATACTCGCGATATTTCATAAAACGTACGCCTGGTCGCCATGTTGTTAAGACGTACATACATGTTCGCATATTTTCCATTATGAAGTGCGCCGAAATTACTGATACACAGAATCATAGGCGTAGCCGGGGGGCATTGGAGGCACATGCCCCCTCCCGAAATTTTTTTCCAGAAATTATGTTGATTTTTCTGGCGCAATGTGTCCAGAACATTGAGCTCAAAAAGGCACAAACGTCAAAATCTTCCGCGCTTCGCGCCGAGTCATTATTATTTATTGTTATACAGATCCAATGAATTAAAAAGCTTGAATCTGTTAAAATAATCCAGCACTTCGCATCACTTTAGTGATTTAATGCACTATTAGTTCATTGAATGAAACTGCACATGCTTGTTGAACATAATAGTAAAAGTGCGAAACATGTTTGCGTACCAATTTGTCTATTCTCTGCTTTGTTTATCTTTCTTTACAAGGACACATAATTCTATTTTAAATGATAGGAGAGGTCGAATTTTCTTGTGTTTTTGCGCATTTTCTGTTTTCTGAACTAGTTCATAAGAAGGCCACAAATGGGCTTGAAAATGGTAAGAACAAAATTCTCATTGATACATCTTTCAATGACTTATTGGTTGCGTTGCGACCCGTTGCTGCGCTACATACTTAGCAGAGGTCGAAAAACGCATTTCAGCTCAGAAGTTTTGTGCAGTGTAGGTGTTCATCAATTTTAAGTTTTTTTTGGCTTAATTCAGAACCGAGATTTTGCCGATTTGCGAAAATTTCAACGTTATTTATTAAAAATTAGAGTGCTTTTTTACAAAATTTTCTGGGGTTCTGCTCTGGACCTCGCTGGGGGCGCTTGAGCGCGTCACCCCAGACCCCCAGCCGTACAATCTCGTTCTACATGTTGAATGAGATTTTTAGGAGGACAGAAAAGGTGGCAGGATTAGGAATTTTTAAAAATTTCGGTATAAATTGAGTTTAAAGAGTAAAAACGTCAAAATTTTCCAGCGCTTAGCACCGCCGATTATTGTCTTAGGGCGGCAAAATATGACTGAATTTCTTGATGCTTTGCGCCACTTATGATTTCCGAACTGTTTGTCAATAAAAAGGCCGTAAATTCTACATGAAAACATTTCGAAAATTTTCGGCGCTTCGCGCCATTGGCTCCTCTACAATCAGTGCGCCATAGAAAACCGTTATGAAAAAACTGTGGAAGAATACGAAAAAGCGAGAGCGATTAGTGATTAAATTGAAAGTAATGCTAAATTGCTAAAACCATGTTTGAACTTGGAATGAAAATAAAATGTTAAACATAACCAGCTTTATTAGTATGCTCTACAAACAAGTGAAGGTATCGTTTTTATCCTTTCTAAATTGGTATGTGATCATGCTATGTTAATTGTTAATCTTCAACCCCGACCCCGACCCCGAAAACCGGGGTTTTTCATCCCCGACCCCGACCCCGATCGGGGTGAAAATCTGACCCCGTACGATCACTGAGTAGAAGTAAGGTAGTAAAAAAGAGGGAAAACTAAAAAAAGCAAAAACTTAAAACTCATAGCCTAGTAAAAATTATAGCATTCGCCAAGAACCACGCCCACGTGTACATTTAAGTACGTTGCTTGATTAATAGCAGTATTCGTTAATCATCGATCATACTTCATTCATCATCAATCATTCATTCATATTCGTTTTTTCCAACCAGCGTATCAAAGTATACTCGGGCAGCACCAAAATTCTGGGGGAGTCAGGATGGGGTAAATCGCCAAAAAAATGTTACTAAAAATAGAATTCTGGGCTCTATAGTAATCTGTGAGGGGTATTTCACCTTCTGTGGGTACAATTCCCCAAATCCCTACATGCCCATAAGTGCTCATAACCATACATGGACAGCATAAAAATTCTGAGGGAATGCAAGATTTTTTGAAGGTCAAAAATTCGTCTTTAAAATGGTGGTATGGCGAAAAACACCATTTTTCAACGTTTCTCATCAAGCACTATTCATTGGCAACAAAAAATTGTGAAAGAAAAACAAAAAATTTCAAAAATTGAATCCTGGGGGAAGTAGGGGTTATTTTGGTTTCTATAAAGAATTCGGCCTTCTGGGAGGGGGGTGCATGCATATCCCCCAAACCCCCCACACCCACACGTGCTCGTAACAGTTCATAATAAAGTAAAACTCACCTGCTATGCAAGTCGTTTACAGTGCTAACTTTATTCTGTGAATATTGGACCATTTCACAGAAGAGTAAAGCAAACGTTGAGAGATTCACCTGCAACGCAATATCGAACAATTACATATCAATTAGTATACGCACATGGCATAAAGTTTGAAATGCATCCTTAATTTAGAAAAAATAGGAATACTAGTATAAAAGTGAGTCCAGCGGAAGATCATCGGCCTTACTGTTAGAATGTTAGTGATGCATAAAGTTTTGCACAGAAGGCCAAAATTCTATATTATTTTAATGATTGTTTACGTACAGGCACCTAAGTCCTTATATAGCTTTATCTATTCCAATTTTATACATTCCGCGCCATAACAGCACTGGTTTAGCACAAGTTTATGTACCTCAACTACGACAAAAGACCACGTTGCTTAGCGCTTCCTGAGGCAAAAGCAATTGTATGTTGATGTTTAAAGCTGTTTGTTTAATCTGGCCAAACACTGAGTTGTTGGTCTTAGATCAGAAACTTCGGCGCTCCATGATTTGCTTAATTTATTAACTCTGAATCACAAATACAGTGGCTTGAAAAACTGAACTCTTTGACCCCTCAACGAAAGGACCATTTCAAAAGACGTCGAAAAATCCATCTTGTTTTCGCTTTGACATGAAGATCAAAGTTTCTAGGAGCATAGGTGCGCAACGTCAAACTTCTAGAGGGGTGCAAATCAAAAATTTGGAGATAACTAAGTGATATGCAAAAAATAAGCCCTTTTTAAAATCGGTAAAATAGCTTATAATATCGTTTTGAAACTCAGAAAAACAACTATTTTAGCATTTTTGAACTTACACGGTATATTTACGACTTGAGTCCAAAAGAGGCTATACAGCCTGTTGTATGAGCCCAAAAAAGGCTACAGGTACAGCAATATTTTTCGGTCAGAATGGCTATATAGCTATCAGTTTTTTAAAACTAAGGGGGAGTAAACCGTACCTTGGCGTGGGGGGTTTGGGGTATGCACCCCCAGAAACCAAAATACCCCCACAATTCAATTTTCGAAATTTTTTTGTTTTTTCGCAGTTCTTGATGCCAATGGATAGTGCTCGATGAGAAACGTTGAAAAATGGTGTTTTTTCGCCATAGCACCATTATTAAGGTCATTTTTTGACCTTTGAAAAAATCTTGCACTCCAAGAACTTTGTTGCCGCCCACCTATGGAATAAACCCCTCCCTCACCCAATGTTCATGTACAGTGCCGCTCAAAAAGTTTAAGGCCACTCTGGATTACTCCAAAATCCATTGGGTTTTCAAATCGCTGTTAACTGTGAAATTAAAAGGCCTAAATTTCACTTTGAAAAAGTTTCTAAATTAGTTTTCTCCGCTGATTTAAAAAAATTTTGTATTTTTAATTTTGTTCCCTAATAGCTGATTTATTACGGGTTTATTCCGCTCCATTTTGCTGGGCCCAGTTGCAATATCGTAAGCACGTGCTTTGATTAGGTTCATGCTTGAAGTGCTTAAGCACGTGCTAGGATAAGCATCTGCTTAATTTAGTTGCAATAAAAATTTTAACCTCGTGCTTAACCTAGCACGTGCTTATAAGTACGTGCTTAAATCTTCGAAGCACATGCTTAAGTTCGTGCTTAACTTAAGCAACAGTTTCTATATTTACTCCTGCCACACGCTGTCTGAAAAATGTGCAAATGAGGTTGATGTCAAAAAATCCCGTCAGTCGAGCAATGCATATCATTAAAATCAAAGAAAAATACCGCTCCTTCCTGGGAAAAGTCCCAAAGCCACACAAAACGTGGGAATTACGCTATTCAGTTGCGATAAAATTTTTAAATAACGTTAGCTAGAAAGATTGTAATAATTCTATGGAATAATCGCTAAATTTTGGACTATTAATTTTACTTTAATTTTGATACTTCAACCTACTGTCCTAAAATTTAATATCCGTCTTAGTTTGCCGCTTGTGCATGTGCTCGTATTTTGGTAGATTGATTGTTACGTTATCGGTTTCCCGATTTCCGTATTAATTTTTTCATATTTTAAAGCATTTATATAGTCTTTTGCATGACATGAATACTGTAACAGGTCGACTGCAATTGGTACACGTTTCATTTAAGATTAAATCAACACTTTTTTGTTTTTCTCTCAAGTCATTTTTTACATCAATAACTTATTTTATTTATTTACTTATTTTTTGTCTTTCCCTTTGTTCTTCCCATTTTGTCCTGATCCATTCTCTTCACTTTCTATTGAAGCAATAATTCAGATATTTTGTTTTAAAACTCCTCGTTGTGAATTTAGTTTGTTTTTTCTTGAGCCAAAAGAAAGCGATAATAATGCTTGTCCATTTTAGCTTTTCCCCGAGGATTTTTAGGTTATTTGTCACTTTGTTGGCGCTTCTTATGATAAAAATACAACATCATTCTTCTTAAGACAACGGAAAATTTTTTGACATTATGTTTCCACGAAAAATTAAGCATTATCTGATCAATAAGCTCGTGAGCCTGGCTCTTCGGATTCAAGAAAGTTGGTACCTCAGCCCAAATGTATTATTCAATTTTTTATAAAGGCCCAAAGAATGCTTTCAAATTGACATGCACAACATAAAAAATTATCCTTTTCACTCTGGTCTGTGTTGAGCATTTGATAATGACTTGCAAATTGTTTTTCCTAAAAGAGAAAAATGCCGTCAGTCGTAAACGTTAAAGTTTGGGGATTTAGACCTTCAAGAATGAAAAAATGGTAAATTTTCTGTGAAAGATGGAGCCCAGCAAACGACAAGGAAAAAATCAAAACCTATTTGCAAAAAACATTTGATTTACCAGAAACTGTGAATTAGCATCTTTAAAAGCATTTTAATTCAAAAAAAACACTGACTGACCCTTCCTCCTGATAAAAAGGAAACTACATATGACGCTAATGGCTCGACTGAAATGAATTGAGCATGTCAAAAACAATATTTTTATGAGAAACAGGGCAAAACTTGGACCGAACGGAAATCAAATTTACAGTCAAACACGCATTTTCTCGTAGCTGAACACTTCAGCAGTGAAATAAGATTTAAGCTAGAGTCTAATATACTCTCGCTTAAATAACACCTTGCGTATTATTGCGGCTTAGTAAAGCAAAGAATTTCGCATATTTCTTGCCCATCAACTGACCTCAGAAGCTGGTACTGAACATACCTGGGCGTGGAAGGTTTGGGCGGTATGCACCTCTCTTAGAAACCAAACCCCCCAGAATTCAATTCTTGAAAATCTTTTGTTTTTTTTCCGCAATTTTTTGACGCCAATGGTTAGTGCTCGATGATAAACGTTGAAAAGTGGTGTTTTCGGCCATACCACCATTTAAGGACCAGTTTTTTGACCTTTGAAAAAATCTTGCACACCCCTCCCCAGAACTTTCATGCTGCCCACCTATGGTACTGAAACCTCATCATTCAAACTGTTTACCTAATGCCGCCATGTAACATCGATATTTTTAACAGCAATATTCCAAATTTCTAATAGAATAATAGCTGAATGATAAATGCTGTTTTTTCTATGGCAAATGATTAGTTTATTGCGCACTGATGCTGGTAAGAAGAACAAGAACTAGCCCCTCCCCAATAAAATCGAAAACAATTCCAATAAAACAATTTTGCACGAAATAACGCATACTAACGCTTTCCTATTTATACTGCATTTAAGCAACTTCTGACAAAAATTTTCATAATATACAAATAATTAGTTTATTTCTTCCCGCCCGTGAAGTCTCATGCTGGCGAGAAAAACAAGAACTAGCTTCCAAATCATATCGAAAATAATCCCCAATTGAATAATTCTGTACGAAATAGCGAACGTTTTTCTATGTAACATTTGAACACTTTCTGAAAAAATATTCTTAATGTCGAATTTACTTTCCAAATTAAGCTCAAAAATGAACTTAAAACTAAAAAATCATCTAAAAGAAATTTACATCTTTAATGAACAAAATCAAGACACCGCCATACACAATCTTGGGGTTAGCCAAGCCCCCTCTACCCCCCGCAAAATTTTTTCACCTCGTACGACTTGTTTTACGTTTTTAGCGATCTTTTATTTAGTCCGAAAGTGTTGATTTTTGTAGTCAGTTTTGACTAAATTTTATTAAATCGTGTTAAATTTTTCTTCATAACTTTCTAGCAAGAAAAACATCATGTAAAAAATTGAAACGTTTTTGACACGTATCTATCGTGAGCCAAAAAGGCACTTATTAAAATTTTTTAGGTTTTCTCGCATATTTTAAATGCTTTTTCAGCAAAAATATCTAATGAATGTGTCTGCGAATTCATGGGAAATATTAGTCAACGCGGCCAAGTTGGTACTTATGAGTGCCTCCAACCACTCATAAAGTAAAGCATCAGCTCGGACCAAGATAAGCATGTGCTTACTTTATTGCAACAGTCCAAAATTAAGCACAGGCTTAAGTATGTGCTTAAAAGCACGTGCTTAAGATAAGCAGCAGCTCCAATTTTATTGCAGCTGTCTGAGCAACAGTCTGTTGCTTAAACTGGTACTTAAGCACCAGCTCGTACTTAAGTACGTTTATTGCAACTGGGCCCTGGTCTTTTGATCAAAGATCGCGTCTATGTTCAGGGATACTAAACTATTCCAAAGAGTGATAGCCGGATGTTTCAATATAAATTAATGTGTCATACAAAACAAACTTGAGAAACACAAACAGTTCGATTCCTTTACTGATATTCCTCGACCCAGGGCGATCTTCTAAATTGGCCACTAAAGATATATGTGACCTAAAGCGAACTTCTTTAAAAATACCGCTCCTGACATGCAAGGTGAATTGTCTATTGATTGTGGACCATTGGTTTTGAGGCAGACAAGTGGTCGGTATCTTTGCCGTATAATTGGATCGTCATAAAAATTCTTTTTGCGATCGAGTTTGACAGAAAAAACGTATTGATTTTTGCTCGAAATTTCGTTCGGTGGACTTTCCTCGATTGTTCGAAGGTTTCTTTTTCTCAGGGAGTGATATTCCATTATTTTACTTTGAAATAAAGGTATTTTGTCCGCAGACGTTCAGACAAAAAATAAAATGTCAAATGCATGGCCAGAAGCGTCAAACACAGAAGAGAATGCAGTGCTTCGGTCAGGAGTCCATTTGGAACTCATGATGTTGTGATTTGGTTTTTTTCCTTCCAACCCAAAATTTACAACGACTTTATATATTTGCTTAATTAAAGAGCACTTGGTTCCTTCTTTGGTGACTGCCTCAGAAAAAACATCCAAGACATTTTTTTCCAGAAGGGTGATGATCACACCTGGGCGTGGGGGGTTCGGGGGGTATGCAACCCCAGAAACCAAAATACCCCCCCAGAATTCAATTTTTGAAAATTTTTTTCGTTCTCTTTCGCAATTTTTTGATGCCACTGGATAGTGCTTGATGAGAAACGTCGAAAAATGGTGTTTTTATCGCCTAACCACCATTTTTAAGGCCATTTTTTGACCTTCAAAAAATCTTGCACCCCCAGAATTTTCTTGCTGCCCACGTATGGTGATGATCCAAAACACAAGGCAAAAACCACTGTAGCATATTTTGTAGGGAATAGATTGCCTTCATTATTCTGATCCCTACAGTCCCAGGAACTCGATCCAATTAGAAATATTTGGCGAATTATGAAAGAGAGGCTTCACAAACAGAATTCCCAAGTACGAGCAAAACTGATTGAACAATGAAGGAAATCTAAGGTTCAATCCCAAAGAAAAAATGCGTCAAATTGACCAATTCGTTAACACTTTGTATACAAGCATTAATTCAAGCTAAAGGCCATCGGATTTCCTTTTAGTCGATTCTTTTTCTTTGACTATTAATTGATGATACTTGTTGTTTATGGTTCTGTTCAATTTTGGAACTCTTGAACAATAATTGAATAAGAATTTACAATTAAAACAGACACTGCGTTAAAATCGTGGGTGGCACTTTTGAGCGGCACTGTATGTCTAAACGACATGCATATAAGCGAAGATGGACAATTAGCATCCAAAAGTTGGCCGTCTAATTCCGCAAACGATAAAATTTTATACTCTACCTCGACTTTTTGGCAAATAATATGCATCTTTTACGTACCTATTATTAAATCCTATTATATCTTCTTCAGCCAGAAATAGAAAAGCATTTATCCACTCACCCTAAAAATGGTAACTATTCTTATACCCTAATTTTGCCATTGCCTAAGCCCTTAGACAAATCCTGGAAACGGGCCTAATCAAAGCTTTAAACAATTAGAAAGTAGCGAGATCTGCTGCGCCTCAGATCACCTACATATTTTGTACATTTAAGTCGTAGCTGTTAGCGAGCTCAAGGAAAACGTATAATAAACAGATGCCTAACTTCATTTTTTCCTCTTGTCAACGTTCGATCCAAAAGTCCAACCGGTTTCGAGGACTTAGACGTCAATGAATGCATAATGCCTTTGGTATAAGTCGTAACTTCTCAATCGGTTATTCAATGCAGCCAATTTTGCTAATTATGCATATAATATTTTTTTCTAGAAATGATCGATGAAATAAAAAAGGAACAGATCATAAGCTGGAAAGTAAAAGCGGCTGAAGAGAGCTATAATACAGTAGCAAACCATGACTCTTGCTTTTTGGCAACTAATATGCCGCTACGAAGTTTTTGAAATGCAACTTTTGATTGAGGTGAAGGAAAATATAAAATTAAATTCAAAATCAGTTAATAGAATAAGGTACTAATTTACGGTCTTAGTAGAGAAGCGGCACAACACTTTGACAAAATGGACCTGAATTTTCTAACATAAGCTCAAAAATTTTTTCCATATCTAGCTAATTCAATTCTCCAGCAACCTTACAGAACCCTGAATCTGGAAATCTGAGAACTCTAATCACCCTTGCGAATGTATACGCGTGCAGCGAATTTAGATATAAATAAAAAATACAGCGATTAAGATAAGGCGAAATCTTTTAAAATTGTAATCATAAACAAGTAGACTTAGGAAAGATAAACTTCAAAAATGTAGCTCGTGCATTCAAAATATAAGACGGCAACAACAACAACAACAACAACAAAGTTTGTCAGAAACACATAAGACGATAGATAAAAACGTAGCTGACAATAGGGCGCATGGCCGTATTTAGAGATGGCGGGGGGCGGCCGCCCCCTTCTAGGCCGGAAAAAATTTTTTGAAAGGTAAGATAATGCATGGTAAGATGGAAAATTGCCTGTCTTTGACGTAAAATCTTCAAATTTTCGGCGCTTCGCGCCAGATATAAAGTATTTTCCATAATTTTGGTTCAAGCACGACCAAAAAACGGCACGGCATTTTTATAGCATTTTACGTAAGAAATATTGTTTTTCGGAAAACTCGAATTTTATAATTTTAATGGATAGATCATGTCAAAAAACATCGAAAAACGTGCGAGCTATCCCGACGAATTTCCCGATATCTAGACCAATTTATGTTGGGTCCGCCCACTTGGCCGGATCCTGGATACGGGCCTGATAGGGCGTACATATCAAACAGACAGGATCACGTACGTCCCAACAAATACTTAGAAAAATAAATGTATTGAAAACGTCTTTTGAACAAAGCGTATTCTTTTGTTCAAACTATATCGTTGGGAAAATGTATTCCAGATTATTAAGGCAGTTGTAAAATCTCTGTATGATAAAAACCATTTTTTGGTTAGTGCCTAAAAATATTTATATTCCGCAAGAAGTGCCGATTATCAAACGATTTTCGGCTTTTTAAACAAAATGCTTATTTATTTTGAATAACATTTCGAACATAACATTAACAAGCACGAAGCGCCGATGAATTTTGACCTTCTTACTTTTTAATAAAAATTCTTAGCAATATGAAAGCATGCAGGCCCGGTCTTAGGCATGTGCGGAGTGTGCGGCCGCACAGGCCCGGCCCCCAGGGGGCCCCACCATATGCACTATACAAATGCTTCCAATAAGTACCAAAAAGGTACCTCGCACAGGGCCCCCAAATGCATAAGACCGGACCTGAAAGCATGCAAGCATATGAACGCTGGAGGATATTCACTCTATCTGAACTTCTGAAAAGCATACCTATTCTCATGGGCCGTTTTCGGATGATGTATTGCTCGATCATAAAATAGCGCCAAATGTCCAACAGTGGGATATCAAGTAGGTACATATACTCATTTCTCGAGCATTAAAATGTTCATTTTCACTTTCCATTTATTATTTTGGACATATTTCATGGTCCAAGTCATTCCGTTGCCCTTAGAGTTAGGTACCTAGATTGTTTGCTTTCATGCAAACTTAAATTCCGAAGATTCACGAAGAGAACGTAGTTTTTTTACCGCAGTTTTAGCATTTATACCAGTTTCTGAGGTCATTTTAGTCCAAAAAAGCGTAATTTTCCAACTGTCAAGTTGGAGCCAAATCTGTACAGCTTCTTTCGATTTATGTATACAATGAATGTGAATTATCCTTTGATATATTATATTTAATAATATGATTTACATGTTTAGGCATATTAATATAAAATATATTTAAAGTTATAGCGCGAATGTTTCACTATATAAATATTATATGGATGATGCGAATGATCTGTGAAAGCGGTACTGAGATATAGAAGATGCGCGCTTAAGCGTTATGTTCTTTTATGCGTTTTAATATATGATAAAATATGCCACAGCATAAACTAATATGCTTTAGAATGATATGCTTCCTTTTCCGCAAAGCTCAGAGGTCTTAAAAATAAAGACCAATTAATACTTTTTCCCAATAAAAAGTTAAGACCGATTAAACTGACACGCGCCCAGAAGTTCGGGGATTTTCGGAAGACCCAAGGGCAATAAGAACCGGATTTTTCCGGATTAACACACGTCAACATGCAAATAAGCTCTAAGAGGGCAAAAGGTGAGAAAGGTAACAAAAGGTAGCGTAAAGACCATGTAAGTTCACGATGACAGAAAGCGGCGCGGTCAAAGGGTCAGCAATTCAAATAAAATGTATGCTTGGCAAGCTATACACGCATGTAAAGGATAGCAGCAATGTCCGAATTAAGCGCTCGACAAAGTACGTTTTACGAGCCTCTGGCTAAAACGCTATACGCAGCGCAGTATAAAACCGGAAAGATCTAAGAAAAATTGCTCAGCTTGTGATGTGCTGATGCCGAGTGTGGGGCTCAGCTTGTGATGTGCTGATGCCGAGTGTGGGGCTCAGCTTGTGATGTGCTGATGCCGAGTGTGGGGCTCAGCTTGTGATGTGCTGATGCCGAGTGTGGGGCTCAGCTTGTGATGTGCTGATGCCGAGTGTGGGGCTCAGCTTGTGATGTGCTGATGCCGAGTGTGGGGCTCAGCTTGTGATGTGCTGATGCCGAGTGTGGGGCTCAGCTTGTGATGTGCTGATGCCGAGTGTGGGGCTCAGCTTGTGATGTGTTGACACCATAGTGCGTGCTTTAGCCTTCACTACTGACGCCATGTGGCTCAGCCTTCGGTGCGCCTTTTACTGCTGATGCTCTGAGCGTGTGACTCAGCTTCTTGAGCTTACACTGTGATTACATCTCCGGCGCTCAGACTTTTAAGCTGATACTCTGATTTTCTATCTGGAGGCTTAGTATCTTAGTGTCGTTGTCATAGATTTTAGCAACGCCTAACCTCTTTCGTTTTTTACGCTTATTAGCTTATTTGTTCATTATTTCGAATCTTACTTTTAATATCATATTTGTACATATGTATTTCCAAACCTGTACATATTGTAAGTAAAAGTTGAAGCGTTAACCCATTGATTTATCCCATAGAAGGGACCACTCCAACTCCCACGGCCCTTATATTAGGCGTATATCAAAAGATAAGAGGAAAGCGTTGAACTTCGAACCTGACACAACCGCCAGATCGATCATACTCAGCACCTATGATCATTGACCAACCCGCAGCTTCCAGGAAAGTAATTTGACCCTAAAAAACATGAGCGACCCAAGTGTGACAAAAATAGCGACCCACCACAATTATCGATTTTTTTGTTAAAGTTGGTAAAAGTTGTAAAAAGTGTGCTTTTTTAAGCGTTTTCAGCCCATTTTTGGCTCGAAAATCTCAAATTTTAGGATTTCCATGCTGTACACGTATGCAAGTGATCCCCCCGAAAAAAAACATGAGAATATTTTTCCTTTTCTCACATTTGCGTTTTAGGCCAAAAATCGCTAAAAAATTTCGGCGCCTCTCGCTGAATTTCACAATTAAAATAAAGTTCATTTACTTCATACAATCGGTTTCAACACTCTAAATTCGATCTTTATGCCACCTGAAGCATATTTTCCATCTATATCTTCTGTTCTACAGAGGTTTTATGCAGAAAATGAGATTTTTTCAAGAAGAATGACTCAAAATTGAAGTAATCCCGGGACCCCGCAGTGGGACACTTGAGCGCCAACCTAGCCCCCTAGCCGTAAAAGAGATGGTTTCCATTGGATTCTCACCATAAATGTACAGCGTGGGAATTCTGGGGCGAGGTCAGGTCCAAAAAATTTTTCAGTGCCTTTTTTGGGCTAAAAAACGGTGGGAACAAATCGAAAACACTATTTTTTGACGTTTCAGACAAAGCGCGTTCGTTTTAAAACATGAAAATGTAAAACAATTCCAAAAAAATTGTAAAAAAAATCTAATAAATTGAATAAAGTATAGTCAAAAAATCTGTATGTGGCGCGAAGCGCCGATAATTCGAGATTTTTAGCCAAAAATACGCTGAAAGCGCTTTGAAAAAGCACATTTTAACGAGTTTTATCAACTTTTACAAGGAATCGACAATTCTGAAGGGGTCGCAATCGCAGCCATAGGTGAGCAGCACCAAAATTCTGGGGGGGGGCAAAACTTTTCAAAGGTCAAAAAATGGTCTTAAAAATGGTGGTATGGCGGAAAAAGACCATTTTTCAACGTTTCTCATCGAACACTATCTATTGGCAACAAAAAATTGCGAAAAATTTTCAAAAATTGAATTCTAGGTGGTGCTTTGGTTTCTGGGGAGGGGGCATTCGGCCTTCTGGCGAGAGGTGCATACCCTCACGTCTGGTCGCAGCCATAGGTGCACAGCATACCTGGGCAATGGCTGACGGTTCGCCCCGTCCAACTTCCAGCCGAAACGGTGGGTGGGTCCCTAGACCCTGAAAAAGGTGGGTCTGTCCCTGAAAAAAGGTGGATCCGTGCCTGAACAAGGTGGATCGTTCAGCTTAATCAGTGGGTCAGTCACTGAAAAAAGATGGGTGCATCTATGAAAAAAGTGTCGAACAGTGTAATAAGATAGTTCCTGTGCATGTTTTGCAAACTGATCATGATATACTGTATCTAGCATTTCCTTGAATTATCTCCAAAAATTTTCTCCCTGTATGAAACATAGCCCCGTCCAAGTTACCCCTTCGCCCCGTCCAACTTTTTGTTCGGCCCGTCCTGGAGATGGGCCGATATGGGGCATTGCCCAGGTGTGGTGCACGGCATGGCCGATCTGGGGGTCAGCCTGTCTGTGAGGGGGGTCAAAAATTGAGCTTTTTTGAAATGAAATGAAATAGTTTATTGCGACAGAGACGGAATTAAAACAATACAACTTTGATCAAATTGAAAAAAAGCAAAAATCAAAGCAAATGCAATAAAATGACGTCAATGCAATGCAATTTGAACTATAAATTACTGTGATAAGACAATGTGTAATATCAATAACCTGCGCAAGGCCTATAAAGGCTGTTTGCACTTACTTATAGTCTAATGTAAAACTAATTTTCTCTAAACAACTGCTGAAGGAGGGAAAGTTCGGGGCATTTACAACTTCTTCTGGCAAACTATTCCAAAGAGGACTGGCAAACTATTCCAAAGAGGAGGGAGTCTATTTGTAAAACAGTACATTTTCAAATTTAAGCGAGATTTTGGTATTTTTAGCTTCACCGAGTTAACTGATCGAGTGATGCCATTACACACCGTGAACAACTCGTTAAAATCTATGTCTATAAGACCATGGTGAATTTTATAGGCCACCGATAGATCATGACGGACTCGACGCAACTGAAGTGAGTCTGATTTAAGAAAATCTAAACGTTCCCTGTAGCTCAAACAGGAAAATTTAAGACCCTTCTAGTAAAGTATCTTTGAAGTCTCTCAATACTTTTTAGGTCTTGCCTTTTGTGTGGTGACCAAATAACCGTGCAATATTCTAGTAAAGGTCGGATATACGTTTAATAAGCCATAACTAGCAGTTCAGCATCTTTAGCTTTAAATGCTAAAAAAATCAGTGACATCCTAGAATATGCACTTTTTACTATATGTGCAATGTGCGGCAAAAAGTCCATATATTCATTTAGAAGAATACCTAAATCTTTTATTTCGTTGTTTTCCAAAAGATCCTCCATTGCAATCGAATATTTTTGCCTGGGATTTTTATGACCGAAATGCAAAACGGAGCATTTAGCCAAAGATAAAGGTGATTGCCACTTTTCAGACCACTCATGAACATTCAGTAACAAATTGTTCAACAAACCTGCTTGTTTTGTTACGGAAAACATTTTTACATCATCCGCAAATGGGTAAATTTTCAACTTTTCATTTTTCTTCAGAAAAGCGATATCATTTATGTAAAAAAGTAACAAAAGAGGCCTAAGACCGCTACCCTGTGGAACTCCGCTAGTAACATCAGTGAGATCAGAAAAAATCACCAATTTTTACCTGCTGAGTTCGACCATGTAAAAAATCTGTGATCCACAAAAATAATCGCTCTTTTAGTCCGTAAAAAGGAAGTTTGTAAAGGAGCTTATTATGTGAGACATAATCAAAAGCTTTGCAGAAGTCTAAATATATAGCATCCACCGGACTTTTAGAATCGATGTTGCATATAATTTCCTTTATGTACATTAATAGTTGGGCTTCACACGATTTTTTAGGCAAAAACCCGAACTGAATAGAAAGACAAATTTTGTTTTTTTGAATGTATGTTAAGCAGTGATCGTACGGGGACCCCAACCCCGAAAAACCCCGGCCTAAACCCCCGACCCCAACTGGGGCAAGATTTTTCGAGTCGGGGTTGAACCTTTTTTCGGGGGTGAAATATAGCATTCAATTTTTTGGTACATAGGAGAATTGTATAAATAGCAGATAAATTCGGCAAACACCAAACAAGGATGATTCATTCACGAGCATAATGAATATGTTAAACTCGACACTCGCGATATTTCATAAAATGTACGCCTAGCAGAGGCGGATCTAGGATTTTCCTGAGGGGGGGGCGGTATCCCAACTTTTTTTAAAACAGTCAAAAATAGGTCCGAAAATTTGCGCGCGAAATAGCGTTTTTTCGTGTTTTACATTGTATACTTTTACATAAAATCACTTTTGACGCAATATTTTTCTAAAAAATTTTAAAATACAATTTTGTGAGAAAAAATCAATATGCGAAATATCGAAATTTTTAATTGAAAATGAAGAAAACTATGCAAAAATAGCTGTTTCTGCTGTTAAAATTGTTTTGAAACCTACATGTACACATAATGGCTTCCAGGTCGCCAAGAAAGTAAATAAATGTCATTAATAGGTATCATCCAACACGGAGCGCCGGAAAAAATTGAGAAATTATGGTCACCATACGTGGGCAGCAAGAAAATTCTGGGGGGTCCAAGATTTTTTGAAGGTCAAAAAATGGCCTTAAAAATGGTGATATGGCGATAAAAACACCATTTTTCGACGTTTCTCATCAAGCACTATCCATTGGCATCAAAAAATTGCGAAAAAAACGAAAAAAATTTTCAAAAATTGATTTCTGGGGGGGTCTTTTGATTTCTGGGGGGTCTTTTGTTTCTGGGGGGGGTCCAGACCCCCCCAGATCCCCCCCCCACGCCCATGTGTGATGGTCACTGACGGCCAAAAATCATTGCATATCCATTCTTTATCTCTCCAAACATTTTTGGCCAATGGGGGGGGGGGTAGCGGCCCCCACCCGCCCCCTTAAATCCACCCCTGACGCCTAGTCGCAATGTTGTTAACACGTACATACATGTTCGCATATTTATCACCATAAAGTGCGCCGAAACGCTCTGCATTTTGTCATTCGTAAAAATACACTATGGATTTATTATAATATTGTGCGTTAGCCTCCATCTACCTGCGCGTTAGGCAGAGGCGTAGTCAGGATCTTGGTTCGGGGGGCATGAACAAAAATTTCTCAAGACTACTTTTGCATTGAATGCCAGTAACGTTTAGTATAGTAAAACTGAGTTTTTCGACCTTTAGTAGTGTAGCCTAGCTAATTTATGGGCTTCTGACGATCAGAAATACAAATAGTGTAAAGCGGCGCGAAGTGCCGAAAATTTTTGGAATTTTTACCGTCTTAATGTAGAATTTACGGCCTTTCTATTGACAAACAGTTCGGAAATCATAAGTGGCGCAAAGTGCCAAGAAATTTAGTCATTTTTACCGCTTTTAGCATTTTGTAGCTCTGTGAATACTAAGTCTGACAGAGCAGAAAATTATCAAATTTGTACAAAATAGTTTTGACAGTTCAAGCTTTTAACAAGAAAACTGCGAGTTACTAACTTTATCTGAAGATATTTTGAGTGATTCAGGCTTTTAAACGCAATGCTGGAGCTTTACAAAAAGAAAGAAGAGTAACTGGTAAAATTGATTAACTCATACATTGCACAAAACTTCTGAGCTGAAATGCGTTTTCTCTCTGCTAATTACATAGCGCAGCAACGGGTCGCTGCCAATAAGATATAGAAAGATGTATCAACGAAAATTTTGTTTTTACCATTTTCAGGCCTATTTGTGGCCTTCTTGTTAACAAAATGTAGTTCAGAAAACAGGAAATGCGCAAAAACATAAGAAAATTTGGCCATTCCTCTCATTTAAAATAGGATTGTGTCCTTGTAAAGAAATACAAACGAAGCAAAGAATAGATAAACTGGTACACAAAAGACAAACAAAGCAGAGAATAAACCGGTACAAAATCATTTTCGAACTTTTACTATTATGCTCAACAAGCATGCGCATATTTTGGCTGATTCAAGCTTTTAAATTCATTGTATCTATACAGCAATAAATAATAATGAGAGGGCGCGAAGCGCCTGAAAATTTTGACGTTTTTGCCTTTTTGAACACAGTTTTCTGGATACACATTATTGCAACAGAAAAATCAACAATATTTCTGAAAAATTTGGGGGGGACATGCGCCCCCGATGCCCGCTTGGCTACGCCTATGGCGTTAGCCTCCATTTTATTCTTAGAATAACTTTGTTTGTCTGCTAGCTTAAATTAATTTATGCTTCAGACTGAATTAAAAATCTATTCACTACCTACTTAATGAACTTGGAATGAAAATAAAATATTGAACATAACCAGCTTTATTAGTATGCTCTATCAACGAGTGAAGGTTTCTTTTTATCCATTTTAAATCGGTATGTAATCATGCAATGTTAACTGTTAATCTTCAACCCCGACCCTGACAACTGGGCTTTTTCATCCCCGACCCCGACCGGGGGTGAAAATCTGACCCCGTACGATCACTGATGTTAAGATCTTATCTTTTAATATTTTCTCTAAAAATCTGCAACTCACACACGTTAACGAAATAGGCCTATAATTAGAAGTTATGGAAGGATCACCCTTTTTGAAAATGGAGATGACGTGAGCTGTTTTCCAGATTTTTGGAAGTTTACCAGTTAATAATGAAATGGAAAAGATCTTTTTGAGCGGTAACAAAACCGAGACTTTCAAATTTTTATGAGAAATACTAGGTAATCCGTCTGGACCAAAGGAACTAGAACAATTTAAGTTGGAAATGGCTTTAGCTATAGCTGCTTCATCAAGTACGATATTTTCCAAACCGGGCAAATTCTTCGAATCTAGGTCAAGTAAGGGTAAGCTTCTGAACAGAAAAAAGTATTCAGTAAAGTAACTTTTTTAGATTCTTCGGAAACTAGCTCGCCATTATCCTTTTTTAGTGGTGGCATGACTTTAGTATTCTTCAGACGTTTACTAACAAAATTATATAACTGTTTCAAATTTCCCTTTTCAACTAATTTATTTTCGCACTTAAATTCAGAAGCCGAAATAGCTGAAGATATTTTTTTGCAAAACGCTTCGTATTTTGATTTTATAATATCCGTCTTAGATGTTTTGGATCTTTTCTAGAATTCCCCCCCCAACGATTTTCGTAACTTTTTTCGGCATAAATCGTTTGGAATCGGTCGGATTCGAACCCGGGAGCTTCAGTTCTATAGTTGGGCGCTTTTACCATCTCGCCATCCGGTCGAAAACACAAATTATGCGAATTCCTTTATATGTGGTCTTTCAAGGTAGGCACCTATGTATTATTTCGTATTTTCTAACCAAGTATCCCTTTTTAGAGAATTATCCTGCCTGCAAGTACGAGCACGGCATCTCCAACGATCCTCCTTATCACTTAAACTAAGATTCATTATGTGAACATTACGACCGTTCGATAAAATTCCATAGTTTTGGAAATATTTTACTGCCGATGATTTATCATTAAGCAGACTTGCAAGTTCCAGTAGGCGCATCGTTTAATCATACATACAGACGTTTGACAGATGAATGATTTATTGGCGTTAATAGTTTAAACTTACATTTAAAGTTTAAAATCATTTTGTAAATAAGTGTGTACACTATAGCTAATAATGAAATTTTTAAAAAGTTAGTAGTCATTGGGAAAAACGGTGGGGGCATATTCTAGAAAAGGTCCGATGTTTTATATTAGCGCCAAAGCCTTAGTTTTTCAGCCTGTAGTTTCTGATTTCGATTGGATAAAATTTTGCTCCAATCTTTCCGAAAGGTACGAATTTGGAGACACCAAGATTAATAATAGCAAGGTATTTATTATAAAAGTCATCGATTGTTACACAGTCAAAAAAGGCATCTACCCATGAAATTGAATCTAAATAAGCTGGAATATCAAGATATTTCCCACGAGAAAAATCACCTGATTTTGTTTTTATTTTTTTCTGCTACAATTAGCAATGACAGAAAAGCTTACCTGATAATGATCACAAGAAAGCGTTAAAGGTGGCAAAACAGTTATGTCAAAACAAATGCTAGCGTTAGAAAAAACAAGATCTAATGTGTTATCTAATCTGGTATGCTGATTTACATGCTAAGTAAAACCATTTGATATAAGAGTATTACAGGGCCAAAATAACTTCAAAAACTGGTATAAGCGCTAAAATAGCCTAAAGTTACGTAATTCTCCCTGGGGAAAAAGGTGAATCTTCTGAAATGAAGCTATGCAGTTGCATAACGCTGTTCTGCGACCATTTGTTGAGAATAAACAAAAAATTCGGCACTTCGCACCGATTTATTATAGTTTTGG